>BPLQ01010101.1:679486-1151107 GCA_021605075.1 Caerostris darwini
TTTTTTTTTTTTTTTTTTTTTTATAATATAAAATGAAACACCTTTTTTATATGGATGAAGTTACAATTGAAAATCACAGATATCTTGCAAAAGAATGTTGTTGTTGAAATATAGAGTAATTATTTAATTCAATAGCATTAAATATTTACTTTTTATCCTTAATAAAATAGAAAGGTTTATTATATTGTGAAAGGATTACTAAAATATTTTTGGAGATGATGATTAATTGATGAAACATTGCAATTTGCCTGCAATGAATTTGTATTGTGTTAATTGTTGTAAATAGTAATTTGATGAATATTTTATAATTTAAGTATTTAAATAATTGAATAAAATACAAAATGTAGCAATCCTTTATGACACCCAAACATTATAGATAAAAGATCATATATTTTATATATTACTGTGCATAAAAATTTTGCTTAAATCTATATATATATGTATATATATATATATATATATACACTGAAGTGACAAAAGTGATGGGATACCTCTTAATATCGTGTCGGCCCTCCTTTCGCCCGGCGAAGTGCGGCAACTCGACGTGGCATGGACTCAACAAGTCGTTGGAAGTCTTCTGCAGGAATATTGAGCCATGCTGTCTCGATAGACGTCCATAATTGTGAAAGCGTTGATGGTGCAGGATTTTGGGCACGAACAGACCTCTCGATGATGTCCCATAAATGCTCGATGGGATTCATGTCGGGCGGTCTAGGTGGCCAGATCATTCGTTGGAATTGTCCAGAATGTTCTTCAAACCAATCGCGAACAGTTGTGGCCCGGTGACAAGGCGCATTGTCATCCATAAAAATCCCATCGTTGTTTGGGTACATGAAGTCCATGAATGGCTGCAAGTGATCTCCAAGTAGCTGAACATAAGCATTTCCAGTCAATGTTCGGTCCAGTCGCACCAGAGGACCAAGTCCAGGCCATGAAAACAGCCCACACCATTACGGAGCCACCACCAGCTTGAACAGTGCCTTGCTGACAGTTTGGGTCCATGGCTTCGTGGGGTCTGCGCCACACTCGAACCCTACCATCAGCTCTTACCAACTGAAATCGTGACTCATCGGACCAGGCCACGGTTTTCCATTCATCTAGGGACCAACCGATATGCTCACGTGCCCACGAGAGTCGCTGCAAGCGATGTCGTTCTGTCAGTAAAGGCACTCGAGTCGGTCTTCTGCTGGAATAGCCCAAGAAATCCAAATTTCTCCGCACAGTTCTGACAGACAAGTCCCTTGTACGTCCCACATTGATTTCTGCGGTTATTTGACGCAGTGTTGCTTGTCTGTTAGAATTTACGACTCTTTGCAGACGTCGCCGGTCTCGGTCGTTAAGTGCAGGCGGTCAACCACTACGCTGTCCATGGTGGGATGTTATGCCTGAAATTTCATACTCTCGGCACACTCTTGACACAGTGGATCTGGGAATGTTGAATTCCCTAACGATTTCCGAAATGGCATGACCCATGCGTCTAGCTCCAACTAACATTCCGCGTTCAAAGTCTGTTAATTCCCGTCGTGCGGTCATCATCACGTCAAAACCTCTTCACATGAATAACTGGAACAGAAATGAAAGCTCTGCGAAAGCACTCCGCATTTATACCTGTTCTACGCGATGCTACTGCCATCTGAAAATTTGCATATTGCTATCCCATGACTTTTGTCACTTCAGTGTATATATCCATAAAATATTATGCTTTATTAAATATAATATTTTACATTAATAAATAAATTTTTAATTTTTCATTAAATCATTTATTTATTTTATTTTAACTATGGTTTGACTAAGAGGAAATAGTTTTTGTATAGTCAAATTTATGTAGTCTGCTGTTAAAATAATGTATTATTTTAAGTTCTGCACTTTTACTTACCATAACTTCTACAAGTAACGATGTTATGCTTTTGAAGTTGTTCTTTTTCGATGCAAAAACATAATGTAAGCTCTCGTTCCTGAGAAATGATTGTTCGTCTTAATGAAAACAATAATCTCTTTTATTTGTCAAAGCACTTTACGAATACTGTGCAAAAATAATGTTGACAAATTGTACTCGCAGACATGTTCTAAAATTGCACTTTTGCGACAGAAGAATTGAATGATGCAACTTCTTCAGCAAGAATGATGCAACTTTTGGTACAAGAGAAAATATTGTTCGTCTTAATGAAACAACCGTCTCTCTTATTTTTCAAAGCAGTTCACGAATACTGTGTAAAAATAATGTTGACAAATTGTGCTCGCAGACATGTTCTAAAGTTTTCCGACTCAGTATGATGCAAACTTTGGTATCAGAAAATATTGTTCTATTTAATGGAAACTATCATCTCTCTTATTATGTAAAAAGAGTTTATAGAAAAATAATTATGTTAAAGCAATAAAAATCATATTGTTCACTCCCAAGTTGTATCAACCTCATAAAACATTGATTGCAATTGTTTGAATTTTCACCTCTAGCTATTAAAAACAAATATTTTCTTTATTTTATCAATGCGTTTTTTTAATTAAAATATCAATATAAATTATCAAAGCCCACGATAGCAATGATGAAAAGATTTTTGTGAATAAAGAATTTTTCATTGTGCATATAAACATACCATAAATTTATGCTATGGACCTGCCATATTATGTATATTTACTTTTAAGTGAATGAAATATTTGCTGTAAAAGCCTTTTGGATAATTTTAACTTCACAGACTGGCGTCGCTGGGAAATTTTAGATAGTTGTTATTTCATTGGAACAGACACACATAAAAAGTAATAATTATTTGAAACTTTCAACAATGCAATATTTTGTATACATTTCGTCTAGACTGTTTTATTTCTTTTTTGACATGTAAAAATGGTGCTAAATTGCACTTGCAGGGTTTACAATTAATAAACGCGGTTTACAATTGCAAACTTATAGTTCTTTAGTTATAAAACTGCAAGTAATGTTCGAGAATTTAATTTGAAAACAAACAACTCGAATATAACTTTAGACTAAATAAATTAACTTGGAAATAAAATGAATTTATTTTTATATGGCGTTCTCTGTAGTGAACAAATGTCTTGCAAAAATTTATGTTACTATATAGCACTTTGCAGAATTAGTTATTTCCATAAAATTTTGCATGGAGTGGGTTAAACTGAAGGAAAACTGTTTCTGGTCGCAAATAAATTTAAATTGTTTACCAAAAATTATTATATAGTTTACTACTTAAAATATTCTGTATAATAAATAACTAAAAGTTATAAGGAACTTTGAATAAAAATATAATTTTTTATCGTTTATTATTATTTTCTTTTTTGATTTCTAGATATTTAGAAGGAATTTTGATCATTGTAAATATGAAATATGAAAATAAAAATAGAATTTAGAGTTATATTTAAGTAAAATAAAAGGTATTTTAAAAAACAAAAATCTATATGTTATCTATATATTTTTACATTAACATATTTTCAAAATTTCAAAATCAAGAATCCTAATATTTTAATATTCCTGTCTCAAGTTAATCAACCTACTCTAGGGCACCTAGGGATTCCAATAGTACTTTCGTGTGTGATTTTGGTACCACATGCGCCCATAGGCTTCACGTTAGTCAGCCTACTCTAGGGCCCCTTAGGCTTTCAATAGTGCATTCCTGTGTTATTTTTTATGTATTTTGTGCCTTCTATCTCTCCGAACAATTTGTACAATGAATTGTGAATCATCCTGCACATTGGGGCGGCCTGATGACCAATTAGCTAGTATTCTGGCCTTTGATAAAACAGGCTTCAGGTTCGAATCCATTGAGTTTGGAGTCATGTAGTTTGTAAGTGGCTCCAAATCCATATTAAACAGCAGGTCACAGTCTAATTAGCCTTAAATGTGCAAAAAATGATGGCTGTAGAGCGACAAACCAAATCAAACTAAAGCTAATTGGATAAAATGAGACAAAGCAGCTAATGCGAGAATAAATCTCAAAGTCAAATCAAGTCAAGTCAATTCTAAGTCAAAAATTATTTTATAATCTCTATTGTATCGTAATTTTAAGTAAGAATTTAAGCTAACAAGCAAAAATTAACAAGACTCAGATCCCTATTGAACTTCATTTTAATTAAATTTAATGTCAAAAATACGGCAGAAAATTTTTTTTCTGTTAATTTCATTCAAATACAATTTTTAAAGAAATTGAAAGTTACGAATATTGATTTTTATTCATGAAGACATGATGTCTCGGGTAATTAATTTTTTTTTCTTTTCTAAATGACAGGAATGATTTTTTTTCTTCTTATTTTAGTTGAAATCAAGGCTTCATTTGAAAATGACGAATATGCACCTGTTTTATTAAAAAAAAAAAGATTCATCATTTTTTAATTTTGTTCTCTTTTCTTTAAAGAAACTTGCGTTTCTTACAAAACGCAATCTCGCGTGACTTTTTGAAGATATCTTTTCAAAAAAAAAAAAAAAAAAAAAAAAAAAAATTAAATACATCGTAATTAAACATTTTTGGCCTGATCTTTATGCTTGGAATTTTATCTCTTCCATATCTATTTAGGTAAATTCTAATTATCGTACAGTAGAATGCATGTCGTAGAAAAAAAATTATTAATGCTGAAAATGGTTTGTTTTTTGTGATATTCAACATTAATTTCTTCAAATTTCAGATTAACGTCTAAAATTTAGAATGTTTTTTTCTTTGATAAAATTCCTTTTTACAATGTTGAAAGCCACTTTTCAAATGTATTTACGTGTATTTTGTTATATTTAATGGGTTGTCTAAAAATAAGCAAATATTTCTTAAATTTAAAACTTAAATCATAATTAATTTAATCATATTTTATTCAATTTTTGTATTTTTGAACTTCTTCAGTTGTAATCAGAAATTTTTTAAGTATAAAATAGAAATTTTTTGAAACGATATTATAGCAATAAGGTTTGGTGTGGTTTGTTTTCTCGCTCTGCGGTCTTTTTTTGCTCACTTTCGGCTAACTAAATCGGGACCTACAGTTTAACGTGGATTCCGAGCCCCTCAAACATCCATGCCATCACCAGGATTCGAACCTGGAGCTTGTGGTACCACCACCACTACTACCCCATACCACATCACTGTGCCTAGAGCTGAGTTGCCCTTTTACAGTTTGGGAATGATGTGAGTAAGAAAGTGCCTGATTGGGCTCTGTGATGCTCTATGGTCATATGAGATCGGGACCTACAGTTTAATGCGGACTTCGAACCACTAACAAATATCCATGTCACTGCCAGGATTCGAACCTTAAGCCTGTGGTACCAAAGGCCAGAGAGCCATTTATAATAATAGAGTATTTTATTATAGATCTAATATTTTTATGTTTAAGCCTCGAGAATCAGAATATTGCCATAGATGTGCATTATCTTGCTTAAAATGTAATTTAATTCGCAAAAATTACTATTGTTGAAAAATTGTAAAATATAAAATTTATATTCCTATAATGCGGTCAACGTGGTAATGAAAACATGGTTATCTTGATAAAATAATTTTGGTAGTTGGCTAAAATAAGTTTTAATTTATTTTTTTATAAGTGAAATATTAGTTATTTAACTGTTATTGAAATAAGAATTCATAAAATTCCCTTTCTATAATATTATTCAGTATTTTTACACTTTGAACTTTTCATTGCACACTTTTTTTTAGATATATGAAATTAAAATGCAATGAATTTAATAACTTCAATACCTATAAAGCCTATAAATCTCAATTAATCCAATGCCTATAAATTTTTCTAATCTCTTAATAAAGATCAAATGAGTTCCTTTAATTAATATATTCATTAATAAAATTCATAAGTATCTAAAGTTATAGTAAAGGAGAAAGGATTAGGAGTCGGTGTAAAATGTTCAAATTGGAAGACCGGATACTTGAATATTTTGGCAATTCTTCTGACATTTTTAAAGCGGCCTTATGACCAATTGGCTGACACTCTGCCCGTTCTTGCTTCAGGTTCAAATCCTGGTAGCATGGATGTTTGTGAGTAGTTCAGTATCCACGTTAAAATGTAGGCCCCGGTCTGTTTAGCCATCGTGTACACAAGATGACCGTAGAGCGACAAACCAAATATCCCTATTCTTGAAAGTAATCAACATGTGTGTAGAATCAATTAGCTATATAGATAATGTAGCATCATAAATGGTCCAGAGTATATGATTAATGGATCAAAGTTAATCTGAAAAGGCAGAAGGTTAATTGCAAAGCTTTCGTCGTTCGATTATAACAATGTTTGATGATAAAATATTTCCACCTTTAGCAACATAGTAAAACTACTTCCATTGCAGCACATTAACATCACTCGCATGCATTTTAATAAACGACGACTGGTTCAAAAGGAAACTTCCTGGCATAAACATACCCTTAACGTACCCAAACCATTCCCCCCCCTCTCCCCCTAACAAAACTAAGCCCAAAAATGGGCAAGCGCGCCTAAAAGCGGCCATTACCGCGAAATAAGATGCAGTGCTGGGCTCAGTCCAAATGGAATCCTCACCCAGGCGGGCCCAGCGCTGGGCTGATGATGAACCGGATCATTAAGCCGGATTCCGTGATGTCTCAGTCGCCTGACCATTGGTTTGACCAGTGGCCGCCACGCTACATTTATTCGCATGCAAAGATATATTAACCCATCCCGGTAAATGTCCGGGAGCGATAAACGATGCGCCTTGAGAAAGCGGGGATTAGGGGGTGACGTTATTATCCCGCTAAATACGATCCATACCTCAGTGGGGCTAATTGTCCAACTCAAGGGCGCACACACATGGGGCTTATAAATAGATTTAATTGGCTTAACTTTTGGATGGATGGACTAGGGCAACGGCTTTAAAAAATTTTTCTTTAAGAAGAGAGATTGTTGTTGCCTTTTCCTTTACAAAACTGAAGATTCATAGTAACCTTGATACATTGTCTAGTTAAGTTTTCAATGTAAATACATAGGTAGTAAATGGTTGTAAAGAAAAAATTAGTTTTACATACAGTAGTAATCAATATGTGTGTGTGTTAAACCAATTCAATTAATAATTTTTTTTTTATTGAGCGGCATTTTTTTTTTTTATAAATTGCTACATAAAATGAAAAATTTTTGAGATTTATAAATTTATTTGCTCTCTGTTGCGTATAAAACTATAATTCATTAAGTTTAAAATAAATAAAAAATTAATACAGGTTTTCAGATATAAATATGTGTCAAAATATGTATGATCTTCAATACTTTTGACTTTAAAGTAATAAATATTTTATTATAACGATTAAAAAAATTAATATTTCACTTGCATTTTATTGTTGCAAAATCTAAATCCTTTTTCATCATCATCAGCCCAACAGCCCCTTGGTGGTACAAGCCCATATGCCCACTAGCAGATTTCGACACAAGAAATGTTTCTCTTTTTATGGAGTAGGGTTATCAGAAGTGCCCAACACTCTACAGTCATATTAGATCTGGACCTATGTTTAAAGTGGATTTCGAACAGCTACAAACATCCATGGCACCGCCGGGTTTCGAACTCGTAACCTGTGGCACTGAGGTCTAGTTGCTCCCCCATCAGGCCCCTAAATCATTTTTATCAAATCATTATTATGACACTTATTTTCAACGTATTTTTTTTTCTGATTGAAATTAGAGTTTATCACCAACCAATCATATTTATAATGTTAACAGTTAAGTCACTCCAACTAACTACTTTTATTTATCAATATCAATCATTTTTTGTACCAATCCAATAATTCACTACCAATTATTTTGCAATATTGCAGAATTTTGTTAAAATTTGTTATTTTTTTTATGAAAAATAGCTTACATATTATACTTATTAATGTGGCGTAGAAGATATGCTTAAAAATAATAAAATTACATCAAAAATAGTAGTTACCTTATATTAAAAAAATAAAACTACATTAAAAATTATAGTTAGCTTACATTAAAAATAATATAATAATTAAAAGTAATAGAGGTTGTTTTTAGAATCAAACATATCTTATTTTTACTTTCTAAGAAATTTCTTTTTCAGTGACTTAAAATAATAACTCTGCACAAAGTAATAAAAGATAATAACATAACCGTTTTATTATTTTTCAGTGGTTGATATATTAAAATATGCATTTTAATTAGCTTTTTCCTGTACGATAAAACTTAAATTAGTAATATCACACATGAGAGGTTTTTTCCTTCAAATGCAGCTCAAAAAAACAGAATACATAAACATTTTCACATTTGCGTGACAAATCCTCAATGTCCTATAGTGCTGGACGGACATCCCATGAGTGATCTACTCATGGATGGAGGGAAAGGGGGCAGCTTCTGTTGTGATGCAGCACCCGTAGGTAGAAGTCTGACTTGGCGCCATGGCCATTGGTACAGTCATATGAGACAGATACCTACGGCTTAAAATGAATTCCGAATCACTACAAACTTCCATGGCACCACCTGGACTCGAACCAGAAACAGAAAGCACCATAGCACCGAGCGCCAGAACGCTAGACACTCGGCAATAAAGGCTCACATTTCAACCATATTTACGAGTATTTAAGAATATGATCCAATGCCATCGTGTACTAGAAATACAACAAATAAAATGCTTTTAAATATTTATTTAATAATAAATATCATACAATAAATGCTTTCGCGTCAAGTATATGTTTTTCCCCATTATAAAAAGCAACATTTTAAGTTAAAAATACAGTTAAAATAAAGATATGTAAAATACCAATATGCTAATACAATTTAAACACGCTAATCTTTTCCCTTTTACAGTAATTTGCATTATTTTGGCTTCGAGTAGTAGTTCCGTAAGTAATAGTGCATAGTAGCTCCGTTAAGTGGTCTAAAGTATAAAATTGAAATCAATATTTTAACACTCAGAGTTCATGTATATTTGAAATAACTATTAGCTCAACGATAACCCATTTATTACCATAGACGCAGACAAAACAGTGCTTTTTTTACTCACTGTTTTGCTATAAATATACAACTCTGTGTGTTATGCTTTCTATTTTTAATAAAATAATGGTTTTAAAATGATACTAGATAGGTATATTAGTCTTTTTTTTCTTTCTAATATGATAATCAGCTTTCTAAAATGTACTTTTTAGTCATTTATTTTGTAGAACTTAATTTGTATCAGTACATAGGATATGAAAATCATGTCTTTCGTAAAAGATTGAGGTATGGTTTGCATGTGTATGATTAATAAATATAGTAAATTATATAGGAAATATTATTGGGAAATATTACAAAATATTTCCACGTTATTAGCATAAGTGCTCTTACAAATTGTTACAAATCGAAAAAAAATCATTCCTTTAATTTTAGTCAATTTAATATATATTTAACACATTTTTTCAAAGTTGATTGTTTCTTATCCCACTTGGTCAACAGTAACATCTAGACCAAGTCCAAGAATCCGTGTGGTCTCTTTGAAGGAGGGAAAGGGGGGGGGGACAGCTTCTGTTGTGATGAAGTAGTAGTAGTAGTCTGACTTGGCTCCGTGACGCTGAAGAAGGAGGGCAGTGCTTTCTGGGAGAGCTTTTAGAGGGAACTTAGCTTTATTTTCGTATCGTATAAGAGAAAACCTGGAAAACTCTCACCGGATGGTCCAACTTACGCGGCAAGATGCTGAATATCACAAACGCTACCGATTCTCCTCGTTCATTGTAGCAATGTTTACAACAAAGCCGCCCGCAGAATGAGCCAGCGGCGCGAGTTGAATCTGAGTCACAAGTCGAGCTTTCTGCAAGCTTAAAAAAGGCCTAATAAATTTTGTAAATACTGGAATACATAATTTTTTTTTCAATACATAAACGGAAATTTAAAAATAATATCTTATAAAAATTTTTTTTTTTTATTATTTATTAGTTCAAAACCTAGTAATTTTAGAAAAACATTAAGAAGATTAGAAGTATGTATTTTTTAATTTTTTTATCTATAAAAATTTAAAAATACACATTGTCCAAAAATAAAAATTTAGAAATATACATTCTCCAAAAATAAAAGAAGGCCTGACGGCCGACCTGGAGCTCGGTACCACAGGTTTCGGGTTCGAGTCCCGACGGTGCCATGGATGTTTGTATTGGTTCAGAATCCAGTTTAAACTGTAGGTCCCGGTCTGTTTAGCCTAATTTGTGCACAAGATGATCGTAGAGCGACAAACCAAATCACAAATAAAACTTTAGAGATATACATTCTCCAAAAATGAAAATTTAGATATATACATTCTCCAAAATGAAAATTTAGAAATATACATTCTCCAAAAATGAAAATTTAGATATATACATTCTCCAAAAATGAAAATTTAGAAATATACATTCTCCAAAAATGAAAATTTAGAAATATACATTCTCCAAAAATGAAAATTTAGATGTATACATTCTCCAAAAATAAAAATTTAGAAATATACATTCTCCAAAATTAAAATTTAGAATTATACATTCTCCAAAAATAAAAATTTAGAAATATACATTCTCCAAAAATAAAAATTTAGAAATATACATTCTCCAAAAATAAAAATTTAGAAATTATACATTCTCCAAAAATAAAAATTTAGAATTATACATTCTCCAAAAATTAAAATTTAGAAATATACATTCTCCAAAAATAAAAATTTAGAAATATACATTCTCCAAAAATAAAAATTTAGCAATTCTAATGCAGGAAGAATAACACGATTCTTCTAGTTAAGAGAAAATTCCCGTTTTACATACATTCTCCATGAAACAGAAGAATTTCTGCGAATAGTAGCGAATTTCATATTTACTAGAATTTCAAATTTCTTTTTCAGGATGTTGAACAAATTTATTTATTTTTTAACATTATTTTATATTTAAATAAATATTACTTGAATATATAATATAATTATATATTTATCATCCTTTAAAGTAATTTATATTAATTAATTTGTAGTCATAAACAGAAACTTAAAAATAAAAACTCTTAAAATACAATGCATATTGCTAGAACTAAAAATAACAAGTATTTGATTATTAAAAAAAAAAAAAAAAAAAAAAAAAAAAACAGATAATAATTTTGTAACCAAGAAAAATATGTGATATCTTTCAATTAATTTGATATTCTTTAATAACTTGCTGCTGCTGTTGTTGTTCTAATGCAGCTGGTAAAACAGGGACAGTTAATCTTTATGCTGTAAGCAAGGACTGTACCGCTGCTACTCATTTTGCACTACCCAGGGGATACGTGCCGCTTGATACGGCTACGGATGCAAATCTCACTACCCCCGCAACGCTCTACGATCATCTTAGCCCCGGACCTACGGTTTAAAGTGGATTCAGAACCACTGCAATCAGAGGTGGCACCGACAGGACTCGAACCCTGTGGTACCGAGATCCAGAGCGCTAGCCACTCGACCAGTATTGCTGGAACTAAAATAACAATTGATTTCATGTTCTTTAATAATGGACAATGATATATAAATTTTTACAATAGTGCCTTAATAAAAAGCTAATATTTTTTTATGCTAGAAAGAAATAGGGAAGTCTATTAAATAATTTAGGAATCTTTTTTTTTTAATAATTTTTTTATTTTATTTTATTTATTTATTTTAATGTATACAGGATTGATTCGCCAGAGCCGGTGCAGCCCTTGCTTTTGGCAAAAAAGATAACTAAGTATTTTCCAACTGCATTATAAAAAAAAAATGTATTAATTAATTTTTAGTCATGAACAGAAATTTAAAATTGGACTTCTCTTAAAAGACAATTCATATTGCAGGAACTAAAAAAAAAATGTGGGATTATTTTAAAATTTTAATAATATTTTTAATGGTAACGAAGGAAAATATTTTGCTATATTATTAAATATTAATAAAAATTGATTTAATAACATTTCATAACTAATTATAATACATAAATTTTACTAAGCATACAATATTGTATTAATAAAAGTTAATTTTTTTAGCTATAAAGAAATAAGGAATTTTATTAAATGTTTTTTAATTATTTTTTATTTTGTTTAACTTATTTAATTATTTATTTGTTTTATTTGTTTTATTTATTTATTTTTTTTGCTGCATACAAAATAAATTCGCTTTAAAAAGAATTGTTATCAAAAATATAATGCGTTACCTGTATATTAAAGAAATTTTACCTTTAACAATTTATTTCTTTCTATGCCACAAGTCGTGATAAATCAATAGAGAAATTTCAGCTTGCTTCTTCAGAATAAATTTTTCCATTTTGCTTTACAAAAAAAAAACTATCTCGAAGTTTTTGTGTTTTAATTTGTGAATTCTGCTGGTATGTCAGCAGCTTTTAGATAAATATTCTTCAACTGAAGTAGTCACCGACGACTACGACAAGCTGACGTTTTTTTGCACCTTTTTTGGTTGTTGTCCAGGAAATATGTAAACACGTACCATAAAATCCATTTCCGGAAAACATTCCATACAGCATTTCAAAAAAATTCTTTTCGTCTGTGCATGTACTGGTTTAGGAATTTTTTTGCTGTGTATTATCCGGCAAGGTATTTTTCTGCACTATTTTTCCTGAATACATTAAAGCATGAAAAAGAAGGACAGGTAGCTGTAGATTAAAGACGAAAACTTGGTTTCGTCTTCAGTGCCATTTTACTTTGAAAATTCTGACAATTTTTTTTTCACTTATGGCAAAGAACATCCAACTGAAAATAGTCTCTAAATTTTGAAGCTAAAAATATTCTCTTATACGTGGATTCCCTAAGAAAAGAGTATTTATTATATATACATGTATTTCGTCTTTTTATAAAGTATATTTCAATGCCCAAAATATGAAATGTCATAAATTGAAAGCATTTTTAAGGTTTTACTTACAAACTTTTCCCATACAATGCTGTCTTAAAATAAAGACACGGAGATATGAAATTTTATTCCTGTTTAAAGTGAAATTTTTGTTTTCTCAAAGTCTTATACTAGATGTCTTTAAAAACTAAATATCTATTTTAATTTTTCTTTCAAAAAGTTTAAAAAGTATTTAGTCTTTGGATAAAATTTTTTATATGCTTCAGTGGCCTTGGATGTGAAGGAAAAATCTTCAACATTTTCACTATACATGTAAAATCTGTGCAATAATCTGTGCGAGATGTTCTCACAAACTTTACAAATCGATAGACTCCCGCTATTCTTAAAAACCTGAAATTAAAAAAAAATACCTATATATTTTCTAAGTTTTTTCATAGAAAATGACACATGTAATCCAACGGTATCTTTTTTTATGTGTGTGCGATATTTTTCAGAATTTATTTTATTTTCAAATTTCTGTTCACATCTACAAATTAATTAATATAAATCACTTCAAAAAATAAGGCTTAATGGTCAAGTGACTAGCGCTCTCGCGTTCGTTTGCACAGGTTTCGGGTTGAAGTCCTAACGGTGCCTCGGTAGTTCGGAATCCACATTTAAATGATAAGTACCGGTCTAATATGAGCGTAGTGCTGATAACTCTATCCCTGTAAAAAGATAACATCTCTTATCTCGAATTCTGCCAGTATACAGGCGGCCTTGGCCCACCATGGTGCTGTTGTGCCACTGATGATGATAACAGTGATACCATATTGTCTTATTAATTTTTGTCAGCTTGAAAGAAATAAGGATTTTTATTAAATATTTTAGAAACTTTTTGGTGTATTCTTTTTTTATTGCATATAGTATAAATTCACCGAAAAAGAATTATTTTGAAAAATATACTGCACTAGCTGATTAATAAAGAAATCTTATCTTTAATAATTTTTTTTTCGTAAAAAGTTTTCTATTTATGTTTCACCACAAACCATGGTAAATCAATACAGAAATTTCAGCTTGCATCTATAGAATAAATTTTTTCCTTTTTCTAAAGAAAAAAAAAATTATTTTGAAATTTTTATGTTTTAATTTCTGAATTCTGCTTGTATGTCAGCTTCTAGAAAAATATTCTTCCACTGAAGTAGTCACCGATAACTACGACAAAATGACGTTTTTTTCATTTTTTTTATTGTCCAGGAAATACGTAAACACGTACCATAAAATCCATTTCCGGAAAACACTCCATACAGCATTTCAAAAAAACTTCTTTTCGTCTGTGCATGTACTGGTTCAGGAATTTTGTTTGCTGTGAATTATCCGGTAAGGTATTTTTCTGGGCTATTTTTCCTGAATATACTAAAGGACGAAAAAAGGACAGGCAGCTGTAGATTAAAGACGAAAACCTGGTTTCGTCCTCACTGTCATTTTACTTTGAAAATGATGGATGTTTGAACTTTTATTCCTATTTAATGTACATTTTTTTGTTGTCTCAAATTCTAATAGTAGATGTCTTAAAAACTAAATATCTATTTTACTGTTTCCTTCAAAAAATGTAAAAAGTATTTAGTCTTTGGATAAAAATTTTATATGCTTCATTGCCCTCCCCCTTCCCCTCTGTATTTGGAAGAAAATCTTAAACATTTTCACTAGACATTTTAATAATCGGTGAGGGATGTTCACACAAACTTTTCAAATCGCTAGACTCTCGATATTCTTAAAAGTTTCAAACTTAAAAAATTACATTTTTTTCTAGGTTTTATTTGATAGAAAATGGCACCTGTAATCGAACGGTACATATTTTGGGTTTGCGCAAATAGTTTTTCAGAAATTATAAATTTAACTTGGACATTCGGGCCCAAATGGCCGAGAGACTAACGCTCTGGCAATCGGTGCAGCTTGTTTGGGGTTGGAGTCCCAGTGTTTTTCCCGCTGTCATGTATGTTTGTAGCGATTAGGAATCTACTTTTAACTTATAGATCCCAGAATAATATGAGTGTTGGGCGTAGTGTTGACAACTCTATCCCATAAAAATATAACTTCTCCTGTCTCGAAGTCTGCCAGTAGGCAGGCGGCCTTGGCCCACCATTGGGGCTATTGCCCACTGATGATGATCATGATAAAATATTGTGTAGATAAAAGTTAATTTTTGTTTGCTTGAAATTAATAAAATTCCTTATTTATTTCAAGCAAACAAAAATTAACGCTTAATATTTTAAAAACCTTTTGAGGTTTTCTTTTTTTATATTGCATATAGTATATAATTTTCGCCGCAGAAAAATCATTCTAAAAAATATTCTCTGCTACATGTATCTTAAAGAAATCTTGCCTTTAAAAATTTGCGTGGCCATTTTTGTTTGGAATTTTTTTTTCTGTGTTTTTTTACCACAAGCCATGAGAAATCAATAGAGGAATTACAGCTTGCTTCTTCAAAATAGATTTTTCCATTTTGCTTCAAACAAAAAAAAAACTTAAAAATTGTTGTGTTTTAATTTGTGAATTCTGCTGGTATGTCAGCAGCTTCTAGATAAATATTCTTCAACTGAAGTTGTCACCAACGACTACGACAAAAGGGCGTTTTTACCTTTTTTTTATTGTCCAGAAAGTATGTAAACACGTATCATAAAATCCATTTCCGGAAAACACTCCATACAGCATTTCAAAAAACTTCTTTTCGTCTGTGCATGTACTGGTTGAGGAATTTTGTTTGCTGTGTATTATCCGGTAAGGTATTTTTCTGCACTATTTTTCCTGAATATATTAAAGCATGAAAAAGAAGGACAGGTATCTGTAGATTAAAGACGAAAACCTGGTTTCGTCTTCAGCATCATTTTACTTTGAAAATTCTGACAATTTTTTTTTCACTTATGGCAAAGAACGTCTAACTGAAAATAGTCTCTAAATTTTGCAGCTAAAAATATTCTCTTATATTTGGGCGTTCTAAGAAAAGAGTATTTATTATATATATATACATGTATTTCGTCTTTTTATGAAGTATATTTCAGTGTCCAAAATATGAAATATCATAAATTGAAAATATTTTTAAGGTTTTACTTACAAAGTTTTCCCATAAAATGCTGCCTTAAAATAAAGACATAAAGATATGAAACTTTATCCCTATTTAATGTGAATTTTTTTGTTGTCTCAAAGCCTAATACTAGATGTCTTAAAAACTAAATATCTATTTTAATTTTTCTTTCAAAAAGTTTAAAAAGTATTCAATCTTTGGATAAAATTTTTTATATGATTCAATGGCCTTGGATGTGAAGGAAAAATCTTCAACATTTTCACTATATATGTAAAATCTGTGCATGCAATAATCTGTGCGAGATGTTCTCACAAACTTTACAAATCGATAGACTCTCGCTATTCTTAATTTAAAAAAAAATACCTATATATTTTCTAAGTTCTATTTCATAGAAAATGACACATGTAATCCAACGGTATCTTTTTTTATGTGTGTGCGATATTTTTCAGAATTTATTTTATTTTCAAATTTCTGTTCACGTCTATAAATTAATTAATATAAATCACTTCAAAAAATAAGGCTTAATGGTCAAGTGACTAGCGCTCTCGCGTTCGTTTGCACAGGTTTCGGGTTGAAGTCCTAACGGTGCCTCGGTAGTTCGGAATCCACGTTTAAATGATAAGTACCAGTCTAATATGAGCTTAGTGCTGATAACTCTGTCCCATAAAAATATAACTTCTCCTGTCTCGAAGTCTGCCAGTACGGAGGCGGCCTTGGCCCACCATTGGGGTTATTGCCCACTGATGACGATCATGATATAATATTGTGTAGATAAAAACTTTTTTGCTTGAAATAAATAAGGAATTTTATTAAATATTTTATAAACCTTTTGAGGTTTCCTTTTTTTATATTGCATATAGTATAAATTCGCCGGAAAAGAATTATTCTAAAAAATATTCTCTGCTACTATCTTAAAGAAATCTTGCCTTTAAAAATTTGCTTGGCCATTTTTTTTTGTAATTTTTTTCTATGTTTTTTTACCACAAGCCATGAGAAATCAATAGAGGAATTACATCTTGCTCCTTCAAAATAGATTTTTCCATTTTGCTTCAAACAAAAAAAAAAACTTAAAAATTGTTGTGTTTTAATTTGTGAATTCTGCTGGTATGTCAGCAGCTTCTAGATAAATATTCTTCAACTGAAGTTGTCACCAACGACTACGACAAAAGGGCGTTTTTACCTTTTTTTTATTGTCCAGGAAATATGTAAACACGTACCATAAAATCCATTTCCGGAAAACACTCCATACAGCATTTCAAAAAACTTCTTTTCGTCTGTGCATGTACTGGTTGAGGAATTTTGTTTGCTGTGTATTATCCGGTAAGGTATTTTTCTGCACTATTTTTCCTGAATATATTAAAGCATGAAAAAGAAGGACAGGTATCTGTAGATTAAAGACGAAAACCTGGTTTCGTCTTCAGCATCCTTTTACTTTGAAAATTCTGACAATTTTTTTTTCACTTATGGCAAAGAACGTCTAACTGAAAATAGTCTCTAAATTTTGCAGCTAAAAATATTCTCTTATACTTGGGCTTTCTAAGAAAAGAATATTTATTATATATATATACATGTATTTCGACTTTTTGTGAAGTATATTTCAGTGTCCAAAATATGAAATATCATAAATTGAAAATATTTTTAAGGTTTTACTTACAAAGTTTTCCCATAAAATGCTGTCTTAAAATAAAGACATAAAGATATGAAATTTTATCCCTATTTAATGTGAATTTTTTTTTGTCTCAAAGCCTAATACTAGATGTCTTAAAAACTAAATATATATTTTACTGTTTCCTTCAAAAAGTATTTAGTCTTTGTATAAAATTTTTATATGCTTCAGTGCACCTAGATGTGAAGGAAAATCTTAAACATCTTCACTAGACATTTTAATAATCGGTTCGAAATGTTCACACAAACTTTTCGAAATCCTTGGATTCTATCTATTTTTAAAAATTTCAAATTTTAAAAAATTCCATGCTAATATTGTTTTCCTAGGTTTTACTTAATAGAAAAAGACACTTGTAATCAAACAGTAACTTTTTTATGCCTGTGCAATTGCTATTTTACTGAAGTTATAAATTTTACTTGAAAATTCGAGTCTGGATGACTGAGGAACTAGTGGCAATGGCGCTCGGTGCCACAGATTTGGAGTTGGAATCACGGCGGTGCAATAGATATTTGTAATAGTTCAGAGTCCAATTTAGGCTATATGTCCTGATCTCATATGACTGTAAGAATGTTAAGGAGCCCTGTCAGACTTCTCACCCACATCCTTCCCATATTTTAAAGAGACATCTAAGCTCTAGGCGCAGTGTTGTCGTATGATTTAGTAGTAGTAGCCTGTATTTGCTAAACATACACAACAATGCGTATACACAACAATGCAATTGTGCTAAGTATGCAAGAGTGTTTAAAAACAATTTAAACCAATATCAACCTCGAATATGAATTGTCTTTAATAGTTGTTTTTATTTTTAAATTTCTGTTCATGGCTACAAATATAAGCAAGTAATATAAAAAAAAAAAATTAAAGTCAATTCCTACTTTTTTTTCACTCTATTGCAGAAAGTCCTTTTTAAATAATTTTCATTTACTTTCTTAAGTTTATTTGGTGCCATCTATTGGTAGATATATGCAACTTAAATCTAAAAAAAAACTAAAATTAATTAATTAAATTTTATTACTGAATTAATATTTGAAAAATCTGTATTAACATAGTGTGCCATCTACTGCAATGTCAAAAAAAATGTATTTGAACTTGAGTGGATGAATAGAAAGTTTTTTATTAACGATTGAAAATTTGAAGAAGATATATATAGGGAGAGTGTGAGCTAATAGAAGGAATTGAATAAATCATTTAAAGAATGGGGTCTGATTGTCGAGTGACTGGCACTCTTGTGCTCGTTGCCACACGTCTCGGTTTCCGATTCAAGTCCCAGTGGTTTCTTAGATGTTTATAGTAGTTCAGAATCCACTTTAAGCCGTAGGTCCGGTCTAATATAATTGTTCTACGTAGGATTGACAACCTTACCCCATAGATTGTCAGCTTCACGGAGCCATGTCAGACTTCTACCTACAGTGCTCCATCACAGCAGAAACTGCCCCCATTCCATTCAACCGTTAGACCCTGCGGGTTCGTGGGCTTGGTCTAGATGTCTGCCAAGTTGGATAAAAAACAACAACAACTTGAAAATTAAAAATATAGGAATTTGTGAATTTTCAACGGATATTATTGAAAATCAACGGAAGGTACTATAAATTCCCGTAATTTTCAATAAGTTTTAGTAAAAAAGTTAAAATAGGGACATAATGGCCGAGTGATTACCGCTCGGTGACACAGGTTTCGGGTTGGATTTCCGGCGCTGCCATGGATGTTTGTAGGACCCAGTCAAATATGACTGTAGAGCGTTGGCCCTATAGCTGACAAACCTACCCCTTAAAAAGGAAAAACATCTGTCTCAAAGTCTCTGGTAGGAAGACTGCCTTGGCCCACAATGAGGCTGTTGCGCCACTGATGATGATGATTTAGTAAAAAATATTGTCAAAATATTTAATTATTTTCAAATATTTTTGATCGTTATATTTTTAGTCAAAATATTAATTTAATCGAACAAACTATAAAATCATGAAAGTGAATTGTCTGCATTTTCAACTCAAAACTCCATTTTAATTTTCTAGAGAATAATTTAGGAAATTAAATCAAACAAATTATATATGTAATGTGATTTAAAAGTATGCCGAAAATTGATGAATTCATTTTCAAATCTTTTTTTATGAAATAAAAAAAAATTGAAATTTTTTGTTGATTAATTCCTAAATTAATATTCTTTGTTTATTTTTTACAGGTAAGATGTTTTCCTTTTGCTGCTTGTTGAAGTCTAATTAGTTATCAAAGTTGTAAGTTGATTTTTTATGTTTGCTTCTATTTTTTATAGCATATTCACGAATTAATTTTAGGCGGATTACAGTTAAATTACCATGAATATATAATTAAAACAAATATAAAATGGAGAAATTTCATATCTGTTTGATAAAAAAAAAAAAAAAAAATTGTCCTGTTTTTATTTACTAGAATTTTTTTTTTTTTTTTTTAATTTTTTTTTAAAGTTTTTGCTATATTTTTTTATTTTTTTAAATTAATATTAATTACAATATTTATATTTTAGAATTAACAATTTAAAACACCGTTTGAAGATTATCCGCCATTGTGAACAATTCTTTAGCCGTGTGCAAAATATATTATTTATTCATGGTTTAAAAAATTATTTTTTTTATTAATTTGAATAATAGATGATATTTATTCAAAAAAAAAAAATTAATAATTTTAATAAATAATTTTTCAGGTGTGAAAAATACTTTTTGTAAATATTTATTGAGGGCTTAAAAATTCTTTTTTTATTAATTTGTTTGATAGATGAATATTTATTAAAAAATAATAATACTTTTAATAAATAATTATTCAGATGTGAAGATCTATTTCAGATCTGGTTCAGATTTTATAAATATTTTTTCTTGGCGTAAAAAATTATTTTTTAAAATTTGTTTGATAGATGTTATTTATTCACAAATAATATATAATAATTTTAATAAATAATTTTTCAGGTGTGAAAAATATTTTTTTATAAATTTTTATTAATGGTTTAAAATATTTATTTGTTAATAATTTTTTGACAGATGATATTTATTAAAAAAATAATAAATAATAATTTTAATAAATGATTTTTCAGGTGTGAAAAATATTTTTATTAATATTTATTCATGGGTTAATAAAAAATAATTTTATTAATTTATTTGATAGATGATATTTATTCAAATAACAATAAATACTAATTTTAATAAATATATTTTCAGGTGTGATAAATATTTTTATAATTATTTATTATTTTAATAAATATTTTTATAAATATTTATTCATAGCTGAAAAAATGATTTTTTTATTAATTTGATTGATAGGTTCCATTTATTCAAAAAATAATCTATTCAGCATGTATATTTTTCAAACAATGTATTACTATTTAAAAAAAATGAATTTTTACAATTTTATTGCAATATTACTTTTTATAATAATATAGGATTGATCTCATTGAATTATTTCTAAATTTTTCCATTCTAAAGTTTATGTAAGCTTTGCTCATCGCATATTCTTCCTTTCAAATTTGCGTATGATTTTTTTGCTATTTAATTAATATTGATGTTTACAACGGCAAAGTGTTGTTTGTCTTTAAAGAAAACGTACTTTTTCTTATCTGATGCTGGCAATATCATAAACTCTCATAATAATAATAATAATAATAATAATAATGACTGGCATAAATAAGAAAATTGTATTTAAAAAAAAAAAATTTTTTTTTTTTTAGATTTATATGAAAAGTTTCGAAGGTTTGCATTATAATATGACTGACTGATGAATAAATATATTAAATTGAAGAAATTTACATATTGTAATTTACATTCTAACAAATTTCTATGCATACGAAAGTGATTTTTTTTTTCATTTTATTGCCATTGTAATGCCAAGCTCTAACAATTTTGCTATTGGTAATTGTGCTTTGCCCCGCTTGGGATTTGGTTGTTTCCCAAAGGGCGATTTACTTTTTATAACAATCAATACTTTCTTTCGAAAGTGGTAATGTAACAATTTCAATAATTAATTGAGAATGATTTGCATAATATCATTACGTATAAAGGAACAACAATTTCAAATTGTAACTATCGACTTTTAAGCATTTTAAGAAATATTTTATTTTAAATATATTTAATATTTAATACGAAACTCTACTTAAGTAAAGGTTCATCAAACCAGAAAAAAATAATGTAATTATATTTCAAGGGGAACCAAACTGCTCATTAAAGTTAATTTCGCATTCATCGCCTGAATTCAGACTAATGAAAATATTTCTTGAAACATATGCAATCAAATTCTTAAAAATCACGCCTCTTGAACAAAATTCTGCAAGTTTCGAAACTCTTATTTTTCCTAAAAGCACTTCACCCACTGTATCTAACCAAATATTTCCCAACTGCAGGATTCCTATGCTAAATTAAGAAAATTGCTCACTTACAAGAAAACTGGTATAAATAAAAACATTCAAACTGGACAGAAGGGAAAAAGTTCAAAGTTATCTTTAATAATTACAGAAAAAAAATAATGCGATTTTTGCTTCTAATCTTCTGCACATGCTCAAAAAATAATTGAAAATAATAACATTTTATTTGTTTAGTTAAATTAAAATCCAGGAATTGTTTTTTTACAATGCATATTTTAAAAACTGGTAATTGTAGCTTGCGAATTAGGATTCTATTTGAATGTGTAAAACGAGTACTCTACATTGTAAAATTTCAAAAATAGAACAATTACAGTCGTCAAAAATTTAAATTTTATTTTAAAGCTGATCTTATTACCAATCTTATTTCACATTCATAAAAGTATTTTTTTAATAATCCACTACTTTTACACTTTTGTTTTAATAGCATTCAAACATCAGAGATTTAGCATTATTTCCATTCAATGAAGAATTTGCATGGGTAAAATTCTCAAAAGTTAGCCAGAGGAGTAAATAAAGGGTTGATGGTGTCTTCAAGTTGTGGCTAGCTCATTATATAAAGTATTTAAAGTGTTATTAGTCATCAGGTTGTTAGCGTAATATATCATTATTATGGAGTGTTATTTTCATTCAAAGAAGCTTTTGATTAAACAAAACAATTAAAAGTTAACTAGAGGAGCAAATAAAAGGTTGATGGAGCCTTCAAGTTGTTACTAGCTCATTATATCAAGTTGGCAAGTTTTTGTTAGTCATAAGGTTGTTACATTATTATATCATTATTGTTGATTGATATCTCCATTCAATGAAACATTTGATCGGGCAAACTCTCAAAAGTTAGCCAGAGGAGTAAATAGAGGTTTGATGCAGTCTTCAGGTTGTTGTTGGCGCATTATATCAATTTGCCATATTATTATTAGTCATCAGGCTGTTAGCTTATTTTATCATAATTATAGCGTGTTATCCTGATTTAATGACGCATTTAATTAATCAAAGCATTTGAAAGTTAGCCATAAGAGCAAATCATCAAACTTTTATTTAATTACTTTTTACCAACTTGCAGACTCCATCGAGAGTCTTCAAGTTGTTGTTAGCTCGTTATATCAAGTTGTTATTAGTCATCGGATTGTTATCATATTATGAAATGTTATCTCCATTCAATGAAGCATTTGATTGAGCGAAGCTCTCAAAACTCAGATGAGCAAATAAAAGGTTAATGAAGACTTCAAGTTGTTGCTAGCTTCTTATATCTAGTTGTTAGCTTATTATACCAAGTTGACATGTTATTATTAACATGGCACCTTGATATAATAGCTAACCAAAGCCTGTATTTTGAGTTATTGTTATATCAAAATAAAAATTTCACACGACGTAATTTAGTTGAATAACACTTTCAAAAAAATTTTCCATTTTAATAAACCAACTAAAAACTTTCAATTTGTAAAATAAATTGCAAATCGAAATTCTTTGGGGTTGTGTCACTTTTCTTACGAATGGACTAAATGATTTGAAGTATTCCGTTTGCATCGTAGATTGGGTCGATGATTATGAAGGACTTAGAAATAATCTGTTTAGCTCCGAAGATACCGAAGGGATGAAAAAAACGTAGCCGAATATCTCTTAAGCGTTAATTATCACCACAATTAACGTCTAACGAGTTTAAATTCCCTTTCGCTCCATCGCATAATTCCCGATTCATTTCCCTCTCACCCCAAGGCAAACAATTTGGCGAAAATTCCTCAGCACTACTATCTGAGGAAACTGATGAATTCGATTAATATATGATTAGAAATACCCTCGACCGCTCATCAGTAGAAATTAAGCTTTACCAGAAGGGGATTGCAACAGAAAAAAAAATGTTTGTTCCCAACTGAGAAGCAGGTCTTCAGAGAATTTCGAGTATTGGACTAATGGTGGTGTCATAATAGAAAACCAAGTGTGTTAGGTAGCTATGTTAGGGTAAAAATGAGAATTTTAAGGGTTTCTGCTCAAAGACGTACATAAGAGTTCATTTCGTAATGTCAAAGGTTGCATTTTGTGCGAGACGTCGTTTTATCATCATTAAAATACGGTCTTTTCATTAGGAAGGAACTATTTTATCCCAATAATTTAATTTTAGTATTGCCCTCCTGATTATTGCAGGGTTTTTATACAATAGTAAGCACAACAAAATATTCAGAGACAAAAAAAAAATATTATGAAACAAATAATAAAAATTTGCTTTAATGTAAGTTTAATTTTTAATTAATTTCAAGTATATAATTTTAATATACTGAATATTTTTCCATTTAAAAAATATTACATTTGCAAATTTTTATCCTAAACTGCATTAAAGATTGAAACAAAATTAAATAAAAGTCATTACTTTTAAGTTTAATGATTTGTGACGTTGGAAATAAGATCAAAACAAAATAAAAATTGATATAATAACTTTTGGTATGCAAAACGAAATTTCTACTTTTTCTCCAAACAAACAGTTTAAAAAAAATATATAAAAAAAAACATTTGTTCAAATATATTTGGATATCCTATATCAGTATATTTCAAAGTCAAAATAGTTCATAGGACTTTTGTTCAAAAACTAAGCAGACTGTATAAAATATTCTCTAGAGTTTTGATAAACTGATTTAAATAGAGCAGATCCAAAAAATAAAAGTTTTGAACTTTGCATTTATTTTGTCAAGTGTATAGTCTAGCCGAATATTATTTATGACATAAATTGTAAACTTGTTTTGTCAAAAGTTTCTTCTTCCTATTTTGCTTTTATTTTTTAGAGATCCATATTTTAGGTTTTATAAATGGCTTTTCTACATTTTTCTGAAAAGAATTTAAATTCAAATAGATAAATTCAGTTCCTCTCTGCAAATATTTATCTTGCTTCCCTTATATTATTCGAGAATGATTTTAACGTAATAAATGCATTGTGATTTATATAACAAACAATGACGTATTCTACATAGTCCTCTATTATATATAAATTTACTTTTCTAATATAATCTTATTATAGATAAATTCAGTTGATCCCAAATAAAGCCAAGAAAGAAATGCAGACAAAAGTAGATTTCCTCTTAACTGAAGCCTTTCCAAAATTTTCAGGAATAATATGTATGATATAATACATAATAAAACGCATATAATACAAATATCTATGTACAGTACGTAGACAATATATAAGCCGTATTTCTTCCGATTCATATTATAAAATTTAATAAAGTTACCTAGAAGGTTTTTGATTTCTATGAAACATTTATTCAAACAAGATAAGGACTATGAGATTACAAAATATTTATAAAAATAATTTATTTAACATAATATAAAATTGAAATTATATCAATTGTATAAAAATGCATTAATAATGGATAATATAATGAATTAGTTTATGTCTGATACAGAAAAAGGTGCCCAAATCATGTCATAGTGGTAATGGGTGAAACTAACACGTACTAGGCAACTGTGGCAGGCATCAGATGGTTTTTAAGAAGTGGATGGAGAAATAAGTAGATTCGATGGCGAATGTGGCAGTGGGTATGAGTGGAAGTTTTTTAGGTGAGTTCATAGGACAAAAACAAACAAAACGAATTTTACCGACTATTATTTCGCTACATCTTAATAATCAACCTCCTGAAAACTGCAATATAAATAAAAACATGAAAAAAATTATATGTAAAGAAATTTCGTTAATCACCTTTCAGTTTTATCTTTTCTGTCTTTAAAATTTTCATTCTTACGTTTTTCCTGATATAGTACTAATTTACTTTTTTTAATTTGATCTTGAAGATGCTTCGATGAACAGCAGTTTTTTATTTTTTGACTATGTATGTTATCATTCTTCTTTTCTAACTTTTGTCATGTGATCTTCGTTGCATAATTTTCTCACACAAAAAAAACTTTTACGTCGACAGATTCAATTACAAAATAACGGTCAATGACTAAACTACTAAACAAGCACAACACAGCCAAACATTAACAAAAAATTATTTTTTGGAATAAAAAAAAAATCTCTCAGCAATTGCCCTAACTGCAACCAAAAAACTTATAATAAATAAACAGTTGAACTTCGACAGAATTATATCCTAATGAGCAAAAAGCATTAGTTTCCCCTCGTATGCAAATTATCGCCAGTAGCTAATTGTTTAGTAGCTGAATCATAATTGGTTTAACATTTACTGTAACACATCACGGGAGTTGCATTTTTATTCTTCGTGTTAATGACTTTGTCGCCATATTGAAAGTTATTCATTTTCGTTTAGAAGCAGTGGTACAAATGCACGATTTCTATTTCTGAATTTTTTTGTTTTTGTTCAGTTTATTTTCATTTTCGTATTCCCAACTATTTGATACCAGGCTCGCATGCAAAAATGGAAAATAATTCCGTTATCTAATTACAAAGAAGTTGAATTCTAATTCTTTCTAATTAAAATCTGGGAGGCTATATTACAATTAATAGGTTGAGTATCAGTAGGCCTCGCAGTTTGCAAAGCCTTCGGTAGAAAATCATTAATGTAATTGCTTGTGTGAAAGAAAGCGAAGAATAAGAATATTTTTCAGCGCTGCATTTTAAAATATCTCTGATGATGTTATACTGGTGCAGTAATTATTTTTCTGATTTTAATGCTCTCTCATTAAACGATAGCAATACAGTTCGAATCAAGATTCGTTTATGTTTAAATCCTCTTACTGCTTGTTGGTTATTAATAGACGCTTTTCGAAATCATAATATTGCTTTTTTAAAGAACCATTTATGCTTTTAAGGTCTAATGATTAATTTTGCTAGATGTCCTTTTCAGCAATTGAAATTTGATTGTCAAATAATTTCGCATAATACTTATTGTTTCTAGTATACGAAGACAGTGTTATAGAGATTTTGAAAATTGGGTTTTGAAGAGTGTAATTTATTTAATTTTATCTATTTGTAATTTAAATAGACAACTTCTATTAATTTTTTTTGAAAAACTGATGTGAAAGTCACTGTCACTTTATTTTGTTTATAATTGTAATTTGTTTCGTGTATAACTGGATTAATATTTGAAAATCTGTTTTTAATACGAGTATTTAGTACTTTCTTATTAATAATTAGAGTTTTGTGTTATTTTCAATAACTATCATTAATCCTTATTTTAATAATATTTATTATTTTAACAAGTGCTTTAAATTTTGAAGAATTTAAGGGCATAAAAAACTTTAATATGTAAATAATATGAAATAACTCATTTAAGATATTCCAAAGAAAAATTTTAAGGAGCTGTTTGTGGAATTTCTCATTTTTAGTTAATCAATTGTGAGAAATATATGGGATTTTGATGAAATTTTTAAATACTTTAATCTGTTTAATTGTGTTTTATGAATCTTGTTTACATTTTAAACTGCAACATAAGATCCTTTCATAGAGCAAAACCCATTAGGTTTTAGTACAAATGAGTTTTAACATCTATTATTTTGCTACATCTTAATAGTCGACATTCTGAAAACTGAAATATAAATAAAATTTTAATAAATCATATGAAACAAATTTAGTTAATCGCCTTTCACTTTTATCTCTTCTGTCTGTAACAAAAATTTTCATTTTTACTTTTTTCCTGATATAGTGCTTATTTACTTTTTTTAATTATGAACTTGAAGATGCGCACAACGGTTATTATTATTTTTTTTTTGACTGTGTATGTTATCATACTTCTGTTTTAACTTTTGTCACATGATCCAGAAACTTTATCTGAAAAAAAAATTCAATTACTCGATGCGTAATTTTCTCACACAAAAAAAACCATGACGTTGACAGATTCAATTAGAAAATAACGATCAATAACTAAATTACTAAACAAACACAACACACCCCAAACATTAACAAAAAATTATTTTTTGGGAATAAAAAAAAAAAAAAATCTCTCAGCAATTGCCCTAACTGCAACCGAAAAAACTTATAATAAATAAACAATTGAACTTCGGCGGAATTATGTCCTAATGAGCAAAAAGCATTAGTTTCCCCTCGTATGCAAATTATCGCCAGTAGCTAATTGTTTAGTAGCTGAATCATAATTGGTTTAATATTTACTGTAACACATCACGGGTTGGCGCGGGAGTTACATTTTTATTCTTTGTGTTAATGACTTTGACGCCATATTGAAAGTTCGTTCTTTTTTTGTTTGGAAGTCATGGTACAAAAGCACGATTTCTCAATTTTTTCGTTTTCGTTCATTTCATTTTCGTTTCCGTATTCCCAACGATTTGATGCTATGGTTGCATGCAAAAATGGGAAATAATTCCCATTATCTAATTACAAAGAAGTTGAATTCTAATTATTTCTAATTAAAATCTGGGAGGGTATATTACAATTAATATTTTGATTGGCCGTTAGCCT
The DNA here is from genome assembly GCA_021605075.1 of Caerostris darwini. Taxonomy (NCBI): domain Eukaryota; kingdom Metazoa; phylum Arthropoda; class Arachnida; order Araneae; family Araneidae; genus Caerostris; species Caerostris darwini. The sequence continues at coordinate 707,653 of BPLQ01010101.1, forward strand.
CGGCAGTTTTCAAAACCTTTACCTGAAAATCATTAATTTAATTGCTTGTGGGAAACAAAACGAAGAAATTGATATTTTTCAGGGCTGAATTTTGAAATATCTCGGATGATGTTATACTGGTGCAGTGATTATTTTTACCGCTGTCTGATTTTAATGCTCTCTCATTAAACGAAAGCAATACCGTTCGAATCAAGATTCTTTGATGATTAAATCCTCTTACTGCTTGCTGGTTATTAGCAGACGCTTTTCGAATTCAAACTATTGCTTTTTTGAAAAAAAGCATTTATGCTGCAAAAGCTTTGTAATATTTAATGAATAATTTTGCTAGATGTTCTTTTCAGTAATTCAAATTTGATAGTGAAACAATTTCGCATATTAATTATTGTTTCTAGTATTCAAAGACAGTGTTATGGAGATTTTATTTTTATGACTGTGAATGTTATCATTTTTTTTGTTCTAACTTTTGTCACGTGTTACGGAAATTTTAGCTGGAAAAAAAATTCAATTATCCGATGCATAATTTTCTCACACTAAAAAAACGATGACGTTTACAGATACACGAAAGTTTACAGATACTTAGAAAATTTCGATCAATAACTAAATTACTAAGCAAGCAGAACACACCCAAATATTAACAAAAAATTATTTTTTTGGAATACAAAAAAAAAAAAAAAAAAAATCTCTCAGCAACTTCCCTAACTGCAACCGAAATACTTATAATAAATAAACAGTTGAACTTCGGCGGAATTATGTCCTAATGAGCAAAAAACATTAGTTTCCCCTCGTATGCAAATAATCGGCAGCAGCTAATTGTTTAGTAGCTGAATCATAATTGGTTTAACAGTTACCATAAAACATCGCGGGCTGTTACGGGAGTTACATTTTTATTCTTTGTGTTAATGACTTTGACGCCATATTGAAAGTTTGTTCTTTTTTTGTTTAGAAGCCATGGTACAAATGCACGATTTCTCAATTTTTTCGTTTATTTTCGTTTTCGTATTCTCAACTATTTGATGTCAGGCTTGCATGCAAAAATGTGAAATAATTCCCGTTATCTGATTACAGAGAAGTTGAATTCTAATTATCTTTAATTAAAATCTGGGAGGCTATATTACAATTAATAGGTCGAGTGGTTGCAAGCCTGCGCAGATTACGAAGGCTTTGGCAGAAAATCATTAATGTAATTTCTTGTGTGAAAGAAAAAGAAGAATGGTTCATTTTTCAGCGCTGCATTTTAAAATATATCTGATAATGTTATACTAATGCAGTAATTATTTTTCCCGCTGTCTGATTGTAATGCTTTCTCTCATTAAACGAAAGCAATACAGAACGAATCAAGATTCGTTTATATTTCAATCCTCTTACTGCTTGTTGGTTATTAACAGACGCTTTTCGAATTCATACTATTGCATTTTTGTAAAGAAGCATTTATGCTGCGAAAGCTTTGTAATATTTAATGAAAAATTTCGCTAGATGTCCTTTTCAGCAATTCAAGTTTGATTGCCAAACAATTTCGCATAATGTTTATTGTTTCTAGTATTCGAAGACAGTGTTATGGAGATTTTGGAAATTGGGTTCTGAAGTTTATAATGTTTAATTTCAACTATTTGTAGTTTAAATAGCAGACTTCTATTCCTTTTTTTAAAAAAGCTGTCTTTGGGGTTTTAGTCTATTTATTTATAACTGTAATTTGTTTCCTTCATGACTGGATTGAAATTCGAAAATCAGTTTTTAATGTTATCAAATATTTAAATACTTTCTCATTAATAATGGGAGTTTTGTTTTCTTTTTAATAACGATATTTAATCCTTATTTTGACAATTTCTTTAAATTTTGAAGAATTTAATTGTTTAAAAATCTGTAATATGTGAATCATATGCAATAATGAACTTAAGTTATTCAAAAAGAAATATTATTTTGGAATCTTTTTAAAGAATTTATCGCTTTTAAATAAACATTTCTGATGATTGAATGGTTTTTGAAGACATTTATGAATATATATATTTTAATATTTTAATTTTTTATGTATCATGGCTACATAAAATGCGCTTGATAGAACAAAAACTGTTTTAGCTACAAATGAATTATACCATCTTAATTTTGTTACATCTTAATAATCAACCTTCTGAGAACTGGAATATAATTAGAAACATAACTAAATGTCGTTTCATATAATTTTTTTAATCACCTTCCATTTTTATATTTTCTGCCTTTAAGAAAATATTTTTATTTTTACTTTTTTCCTGATATAGTGATAATTTACTTTTTTTTAATATGTTCTTCAAGATGCTTCAATGCACAACTGTTTTTTATTTTTCCTTTAGTCTTTCAGCTGTATACGTTATCATTCTTCTGTACTAGCTTTTGTAACGTGATACGGAATTTTTCGTTTGGATGCCATGATACAAATGCAAGGTTTTTCAATTTTTTCGTTTGTTTTCGTTTTCGTTTTCCCAACTATTTGATGCTGGGCTCCCATGCAAAAATGGGAAATAATTCCCGTTATCTAATTACAAAGAAGTTGAATTCTAATTCTTTCTAATTAAAATCTTGGAGGCTATATTACAATTCATAGGTTGAGTAGTTGTAAGCCTCGGTAGATTGCAAAGCCATTGGCAGAAAATCATTAATGTAATTGCTTGTGTGAAAGAAAGCGAAGAATATGATATTTTTCAGCGCTGCATTTTAAAATATCTCTGATGAATTTACACTGGTGCAGCAATTTATTTTTACCGTTGTCTGATTTTAATGTTCTCTCATTAAACGAAAGCAATACAGTTCGAATCAAAATTCGTTTATGTTTTAATCCTCTTACTGCTTGTTGGTTATTAACAGACGCTTTTCGAATTCAAAATATTGCTTTTTTTAAAGAAGCATTTATGCTGCAAAAGCTTTGAAATATCTAATGAATAATTTTGCTTGATGTCCTTTTCAGCAATTCAAGTTTGATTGTCAAATAATTCCACATAATACTTATTGTTTCTAGTATTCGAAGACAGTGTTATGGAGAGTTTAGAAATTCTGTTTTGGGCAATTTAATTTGTTTAATTTCAACTATTTATCTTTTAAATAGCAAACTTCTATTCCTTTTTTATCAAAAACCGTCTGGTGAGTCATTCTGACTTTTTTTTAAATTTATTTTCGTAATTTGTTTCCTTTATGAGTCGATTGAAATTTAAAAATCTGTTTTTAATATTATAAAATGTTTAAATAATTTCTTATTAATAATCAGAGTTATGTTTAATTTTTAATAACGATCTTATCGATCTTTTGAGGAATTTATCGTTTTTAAATAAACAATACTGATGAATAAATGTTTTTTGACGAAATTTTTATATACTTTAATTTGTTTAAAATTTTTATGTATTACGGTCATAAAAATATGTGTTTGATAAACAAACAGCTTTGGTTACGAATGAATTTTACCTATTACTATTTTGCTACATTTTCATAACCGAACTTCTGAAAATTGGAATATAAATAAAAACATTTAAAGAAATGATATGAAACTAAATTTCGTTAATAACCTATCAATTTTATCTCTTCTGCGTTTAAAAAAATATTTTCATTTGTATTTTTTTCCTGATATAGTGCTGATTTACTTTTTTTAATATGATCTTGAAGATGCTTCTGTAAACAACGTTATTTTATTTGTTATTTTGAATGTGCGTCATTCTTTTGTCCTAACTTTTGTCACGTGATTCAGAAACATTAACTCAAAAAAAATATATATATCAATACCTCGATGCGTAATTTTCTCACACACAAAAACACAAATGACGTTGACAGATTCAATTAGAAAATAGCGATCAATAACTAAATTACTAAACAAGCACAACACATCCAAACATTAACAAAAAACCATTTTTTGGAATAAAAAAATTATCTCATCAATTGCCCTAACTGCAACCGAAAAAATTATAATACACTCATGTCCATAAATTAAGGATAATGAAGTCCAGGCAAAGAAAGAGACAGAAGTAAAACAAATTTGACTTATTTGTGAAATCTATTTATTAAACAAAAGGTAAAGAGCAAAAAAGATGCTATATGTTTGACATAATTAATAAAAATTGCAATTGTTATTCCCTGGAGCAAATTTCAAAAAAGAACCTATTTACAAAAAACAGTATAACATGGTTAGTAGGATGGTTAATATGGAGTATGTGTCCCGGACGATGCAATACAGGTTTTAAAACGCCTAGGCATGCTGAGTATCAAATTATCAATCTGATCTTGGGGAATATTACACCACTCATCAAGCAATGCCCTCCGAAGTTCCGGTTGACAGGTGGGAGGGGGTTGACGGGCTGCAATTCGTCGGCCAAGCATATCCCACACATGCTCTATTGGATTCAAGTCCGGTGAGTATGCTGGCCTATCCATACGGGTGATATCCTCCAATTGAAGGCATTCGTCTACAGTGTTTGCACGGTGAGGACGGGCGTTGTCATCCATAAACAGAAATTCAGCACCCATGGCGCCCCGAAACAAACGTACATGTTGTTCCAGAATGGCATCCCGATAGATGTGGCCTGTCATCGTTACACTCTGAACATGCAGGTCAGTTCTGGAACCAAGAATAAATCCTCCCCAAACGAGTCACCCTGCACCACCATAACGGTGTCATTCAATGGTGTTCTCTTGGTGGTAACGGGTACCTGGCGCTCTCCATATGAAAGTCCGGCGAGAAATAGACTGCAAACTAAACCTGCACTCGTCGGAAAACATCACACCAGACCACTGTTACGGTGTCCACAATGCATGCTCTCTACTCCACGTTGCGAGTTGCGGTAAGTGGAACACATCTGACAGGCCTACGAGCATATAGACCAATGTGCCCTAAGCACGGTCTGCCTTGAAACTGTCGTACCAGTAGCTGAAGAGAGCTGACGAGACAGGTCTGATGCTGTGCTCCGTCTGTTTCTTTTGGCAGTAACTGCTAAATACCGGTCCTCATTCGGCGTTGTAACTCGGGGGCGACCTGTGCTGTAACATCAACTCACATTACCATCATCTTGGAATCGTTGCCAAAGCCTGGAGATGACACTCTGGACGATTCCAAGTTCCACGGATACTTCCAGCTGGATACGTCCACATTCCAGTCGTCCGTTAAATCTACCACGTAAAAAATCATCCAAATGCTTCCTTTGTGCCATAACTATGCGGTTATTGCACTGAAAGGCTTTTAAAGCGCTTGTGAACAATTTTACTTCTTTGCCACTATTCCTTATATACCCCTCTCTTACACTCTCGTCATTGTAACGTACTATCCGCGCCATCTGGTGGCTTCCTGTAATTTGCATATTCTTCTCCAAGATGTGTGTGATAATTTTACAGGTGAAATTTTTATTTTAGAGTTCAATTTCTGTGGGATTCTGAATTATCCTTAATTTATGGACATGAGTGTAAATATACAGTTGAATTACGGCGGAATCATGTCCTAATCAGCAAAAAGCGTTAGTTTCCCCTCGTATGCAAATTATCGCCAGTAGCTAATTGTTTAGTAGCTCAATCATAATTGGTTTAACATTTACTGTAGCACGTCACGGGCTGGTACTGGAGTTACCTTTTTTTCTTTGTGTTAATGATTTTGACGCCATATTGAAAGTTATTCTTTTTCGTTTGGAAGCAGTGGTACAAATGCACGATTTCCAGTTCTGAATTTTTTTGTTTTTGTTCAGTTTATTTTCGTTTTCGTATTCCAAACTATTTGATATCGGCCTCGCATGCAAAAATTGAAAATAATTCCCGTTATATAATTACAAAAAAGTTGAATTCTAATTCTTTCTAATTAAAATCTGGGAGGCTATATTACAATTAATTGGTTGAGTATCAGTAAGCCTCGCAGTTTGCGAAGCCTTTGGCAGAAAATCATTAAATTAATTGCTTGTGTGAAAGAAAACGAAGAAAGGTATACTTTTCAGCGCTGCATTTTAAAATATCTTCGATGATGTTCTACTTGTGTAGTAATTATTTTTATCGCTGTCTGATTTTAATGCTCTCTCATTATACGAAAGTAATACAGTTCGAATCAAGATTCGTTTATATTTAAATCATTTTACTGCTTGTTGGTTATTAACAGACGCCTTTCGAATTCAAACAATTGCTTTTTTTAAAGAAGCATTTATGCTGCAAAAGATTCGTGAAGTATAATGAATAATTTTGCTAGATGTCCTTTTCAGCAATTCAAGTTTGATTGTCAAACAATTTCGCTTAATACATATGGTTTCTAAGTATTCGAAGGCAGTGTTATGTTGATTTTGGAAATTGGGTTTTGAAGAGTATTATTTGTTTAATTTCAACTGTTTGTAAATTAAATAGCCGACTTCTATTCCTTTTTTTTAAAAACTGTATTGAGAGTAATTGCCACTATATTCTATTTATAACTGTAATTAGTTTCCTGTATGACTGGATTAAAAATTGAAAATAAACTTTTAATATTATCAAATGTTTAAATAACTTCTTATTAATAATCACAGTTTTGTTTTGTTTTCAATAGCGATCTGTAACCATTTAAAAATATAGAATTTTTAGCATTTTCATCTTTTATTGCCTACATAATTTTTGATAAAGAATGATTTCTCATGTGAACATGAATTGAAAACTTTTTTTTTTCAATTTTTTTTTAATGTATTATAAAAAGTTAATTTGATTTTAGAAACTTATATGTACTAACTAGAACTGTATTAACTAGTAACTAAACTTATATGTTTTATTAATATAAACCAGCTTTGTATTTAAAATTATAATACATTACGTCGCCGCCTAATGACTAATTGCCCAGCGCTCTGGCCTTTGGTACCACAGGCTTCTGGCGGCATGGATATTTGTGAGTGTTTCGGAATCCACGTTAAACTGCTGGTCGCGGCCTAATGAGTAACAATTTGCAAATAATTACCACAGAGTGACAGATCAAACCCAACAAAATACATTACGTTTTTCTTTTGTTGATAAAAAAAAATTGGTGGCAAAAACTTTCGACTATAAAGTAATATTTTCATTTCCTTTTCATATAATGTATTATACGCAAATACATATATAATGTATCATCTGTAAACTACATTAACATATCAAGAAACAGAAACCATTTGGCGTATAATTTTTTCGATACATATATATATAGGTTAATATAATACAACACGTTTCATAAATATAATATTTTGTATAAATTTGTGTTTTCTTTATTGATCTACCAATACAGTTCTAGCTGTTCAGCCTTTTTATATTTTTCTTTATATGATTTTCAGTTTTGTATCCGCAGCCTTTGCGCACTTCGTAACAGGTCCTTTTACAACTTTTGTATTCCAGAAATTATGATGATTTTATCGTACAATTGCGTGCAACGAACACAGTAGTGGATCTTGTGTGCAAAGTATTTGTGTTTTCATTCATTCGTTCTCAACTCTCTTGCGGATATTGTGTTGATGTGTTGGGTTTTATATATATCATACCTAACTATATATCTATGTATCTATATACATATATATATATATATATATATATATACATATAAATATGTTATAAATATAAACAATACAGTTCTAGTTCTTAAAGCTTTTTATATTTGTCTTCTTTGTAGGATTTTCAATTTCGTATCTGCAGCCTATGTGCACTTCGTATCTAGTCGTTCCACAAATTTTGTATTGAGGAAATTATAAATGTTTTGTTATACAATTCCGTGCAGTGAATGAAGTAGGGGATCTTGTGTACAAAGTATTTGTGTTTCCGGCTCATTTTATCTAGTTCTCTTGTGGATATTGTGTTGATATGTTGGGGTTCATATATATATCATACCTAATTATCTATATATATATGTATATCTTTAAATATGTTATTATTATAAATAATACAAAATGTTTCATAGATATAATATTTTGTATAAATTTTCGTTTTCTTTATTGATCTACCATTCCAGTTGTTCAGCCTTTTTATATTTGCATTTGCATAATGATTTTCAGTTTCGTATCTGCTGACTATGCCCACTTCGGATTTGATCATTTCACAATTTTTGCATTGCGGAAATTATGTCGATTTTGTGGTGTAACGAATACAATTTTTATTTATGTTTTATTTATGTTTTTGTTGTTTGAAAGTATTTGTGTTTTTAGTTCATTTGTTTTCGATTCTCTTGCGGAATTTATCTTTATGTGTTGGGTTATATATATATATATATATATATATATATATATATACTCAAGAGCCAAAACATTATGACCACCGCTATATTTTGCAATGAACTCGCCTGGATGACGTGAAAGGCACGTGATCAGGTGGAAGTGGTATTTAACTGGTATTAAGTGGTGGTATTAATCCATGCCAAGGCGGGTTGAAGCTGTGCTGCGCGCCAAAGGGGGGCCAACTCGTTATTGACAGGTGGTCATAATGATGTTAGTTCATATTGATTAAGATCTGTGCAATCCTGTAAAATGCGTGTCTTAAATGACTACTAGTATCTTCGGTTTCAAGTCCTCCATTAAAAACTTTAAAGGATCCAACCCTTTTCTATATTGAATGCAAGTTCAAATATTGACCCTATTGGAAACTGCGGACTTTTCGATATCGGAAAATCGAAGGAGACCCGTGGAATTCTGAACCGGATCGAGTCTTATATATCGATATCAATAATGACTCGAAATTCTCGGAACAAAAGTATTTAAGTGGGTCATTTGGAACATCCCCTGGAGGGCTTTGCTTTTCAAACTCTCTCAAACTCATTGTGTGCCGCTATTACTTACATTGCTTTAGCATGTCTTACGTAGTTTCGCGGTTTAATCTTTAACGTTATAGAATTCAGCAATTAAGTAGCTTGAAAAACCTGAATTAAAAATTTTATTACATTGAAATACTTTTATCGATGAACTTATCTAGCATGTATTTTTTATGTCTCTAATAATTTTGGATAGTGGTTAATATTAGGAATGAGAATTAAGATATATTTGTTATGCAATTACGTCAGTAGAAATAATTTTATTTGTGTATACTTAATATATTTATTTAAATCTAAAATTTTTATGCAAAATTATTACATAACTCAAATAGTAGGGTATATTTATATTAGTATAGTATGATATTAGTATGTACATTATATATAGTATTATTGCAGTATAGTATTGCTCAAAGTTATTACAATAATCAAATAGTATAGTTCGTATTTTATTTACTTGTATAAAAATATAATTTAATGAAATAATATCGATGCACATTTGGGAAACCAATGACTTATAAACTATTTTAATGATCAGTTATCTATGTTATGTTGAATGTGTGTCATGGATACTATAAGCTCAATCTTATAGCTAAATTCAGTAATATGTGTAATTTTAAAATATCACTTTCATAATCCAGTAATAATTGTTATAAAAAAAATTTGGTTTTAGTAGTACTTATAAGCAATAAAAAGAACTGCTGCCATTTAAAATCCAGGAATCCTCCAATTAATTATACATAATAATAATAAGGCAGAATTAGTCATAATAAGATTACTTAGAAAGTTAGTAGACAAAATAAGATTAGTAAGAAATTTATTAGACATAACAAGATTAGTACGGAAGTTATTAGACAGAACAAGATTAGTAAGAAGGTTATTAGACAAAACAAGATTAATAAGAAATTTATTAGACATAACAAGATTAGAAATAAAGTTATTAGGCAGAATAAGATTAGTACGAAAGTTAATAGGCAGAAAAATTAAGTCATATGCGTCATATGAAAAAGCTAAAATTATTTGGTAAAGTGTCGTAGTAACACGGGAACATAGATGTTTAATTTGTGCCATTACAAACAATAAATAATTGTGAAAGTCTCATAGTTAATTTGGGGAAGATTCTCCAGTTAATTAGACTTTTCAGTGTAGAAACTTGTAAAAATTGCTAAAATTGCTTGCTAAAAATTGCTAAAAAATCTCGCCAAATCATGCGTAACTTTGAAAAATAACATATTTAAATGTTTTAATAAAGTAAAATGGCATTGAAAATTAAAAGCGAATCACCTAATATTTCAAAATCAAAGCACAATTTTATTTTTAAATAAAAATAAACACATAAAGTAAATTGCGTATAAATAAGCATTTAATAAATAATACGTGTGTATAATACATATTAACCAACGCAAAGATGACAAAATACCAAGATGAAAATAATTTATTGATGGTTAACTAAAGATGGTGTCATTAAGCTGATGAATCAGCTAACGAAATCAATAAAGAAGGATTCTATATAATTCAACGACTGTAATTATGTGGCTAATTGAAAAGGATTGCGGGGCCCAAATGATTTGAATCCAAAGCATTTGGAATCAATCTCGTGATTCTCTGGGCCGAAGCGGCGGTGAATTATCATTATGAATCACAAAGGAGAATTGAAATCTCGGCAAAGTGGAACGGAGAAGCCGCGGAATAGGAATCTTTCTGCAATAAGTCATATTTCGGGACATTGCATTAGATAGTCTTTGGTATTCGGAATAATGGTAACTTTGACTCAACAGGTTAAATGTTGCTACTAGCTAACTGTAATTGAATTAAGTAGCATGTAGTTTTGCTGCGAAAGTGATTTTTTTGTCTGTTTATTAATATTTTAAGAATATTATGATAAATTATTTGCTAACACAAGTGATTTTAAAATTAAAAAGGAAAACATTTTAAAAATCATAATTGAAAATATGTGTAGAAATTGTTAATAATTGTTTACTTTATTATAATTTTAGATATTAATTTAACGAGACAGTTTAAGTTACAGATAGAAAGTCTGTGTTATTTAATAGGTTAAATGTTGCTAAAGCAAACTGCATTGAATTAAGTACCTTGTATTTTTTCTGCTAAAGTAATTTTTTTGTTTATTAATATTTTAAGAATACTGTAATAAATTATATGTGAACACAGGACTTTCGTAACTTATAATAATATAATGCATGAAAAAATCGCGTTCCGCAAATTAAATTTCTATGGAAAAAAGTGTTTTAATAAAAAATGTCAAAATAAAAAAAAGTAAAATATAAAAATAATTTTTCCTTTTTAATTAATAATAAATTTGTAATTAAAAAGAAAAAAAAATCATAATTGAAAATATTTGTAGGATTTCACAATAATTTTTTACTTTATTATTATTATTTTAGCTAATATTATTTTTAACTAATGATGTTTGCTTGGGACTATCATTGGTACAACTCTTTGAAAGTTTCGCCGTAAGAAGCAAAGAGTTCTTAAATACTTTTCACAAAGTGACACTGCTTTAATTCATTTGGGCCAATCACCTTGGCAAAATCAGATGGCTCTTATGCCTTTTCTAGCAATTCGTTTTGCTTCCTGTAAGGTGACGTTATCTTCTTTTTTATTATTTCTATTGGGGCCTGAATGGCCGAGTGGCTAGCGCTCTGGCGCTCGGTACCACAGGTTTCGGGTTCGAGTCCCGGCGGTGACATGGATGTTTGTAGTGGTTCGGAATCCACCTTAAACCGTAGGTCCCGGTCCAACACAATCGTAGAGCGTTGTGGAGAGTGACATATTAAAAAATAAGGAAAAACTAACTGTTCATGTATATAGTGCTTAAGGGATTATAGTCCTTGTTGCTTCACATCCCCATATACCACTTCATTCATCAATTTATTACTTCTATTTTCACTGTCAACTGGTATGAGAAGATTATCCAATTTTCATATGCTGTTACTCGATCGTCTATCTCGATTAATTCATTCAATATTCTTTTTTTTTTCAAACCTGGGATCCTTTCGCTGTTAACTTCTTTTAAAATTTGTAAGATTTTTTTATTTCATAATCAGTGAATGAATAAAATTGCTGAACATTGTATAGAAAAAACAATTGTCAGCAGAGTAGTCAGCCTATTCAGAATACGTTGATATGGCAATGCGGACAAAGCTCAGCAACGCACTACATATGAATGAAATTCTAGTATTCGAATAAATTAAGAATAATGTATTTTTGCTAAATCGTGTTTTGTAAATTCATCTAGACAAAAAGTTTACTGCCCATACTTTATTTGAATTTGAGGAAACAATTTTTTTTAAATAATGTTTTGATTTTGTGTGTGTATGGCCATCAGATGTAAATGTATAACGCATTAGCTTTTAGAGATAGGTTCGACAAGAGATGCTGAAACGGAAATTGCTATGCATCAGTGGGAGATGACCACGATAAATCTGTAAGCCGCAATGTCCCTGAGCTACGCTTAAAAAAAAAGGGGGGGGTAGAATATGATTCTTCAGGCACCACCTTTAAGTATGTTCATTTAAATTTGCAGGGGAGGTATGGGTAGAAGTATATTTGCTGACTGCTGACAATGATATTACATAAATCGATACTAGCGATAAATTAACTAAAAGAAGCACTTCAACAATAAGCTTTCAAACTTCAAAAGTGGTTACCCTTTTTAAAAATAAAAAGAGAATCGATATAAATGCTCATGCCCCAAGTTCAATCGATCTAGACATTTTAATATTTGTGCATCGTTTTTCAATCTATAAATTTTAATATAAATTTAAAGATTGAAAAATGATGCGAAAATATTAAAAATGTCTAGATCGATTGAAATTTTTTTGAATCTTTAAATGTTAATATAAATTTTAACCTGTCTTCAATTATTTTGATGGCACCTGCAATGGACTTCTAATTGTTTACTATTATTGATTTTTTTTTTTTTAATTTTCACAATTTAATTTTTATTAAAATGTTTTCACAGTGCCTGAGTTTCTTTAAAGTTTCGTTAGAGTTAAAGTTAATATTTTGAGTTTCGATAAAGTTAAATGTTTCATTTAAATTTCCTAACTCTTAATTGCTGAAATTATCCTTTGTTATTTTTTATTACTGAGTATTTGGAGTTTTAGTGCTGTTTATTGCAGCCTAGGTGCTCTTGCAGAAAATGTCAGTTGTCGTTTATCGATAAAAGAATTTCCTATTCTATGATTATGGCTTACATCATCATTATCATTTAATTGCATCACATTTTAAAAAGTACACAAACATTTAGTTTTTACCTCAAAATGCAACCCTTTTAACAAATGACATGAAAGCTAATTATCTCAAAAACATTTATAAGCGAGTACGACAAAAAAAAAATATTTTCTGATTTCTAAATTTATAAAAACTTATAAATTATAAACTTAAGAAAAAATCTTTTAATTAAAGAAAAACACACAAACGAGAAATGTTCACATTTACTGGTATCAAAGGAGTCTTATTAAAACCCATTATAAACTTCACTCACAAGTGTTTATATATATGTGTATAAAAAATGGGAAAGAGCAAATTTCTAAAGTAAACAACGTTGTTGTGTTTCTTTTTTTCCTTCCTACTTTTTTATTTTTTATTTTGCACGAAGAAGAATCCCTGGCCTTAAGACTAATGAGAAAAATGTCCTAACTTCTCCAGACTACAGCTCTCCTGGGTTGAGTGTAACAAAAATCTAGAATCAAAATACATTTATCAAAAAAAAAGAAACAGTAAAAAAATAAGAGAAAAAGTATAAGAAAGAAAAACTGCAACGTGAGATTCTGAAGCTATCAGAAAAGGAAAAAGTCAACACTCGAAAATCTCTGGAAAAATGATTTATACCAAAATCTAGGAGTTTCTTCCGACTGTAACCGAATGCCCCGAGAAGTAACAAAATGCTGCTTCAGTTTCTTTGTTTTGGAAGTGGAGAGATTTGAGGTGTAAATGATCTCTCAAAGTGCGTGGGAGGCTTAGAACGCCTTAGTTTCAGTCGAGAATTACATTGGAGCGGAGATATCACCACTGTTAAACTAGCAATCCAGGAATTTATGAATCATTCTTGGTGGGTGAGGGCATTAATTCCAGCACTTGCGAAGATGCCGGAAATATATCTGATCAAAATCTATCAAAGAAATTAAATTCCAAGAAAGTAGCAAGCATGATATGAATTTTCACTACTCTCACAAATCCTTCGTGGATACATTCGAGTCAAGTAGGAACCATACTTGATTTTTTTTTATAAGAAATGAGGTTTTTATGTTTTCTTTCTTCCCTTTTTACGGTTTTGGGTTCGAGTAACGGCGGTGCCATGGATGTTTGTCGAATCCTTTTTAAACCATAGGTCCCGGTATAATATGATTGTAGAGCAATGTCCATCATCTTGTGTCCATTCAATTTCTCCCATATCATTCACAAACTGTGTAGGGGAAACTCAGCTCTAGGCACAGTAATGTGATGTGATGTGATGTGGTGTGGTGTAGTAGTGGTTCGGAATCCACTTTAAACTGTAGGTCCCGGTCTAATGAGTCCAAAGAAACTAACCGTAGAGCGACAAACGAAACCAACGTTGTTGTGTTTCTTCTACATTTTCTTCTTACATTTTTTTCTTCTTTTTTTGCACAAAGCAGAATCCCTGGCCTTAAGACTAATGAGAAAAATTTCCTAACTTCTCCAGACTAGGACGCTTGGTTGTGTGTAAAACTATCCAAAATCAAAATACATTTATCAAAGAAAAAGAACAGTAAAAAAAAAAAAAAAAAAAAAAAGAAAGAAACAAGAAAGAAAAACTGCAACGTGAGATTCTGAAGGCTATCAGAAAAGAAAAAAAGTCAACACTCGAAAATCTCTGGAAAAATGATTTATATTAAAATCTGGGAGTTTTTTGCGACTGTAACCGAGTAAGAAGTAACAAAAGGCGACTAGGGTTTCTTTGTGTTGGAAGTGGAAAGATTTAAGGTGTAAAAGATCTCTCCAAAATGCGTGGGAGGTTTAACACGCTTAGTGCCAATCGAGAATTACATTGAAGCAGAGATATCAGTTCCCAGAAATTCATGAATCATTCTTAGTGGGTGAGGGCATTCATTCCATCAACTCCGAAGATGCCTGAAGTTTGTTTGATCAAATTCTGTCACAAAAATTAAATTGCATTGGGTTGCAAACTTTTTTCTTTTGTCATGACAAATCTTTTTCACGACAGATTTTTTTACCATCTCACTTGAAGACAGCCTGATGACCAATTGCCTACCATTTAGCTATTTGTATCACAGGTTTCGACTTCGATAATGCCATGAATTTTGGAAGTGGAAAGATTTGAGTTCTAAATGATCTCTCAGAGTGCGTGGGACGCTTAGAACACTCAGTGCCTGTCATAAACGGAGAGAATTACATTGGAGCAGAGATATCACTAGTGTTGAACAAGCAATCCAGGAATTCATGAATCATTCTTTGTGGGTGAGGGCATTAATTCCAGAAATTTCGAAGATTCTTGATGTTTGTTTTGGTCAAAATCTGCTACAAAAATTAAATTCCAGGGAATCGTAGCAATTTTTTTTCTGTTGCCATGTCATGAATTTTCACTATTGTCACAAATCCTTTGGGGATACATTAGAGTAAAGTAGGAATCCTACTTGATTTTTTTAAATATGAAATGAGGCGTTCACTTTTTATGTTCTTTCTTTAATCGCAATTGAGTTATTATAATTTTGAATAAAACTAAATATGACTGATATAGAACTAAATAATGTTTGTTAATTTGCGTTAGCAGAATAATAGTTACAGCCATATCTGAATGCACTTTTTAAAAACTTACTTTTATGCATGGATGTAGCTGGAGGCTAGCTGTTTAAATAAGCGCGATAATAGATGTGCGTCAATTAATTAGATATTAAAACTAATATTTTTTCCATTGAAGCAGATGTATTAAAAAATAAATTAAAATGTATTTAAATTTAATTTATGAAATTTAAAGTGCAATTATCTGCAATTAAATGAATTTATTATCCGAAATTTTTATTTAAATATCTTTCATAACTTTGTTTTATACATAATATTTTAAATTTCTTTCAAGCGTTGTTTTATGCATAATATTTTAATTTTCTCTCAAAAGCTTTTTTATGCATAGTATTTCTAATTTCTTTCAAGAGCTTTTTTATACATAATGCTTATTTAAATTCCTTTTATGAATTAATAATTATTTAATTAAGTAATGTAAAATTGTTCTCAAAGATCGTCTAGTAAAAGCAAATACCATTTTATTTCGAATGAAAAGGATATTTTTTAAAAAAAATAATGTGTGGAATTCTATAGATTTTTATTTATTCGTTATTTTGTTTAATTTCTTTCACGAGCTTTTTTATAAATAATATATATTTATATTTTTCTTTCTTGAAAAAGTAGTCGCGAATCTGTTTTGCACAAGAAAGGAAATTGAATTGAATATTTTGTACCTAAACGATGCGAAAGCGCAAAAATTGATAGTACGCATACAGTATGGAATCAAACAAATATATTTATAGTTACAAGTATTGTACTGTATATACTGTATCAATACTAAAATATACTTAGAAAGAGTAGCTTTGGTACAAATACCTAACTGTCCAAGAGGGATAATTGCAAACAGATGTTCTTTAGAGTGGTATATGACCCATGAAGCAATAACAATTACTACTCTACGATATGACCTCCCTTAACTGCAATGGCTGCTTACCACCGTGTCAGCTAATAGCTTGTTTCAATTTTCAGAGCAATGTAGCTTACAAAACGAACATTCGATATAGTTCAATATTATATATTATTCTCAATTCATTCTTTAGTGTATTGTTACTTAATAAACATTTAATAAATATATATAAATAAAAAGAATAAAAATAAAAATAAATAATGAAAATTAAACAGGTGCTGAAATTTTGCATACATAGTTAAAAAATAATGTCTACAGCCATACTTAAATGTATTTTTACTAACGTACCTTTGTACATTGATGTATAGATAAAGGCTAGAAGTAGAACTAAGTAAAATAACAAATATTATTTGACTATTAATTAATAATAAATAATAATACCACAATAGTAATAACAAATACCAATCAATATTATCCTGTCGGTGCCATTGGTAACGGGTTCAAGTCCCGGCAATGTCATGGATGTTTGTGGAAGTTCGGAAGTCCTTTTAAATTGTAGGTCCCGGTCAAATGTGATTGTAGAGCGTTTGTTTGGTTTGATTTGTCTCTCTACTGTCACTTTTTGCACACTTTAGGCTAATTAGACCAGGACGTGTGTAGCGTTGGATGTAGGGCTGAAAATTCTTCTCCGTAAAAAGAAGACAGTCCCGAAATCTGCCTGTAGGCAGAGGGCCTCGGCCCGCCATGAGGCTGTTGCGCTAATAAAGAATAAGAATAAATACTAACAAGTACTGTAACTTAGTAAAATCAAATACTTAACTATTTCTGTATTAAAGACAAATAACTAATATATTGTATGGATTTTGAGTATAGAAATCAATATTTATTCACAAAATGTACATTTGGATGCAAAAAAGGATTTCAAAATGGATACAATTAAGATTTAATAACATATTCTATATCACCACCATCATCAATGCCTGAAATGCCCCATGTTGAGCCAAGGCAATTTGCTTACTGGCAGATTTGAAACGAGAGAGGATTTATATTTAGGGGGTCAGGTTGTCAGTCCTACTCTCAACGCTCTACAGCAATGTTAGACCAGTACCTACTATACAAAGTGATACCACTGCAAACATCCATGGCACCAAGCGAAAGAGCGCTAATCACTCGGTCATCAAGCCCAACATATTCTATATTCTTTTATATAGTGACAAATATTTATTTATTTACTAATAAAAGATAAAGAATAACAGTTTGTATCAATTTCCAATGTGTTGCTGTGAAAAAAACAAGCATTTAGTGCAGTTCAATGTTATATAACAAATATAAAGATTTATATAATAACAAATTTAAAAATATGTATAATAGAAATATTTATTTATTTATTAAAGATTGAGAATCACAGCTTGTATCAATTGTAATGCACTTTAGCGTATAAAACGAACTTTTAATCTAGTTCAAAGCTATATAAAAGTATGAAGATTTATATAATAACGCATAAAAAAATTATATTATAACAAATATTGATCCACATCTTTAATAAAGAAACGAACTACCGGCTTGTATCAGTTTTAAGTCTATTATTAGATACAAAATTGACGTTTAATGTAGTTCAATTTTAAATTAATCTCTCTGATCAGCGTGCGGTGATGAGCAATTTTCTAGATCATTTTAACTCATCTGTTCGTGTAACACCTGCGCCTTCAAAACGCTGCAATTATTATGTCACCCGCCCTGGAATTAAAATTTCACTTCTTCTCTTGTTAAAGTTGCGATTTAGTTACTGCATTAGGGCAAAGTAAACTGGCTTCATAACTATAAAGTGGACGAATTGATAATTATGTTGAACTTGTTCGGTAATTCAGTTTTCGTTTTATACGACGCGTGGTAATTTTACAGCTTTGTGTCACTGACTTGTAAGTAATTGCATCAACAAGTCTTTAATGGGAGGGGTGTAGCTTGCTTTGCTGGCAGAGTTAATTCGTTCGTAGTTATTAAGGAATTATCATTGTTTGGAGGATATCTGAAGTTTATGCTTGAATAAACCTGGATAGAATGTATACATAAATCTCGTAATAATAATAGTGTGATTCATTACAAACTAGTTACTAATATCCACTTCTATATAATTTTATATAATAATAAATATTTATCGATAATAACGATGAAAAATAACAACTTCAATCAATTTTCAATGTATTGTTGTTTAATAACAACAAATAAAATATAATGATTTATATAATGAACGTAATCTTTATTACAAATAAAAAACCAACAGTTGTATGAATTTTTAGTGTCTTTACTTGCGGATATTTGATGCATTTCAATTTTATGTAACAAATACAATGTAGTAACCTAATCTATATAATGATATTTATAACTGTATATACAATACCAAATATTTATTTTTTATTAATTAAACATAAATAATCACAACTTGTATCAATTTCTAATGATTTATTACGTATAAAATGAGCATTTAATATAATTCAGTCATATAGCGAGTATAAAGATTTATATAATAACAAATATTCATTTATTTATTAATTAAAGATAACCACAGGTTATATCAATTTAAAGCGTATTATTGCGTATAAAATGAACATTTAATGAAACACTTAAAGAGTAAAGGAATAGTAAATAAATTGAACTCATAACAAATATAAACGTTTATATAATAACAAATTTGTACTTATTTATTTATTTATTAAAGATAAAAAATCAATGTCAAGCCTATTGTTGCGTATAAAATGAACATTTAATGAAACATTTAACAAATAAATGAACAATAAATTGAACATTTAACAAATGTAAAAATTTATATAATAACAAATATAAATATTTATATGATAACAAATAAAAATATTAGATAACAAATATTGATCAATATCTTTATTAAAAATAAAGAACTAACGGCTTGTATCCATTTTAAGTTTATCGTTGGATACAAAATTGACGTTTAATGTAGTTCAATTTTAAATTAATCTCTCTGATCGACGTAGGATGATGAGCAATTTTCTAGATCATTTTAACTCATCTGTTCGTGTAACACCTGTGCCTTCAAAACGCTGCAATTACTATGTCACCCGCCCTGGAATTAAAATTTCACTTCTTCTCTTGCGAAACCCCGCGATTTAGTTACTGCATTAGGGCAAAGTAAACTGGCTTCATAACTATAAAGTGGACGAATTAATAATTATGTTGAACTTGTTCGGTAATTCAGTTTTCGTTTTATACGTGGCGTGGTAATTTCACAGCTTTGTGTCACTGACTTGTAAGTAATTGCATCAACAAGTCTGTGATGGGAGGGGTGTGTAGCTTGTCTTTGCTTGCTGAGTTAATTCGTAGTTATTAAAGAATTATCATTGTTTGGAGGATATCTGAAGTTTATTTTTGAATAAACCTGGATAGAGTGTATACATAAATCCGGTAATAATAATATTGTGATACATTACGAAGCTAGTTATTGAGGTGCTAAAAATTGGTAAATTTATTGCTGTTCAATAGCTATTATGTGATTGCTCCGATCAAAATTTAAGTCTACTAATATTATCATTCAATGATAAATCTTTTAGCTGTAAAATGATAATTTTAAAATAAAAATTAAAAAAAAAAACATTTAAAATTAAAGATACAATTATCATTTAATGAATACTACATTTATAATGAATAAAAATAAAATAAAGTTTTCAAATTTTGGCAATTTTTGAATTCAAATATTAAATTCCTGCTAATTTTTACTCTTTTATTTATATTGTGTTAGAAATATTTTTAGCTCTTTAAAGACAGTGTAATATATAAATTGATAATTAAATAATTTTAAAAGATGTAATTTTATTTATAATATATTTACTATACGTCAAAAAGGGAAAAAAACCGAAATGATATAATTATTGTATTAATTATTATTATTTTCATCATTATTTATTATTTGTTAGAGAGTGATTACTATAAAAATACCAAAAATGAAAGCATTATCATTTTTTAATATATTTTATCAAAAGTAATAAGAATGCTTTGCAATAATTTAACTAAAATAATGTAATTGTGTTTTAAAAGAAATTAACTATTCTAAGCAACAACAATACTGAAATAAATGTAACTTAAAAATTCATTAAATTTATATATATTTTTTATAGTTTCTATAATAAAGAGCCGAAATGCCGTATATGGATATATTCATTCGTAAAACGCCGTTATATATTATTATTATATACAGTTATTAAACATTTAATTATTAAAATACCGTTAAAATTTATCAGGCCACAGATGTGACCATTTTTGAAATTATTTTCTGACTTTTTTTCAGGCTCGCTGAACTGTTGCTGGTATAAAAAGAATGAAAAGAATAAAGAAATTATTTTTATAACATTTTCCACCTGACAGAAAAAAAATATTTAAATGTTAATTTGTGTTTTTATGTTTAAAATCCATCTCCTTACAGGGTGAATATTTAAGTATTTAATTTTTTATCATGTGTGAACATAATCTTGTCTGGTTAGAGTCTCCAAAAAAATTACGCTATAAAAAAAAAGGCAAGACATAAAATAAAAAAAAAAATAAGTAAGGCTATAAATTATTATTTAAAACAAATTTATTTCCTTTAAAACTGGCATGCTAAATATAAAGATTTGCCATGTCAAATCGTGATCTCTAATTCATTTTGAACTGTCTGGCTTTCAAACTATACACAGATTACTGTCCAAGGATTTGTTTATTTATATAAAAGTTAATTTAACGTATAAATTAAACTTTTTAAGACATATCTTATAATATTCATTTAAAAGTTTGTGTTAAAGTTAATTAATTACTTAACAGATTTCGCTGTGTGAATTGGGTTGTGCTTCTTTTTTAGATGTGTACAATTGCTTCTTCATAGAGTTCTAGAGTTATTAAATTTTGTTATATTCCTGTCACTATTTGAATTTCATAGTCCTTGTGGAGATTTTGCTCTACTGAGTTCCGATTTTACTAAGGCTCCATTCCATGCATCCATTTTGGTATCCCCAAAATCGCAGTATTTTGTAACCATAGCTGTCATTTTGTTTGTTTAGGACAGTACTTGGCGAAATCCGCAAGGGAAAATTAGCCATATACAAGGGAATGTTAAATTGTAGAACTGCAGTTCTTGTAGCATTCTGCTTCCTAAATATCTTGAGTTATTGAACATTAGTATACTCCTAGGTGTATTCACCAGTAACGCATGTTCACACATGATAAATAGAAATTAAGAGAGGGATTTCATTTTTTATCCTTTTCATTATTGAAGCGATTCTAATTTTAATTATTTACTATTTTTTTAATTCATATTTCATCATATTAATTTTGTATGACACCTACTGCATATTAACATAAATTTTATATACAACTAAATGCAGTGATCTAATTTTATAAAATATCACTAGTAATGCACCATAAAGAGTAGTTAAATTTCTTATAAATGCTATTTTTTATTGTCAAACAATTTTTTTCAAAAAAAAAAAGTGAATAAAATACTTTTAAATTACAACAATAGTTAATTACAATATGTCAGAATCATGCAAGCGACTATTTTTTTTGGAACATTGTTTTTTTTTTTTTTTTGTAAAAATAATATCTACACTAGCATTATAATTTTCTTGAGCACTAGACCAATTGCTTACAAACTTTTTGAAGTAAAGCTGCATTTAAAAATGTCAAATAATTGCAGGCGCACTATGTACATATATCTAAGAAATAAGCATGTCCTACTAATGCCTCACAATTTTATAGCCAATTTTATTATACAATTTTACCACAATTTTATTATTTTTTTTATACTTACTAAATGGTCAACTCTACAGGCTAAAGGCTACCTAGAGACAGCGCAGTTACAGAGGCTGTTATGGAAATGTTTTTAACATTTTTTAAACATTCAGCTCCTAGTAGCTAACTATAGAAATTAACACTTCTAGTTTCTGAGTTTAGTGACTTTTTATGTGAAGAAAGAAAAATAGCAACCAGAAATGTTAAGTTTTTTGCGATAAAAGCTGTCTTTAAATGGGAAAACTGGCGAGTAGAAGAATAACTGTATTTATTTTAATATCTGGTACATATTTCTCTGAAATATCACAGGGCACAACCGTAATTTCTTAGAACGCGCTAGTGTGTTCTGCTTTTTTTAAATTGTGGTAGAATCCTCTTTTGAAATACAAAGATCCCTGTCTAATTAGCATAGAGCGTGCAAAAAATGACCAGCGACAAACCAAACCAAACCTTATTTAATCACGTATTCCAAAGATGAAATTAATTGAAAGAGGTACCTCCTATATATATATATTCATAAATATACATTGATAAATATATAAGTTTATATACTATGTGTTCCCAAAAGATTGTGATACTACGTGTTTGGCATATTCCCAAGTAAATCACTTGGGCGATTACATGTCTAGACTTTATAAACAAGATTAATATATTTAATATTCTTTGTTTATACACTGAAGTGACAAAAGTCATTACCTCTTAATATCATGTCGGCCCTCCTTTCGCCCGGCGACAAGTGTTTGAGCCATGCTGTCTCGATAGACGTCCATAATTGTGAAAGCGTTGATGGTGCAGATTTATAAACAAGATTAATATATCCCATAAATGCTTCTTTGTCGGCGAATCTATATGGAATAAACATAGTTGGAATTGTCCAGAATTTACTTCAAGATAGGAACAGTTTTAAGTGCCACGGTGACATGGCGCATTATCATCCATAAGATTTTGTTTGGGCATATAAGTATTAATTTGTTAAAAAGAACATAAGCATTTCCAGTCATTTATCCAAAAACCAAGTCCATTCATTGAAAAAAAGCCCTCATGCATTCTATTTCCACCTAGCTTGAACAGTTTGACAGTTTGTTTTCGATAAGAGAAAACCCTACCATCAGCTGTTGGTCTTTCGTGACTCATCGGACCAGGCCACGGTTTTCCATCCATCTAGGGACCAACCGATATGTTCACGTCTCTTCTCTGTTTCTAACTGTTTTATTGTAAAATTATACAGTAAAAAATACACATAATTTCTCCGCAAGTTCTAAAAAAGTAACCCCACATTGATTTTTTTTTTGATAGTGTTGCTTGTCTGTTAAAACGATAGACGTCGCCGGTCTCGGTTTCAAAAAAAGGCGGTCGACCACGGTTTCCATACATTGTGGGATGTTTTAAATTTTACTTATTGTACAGCATTTTAGAATTATATTCCTATAGCCATTTTTTAAACCCTTTTTTTTTGCCTCCAGTGTAATAGAATAAACATCCATTTATTTTCCTCAAGTGCCTCACATCTTTTTTTTAGATCCTCCTTCTAACATGCTCTTGTACACCTTTCTGCCATCTGAAAAGTGCATTTACTCAAGATAGGCATTTTTAAGTGTGTTTCATAAGATTTTATTTTATATATATTAATTTGTTAAAAAGAATCATTTTCATTTATAAAAAAAAAATATTTCATTGAAAAAATTTCCAACTCAATATTCTACTTTCTCGAGAAGAAGTTTTTCTCAATTTTCTTCGTGTCTGCTTATATCGATTCACTGAAATTGAAAAGCGATGTGAGTTGTGGTTTCGGTAACTATAAACATTAACTATTTTCAAGTGAATGGGTATTATTTTTTGAAGCCATTTGTTATGGAAAGTGTACATTATATGCATTCTTACCAGTTGTGATAAATATGAGTTTTCAGGCTAACCAAAATAGGAAATTTAATAATAAAAATAGTAAGCGGTATTAATTTTAAAATTACATTTTTTAAATGTAAATATATATATATATATATTTCTGGAATACTTTTATTTCAACGCCTTTAACAATTTATCTCATACTTAAACAATATTTAATACTTATTATTTGATTTTACACTTTGGCTGACTTTCTTTTCTTGCAATTTTTAAAAGGGACATTCCATTGGAAAATATAATTTTTACGAAGTGTTACATTAAGAATTCAATAGTGAACAGTTGTTACAGTTTCGCTTAAACTTCATCACCAGACGTGAAAAGCGTTTGCGTAATTAGTTTGAAGAAAAAATAGTTTGTCTTACTAGTGTATGGATATCAGTTCTGTAGTATGGTCAATCGGCCAGTGATCTGGCTATTGTTATCAAAGGTTTCAGCTTAGATACTAGCGGTGCCAATGTTATGAGTGGTTGGAAAGCCACATTAAAAGCTAGGTCCCTGTCTAATTAGCCCAAAATATACACAAAAGGTCGTAGAGCGACAAACCAAATCAATCCTGTAGTTTGCTTAAATAAATTCGTATTGAAGAGGTCAATACGTTATTGGATCAAACAAACTTCAAGAATCTGCAGAGGTGCTGAAATTAATGCCCTCAGTCACAAATAATGAATTTCTGGATTGCTAGTTCAACAGTGGTGATATCTCTGCTCCAATGTCATTCCCTGCGCTTTCGACTGGCACTAAGCGTGTTAAGCCCCCCACGCACTTTGAGAGATCATTTATACCTCAAATCTCACCACTTCCAAAACAAAGAAACTGGAACAGCATTTTGTTACTTCTCGGGTTAGTCGGAATAAAATCATAGATTTTTAGTATAAATAATTTTTCCCAGAGATTTTCGAGTGTTGACTTTTTTTCTTTTCTAATAGCTTCAGAATCTCACGTTGGAATTTTTCTTTCTTTTTTTTTTTTTTTTTTTTTTTTACTGTTCTTTTTCTTTGATAAATGTATTTTGATTCGAGATTTTTGTTGCACTCAACCCAGCAGCGCTGTAGTCCGGAGAAGTTAGGACATTTTCCTCATTAGTCTTAAGGCCAGGGATTCTGCTTTGTGCAAAATAAAAAATAAATAAATAAATAAAAAAAAAAAAAAAGAAAGAAAGTAAGAAGGAAAAAAAGAAGAAACACAACAACGTTGTTTACTTTAAAAATTTGTTCTTTCCCATATTTTATACACACACACATATATATATAAGCACTTGTGAGTGAAGTTTGTAATGGGATTTAAGAAGACTCCTTTGATAATAGTAAATGTAAACATTTCCTTTTCTGTGTTTTTCTTTAATCAAAAGGTGTTTTCTTTTATTTTATAATTTATATGTTTTTATAAATTCAGAAACCAGATAATATTTTTTTCCAAAAAATAACTTAGTTGCTTATGAATGTTTTTCATTAGATAACTTGCTTTCATGTAATATTTTAAAAGGGTTACACTTTGAGATAAAAAGTAAATATTTGCATATTTTTAAAAATGTGATGCAATTAAATGATAATAATGATGTAAGCCATAATCATAGAAGGCGAATGTTATCTATAAATGGCAACGGACATTTCCTGCAAGAGTACCTAAATTACAATAACAGAGCGGCTGAAGTTTATTCAAGTTATATGTAAGTTTAATCATAACATTAGTAAACAAAATACAAGAAAAAAGCTAATCTTTTCAATCAAAAAATTGCATACCCCTTTTTATTGTGAATTTTATTTTTAAGTCATTCTGTCCACCTACAATTCTCTTTTAATACATTTGCGATTGCCTTTAAGATAAGAAATATTTTCTTATTCATAGTGCAAAAGTAAAAACAGTTTAAGGGTAATTTATTCGAAAAATCTATTTAAAAGCTATAAAGGATCCCCCTGAAATGATACAAGTAACTTCTTATTCAATTCTTTTTGTTTTAGAGGAATGAAGACAAAACGCAGGGAGGCGATCGCTTTGCATAAAATTGAGCACAACCCACTAAATATGTTTTTATGGACTCGCCCAACCCTGGAGCAGTTGAAATCGCTCCGTTAAAGATGATCTTCCCAAAACATAGAACAAATGAAAACTTTTATTTTCGCTCGCTCTGGCACGCTGCAATAATTCCCAGAACTCCGGCAGCAGCCCTACACGGAAACATGAGTTTTCCCAGAAAACGAAATATAGAGACGGACGATTCGAGTCGTGGAGGGTGCGGACGGCAAAGTACCCCGGGAACATAAATCAGGGGAAAAGAAAACGGCCGTAAATATTTTGAAAGAGAGCTGCACAGGTTGAATATTCCGCTAGACTACATTTATTTGAGAAATGTAAGGATGTGCGTTCTTGTCTCTCTTAACGGAAGAACGAAGGTCTATGATAAACAGAGAGAGGGATTTATTTGGATTTCAGGATGATAGGGTGGTTGCCATATTTTTGTGCTTCACGATAGAAATGTTTTGCAAAAAACGGCACATATGTGATTTTATAGGATGATACGTATTAAAATTATTATCATTTTCTTTTTGTTCTAATGCAGCTGACAAATAATAATAATAATAATAATTATTATTATTATGCAGTATTACCAAAATATTCAGAGAAAAATTTTGTAAATATACAAACACACACACACATATATATATATATATATATATATATATATCGTCATGTAAATTTAAATTTTTCATTACTTTTTATAATGGATTTATTCAAGTTTTTTAATTATTAATAATCATTTTAGATTTATGGAAATTAAAATTTTGTGCTGATATTTCTCTTTTAAATTATTCAATTGTATTTTTTAATATATCTGATGTTACATATCATCATCATCATCAGTGGCGCAACAGCACGATGGATGTCAAAGACCGTCTGTTTACTGGCAGATTTCGAGAGAGAGATGTGTTTTTTTTACTGCATAGAGCTGTTAGCCCTACGTCTAACGCTCTACAGCCATATCAGACTGGAATTTAAGGTTTTAAATGGATTCTGAATCC
Source organism: Caerostris darwini (assembly GCA_021605075.1). Classification (NCBI taxonomy): domain Eukaryota; kingdom Metazoa; phylum Arthropoda; class Arachnida; order Araneae; family Araneidae; genus Caerostris; species Caerostris darwini. The sequence goes on from BPLQ01010101.1 coordinate 734,699, forward strand.
CTACAAACCTTCCTTGGCACCGTCGGGACTCGAACACGAAATCCATGTCACCGGATGCCAGAGTGCTAAATATAAAATTTATATGCATGTAGCATATTTATGAAAATGCATCTAAAATATATGTGAAATCTTTTTATAAATATGTGTTTTAAATCCTGAATATCGAGTAATAGAAGTCATTTGGCTATTAATTTTTTTTTTCGGGTTATGATAGAAATTAAACCCAATAATGAAAAATTAATCAATGTAATGTAATAAAATGCATCAAATAATTAATTTACTTTTGATTTATTACTCGTCTTATATAGTACACAAAAACAGGCATACAAAATTCACAGGTATTCCAAAGTATATGAATGCCAGTGTTAAGAAATTTTAATTATTTAACTTATGCTATGCGGCTAAACCTACAATGAAAAAAAAGTCAAGTAGAACACAAAACTTTTCAACCAAAAAAAAAAAAATCAATTTTTATATGGAATGTATTTTTAAGCTACACTATCCACATTCCTCCTTTAATATATTTACGATTGCCTTTAAGATGAAAATATTTTCTTACTCATAGCGAAAAAATAAAAACAATTTAAGGGTAATTTATTTATAAAATCTATTTAAAAGCTATAAAGGATCGCCCTCAAATGTTACAAGTAACTTCTTTTTCAATCTTTTTCATTCTTTTTGTTTCTGGAGGAATGAAGACAAAACGCACAGAGGCGATCGCTCTGCATAAAATCGAACCCCCTAAATATATTTTTATGGACTCGCCCAACCCTGGAACAGTTGAAATCGCTCCGTTAAAGATGAGCTCCCCAACACATGGAACAAATGAAAAGTTTTATTTTCGCTCGCTCGGCCACGTTGCAGTAATTCCGAGAAGTCCGGTAGCAGCCCTACACGGAAACATAAGTTTTCGAAGAAAGCAAAATACGTGAGGGATGATTCGAGTTGTGCAGTGTGGAGGGTGCAGGGTGGCGTAGTACCCCGGGAACATAAATCAGGGGAAAAGAAAATGGCCGTAAATATTTTGAAAGAGAGCTGCACAGGTTGAATATTCCGCTAGATTACATTTATTTTGAGAAATGCAAGGATGTGTGTTCTTGTCCTTTCTCAACGGAAGATCGAATGTCTGTGATATACAGAGAGGGGATTTGTTTGGATTTTGGGATGATAGGGTGGTTGCCATATTTTGCGCTTCATGATAGAAATGTTTAACAAAAAATGGCGAATGTGTAATTTTATGGGATGTGTATTTTTATTTTGTGATATGTAATATTATTGTTATTATTCAGCATTACCAAAAATACAAGAAGGTTTATTAAGAGGAAGTTTATTTAAATATGATATATGTATACCGTTATGTCAATTTAAATTATTCACAGCTTTTTATGATAAATTTATTCAAGTTTATTTCTCTAATGGTTTATTTTTATTGATAGAAATTAAAAGTTTGTGGTTATGTTTATCGTTTAAATTATTGTGTTCTTTTTAATGTATCCGATGTTTTGTAGAATTACCCAAAATACATGCAAGATTTGAATTTTTAGGCATCCTAAATAGTCTGGAATATTTGGTAAAGGGAGAGCAGGTTTCATTGGCCTTTCAGAGCAGGTTTCATTGGCCTTTCAGAGCATTAAAATTGGTATTCAGTGGTAGTGAGTCCATCAACAGTTTTTCTAAAACAAATCCTCTTGTGCCTTTTATTAAAAGCATTCATTCTTACGTGAATTTTAGAACATCCTATATTTAACAATATGAAGAATGAAATGACAATATGATTTCTAATAGAAGGGCATGACGATGACTAGGAAGAGGTAACGATGAATAGGAATACATAACGATGTTAATGTTTTTTCTAAATTGTCAATCAATCACTTAAATTGAAAATATAATAATTTGTCCAAAGTATTTATTCATGATGGTTTTTAAAATAGTACTTATTGTTTTTAATTTCTTTAAACGAAAATAATTTTTCATATTCATAAATAACTCAAAACTGCCCTCATGTCATTAAATTTTAAGATTTTAACTTGATTTTTAACTAATATTAAAAAATTTTTAAGTGATACAGGGGCAAAAATCTTTACATTTTCAAGAGAAAGATGACAGTTGTGATTTTTAGAATACTTAAATAATTTCAAGAAATATTAATATTAATATTATAATATATTATATATTATAATATTTTTTTCGAATAATTTTGATATTAATTAAATTTATTAAATATTATGAGAATTAATGAAATGTAGTATAGTCAAAATTTTAAATAACCTTAACGTAAATATTTTTTTATATATATCAGAAAAATATATTTTCGTTTAACAATTGCATTTTTAGCAATATTAAATGTTAAATAACTTTAATTGACAAAGGTAGTTTAGAAATATGAAACGGAAAAATGGAATATATATATGTATATAAATTCAAACCATTTATCATTCCAAGGAAAGATATAGGATTATTATTTTAAACCTATAAAAGTCTAATACTGCCAAGAAATATAATATTTTTCGAAAGAATCATTTAAATTATAAATTGCCTTAATATTCACTGCACAAAAAATTCGAAATCTTTCTTAAAATGCAAATAAATCTTTAACTTTTATGTGAATATTTTTAGTAATGTAATTTATGCATTTCATTAACATTATGTAAATTTAGTAGGAAATAACGTACCGATTAATTCTGTTACACGAAAGTTAGTTCTCGATACATTTATTCAAGACACTTAAGAATATTAAATATGTCCTAAGGTTTCAAATAAAAAATGAAATGCAATAACAATGAAATTGCAAGCGATTAAGGACAATGTATTGTTAATATTTGCATGTATTGTTAACAGCTGTAATTGACAATGCATATGGGACAAGGAATTTAAACATGTATGGAATGTTTTATATTTTGTTACAGCGAATTTATTATTGCGATAAACTTCGATTAAATATAGTTTTTTAAATTTTTTTGTCCTTTAGCCTGATCATAGGAAGTTTAAAAAAATTGCAAGCAATACAATGTTTCGTTACCGTAAAGATTTGAAAATTTATTTATATTGAACAAATAATGATATATTTCGATTAATTTATGGTTTTAATTTAAAATATATTCTGAAAATAAGTAAAAAAAATAAAAATTAAAAATAATAAAACTTTTTTTTTTTTTTTTTTTTTTTTTATTATTTTTTTTTTTATGTGCAAAAAATAATTTGATGCTTTTACATAAAAAAGATAAAGTAGTCTTAGACTAATAATTTAACTAATAGTCTTAGACTAATATAATTTTATTAAGATAGTGCTTGTTTTATTTGAAATGCAATTCTTATGTTAGTCAAATAAACTGCGAATTTATTACTGCGATAAAAAGATTTAAATCTTTTTATCTTTTTTTTTACCATTTGCCTGTTTATAAGAAGTTTAACAGAATCGCAAGTGCTTCGTTATCATACAGATTTACAAATTTATTTATACTGTACAAATAATAACATATTTCGATGAATTTATATTTTACATTTAACATATCCTGAAAAAAAATGAAATATAAGAAATAAAAATAATAAATCTTGCTTTTATAAGTAGAAAAATAATTTGATGCTTTTGCGTAAAAAGATAAAGTAGTCCTAGACTAATAATTTAACTGTAGTCCTATACTAATTTAATTCTCTAAATATAGTGCTTGTTTTATTGGACATGTAATTCTTATATAAGTCGAATAAACTGCGAATTTATTACTGAGATAATTTTCACTTTAATGTAGCTAATTATATTATTTCCTTATTAGCTTGCTCATAAGAAGTTTAAAAGAATTGCAAGTGTTTCGTTATCATACAGATTTACAAATTTATTTATATTGTACAAATAATACCATATTTCGATGAATTTATATTTTAAATTTAACATATTCTGAAAAAAATAAAAATAAAAATAATTTTTTTTTGTATGCACAAAAGTAATTTGATGCTTTTATATAGAAAGATAAAGTAGTATTAGATTAATAATATAATAATAATTTAAGTAGTCTTAGACTAATAATATAATAATAATTAAAGTAGTCTTCGACTAAATTAATTTTATAAAGATAGTGCTTGTTTTATTTCAATTGTTATTACTATGTTAGTCAAATAAACTTCGATAAATTTCGCTATATTACTGCTATTTATGTTTGTTTGTCCATTAGCCTGTTCATAAGATGTTTATCATTATCATACAGATTTAAAAATTTATTTATATTGTACAAATAGTATTATATTTCGATGAATTTATATTTTTCATTTAACATATTTTGAAAAAAAATTAAAATTTAAAATAATAAATCTTTCTGTTGTGAGAAGAAAAATAACTTTGATGCTTTATATAAAAAGATAAAATATGTCTTAAAAATTTTAACTATATTCAATTAGCTAACTGAATTTTCTAAAGATAGTACTTGTTTTATTTGAAATCTAATTCTTAAGTTAGTCAAATTAACTGCAAATTTATTTTTGGAATAAACTCCGTTTAATACAGCTATTTTTTTTGTCCATTAGCCCATTCATAAGAAGTTTAAAACAATTGCAAGTGTTTGATTATCATGCAAATTTATTTATATTGTACACATAATACATTATTTCGATAAATTTATATTTTACATTTAACATTTTGAAAAAAAAAAATAATAATAAATCTTCCTTTTTGTATATACAAAAATAATTTGATGCTTTTGTATAAAAAATGTTTTATATAAAAGCATCAAAATGTGCATTTGTTTATGTTATGTTTATATGTTTGCATAAAATAAAATGATCAAATGTGTATAATATTTATGTTTTTCATTTAACATATTCTGAAAAAAAAATTAATAATTAAAAATATTTTTTTTGTGTGTAAGAAAGTAATTTTAGTGCTTATTTTATTTGAAATGTAATTCTTATGTTAGTCAGATAAAATCAGAATTATTCAGTAACATTTTTTTAAATGTTGTAATGTGAATTTTTTAAAGATAGTGCTTGTTTAATTTGAAATGTTATTTTTATGTTAGTCAGATAAAACCAGAATCATTTAACACAACTTTTCAAAATGTTGTAAATGTGAATTTTATAAAGATAGTGTTTTTTTTTTTTTTTTTTTTAAATGTAAGAATTATGTTAATCAAATAAAACCAGAATCATACAGAAAAACTTTTTAAAATGTTGTAAATATGACCTACATATCATTTTCATCACATTAACGACAATTTTGTGTTTCACACAAAAAAAAAAAAACTGCAAGCAATCAACTTGATAAAACGCACTTCGTTCACTTTCAGTCAATTAAATGGAAGCTAATAATTTTTCAACCAAAATGCTTTTAATTTATTGAGAAGAAAAGAAAAAAAATAGATCCCAGAAAACCCATTAAATAATCAATCGAATTCATCTCTCCCAAACTCATTCCAACGTAACAGAAACACCAGTAACCAACCTAAAAGTAACAAAAAATTTTTAAAGTTATTCCAGAAAAATGTTTACCCTGCTTGCTGATAAATTTCCAATTCAGCACTTTCCTTTGCTAATTTCGTTCTGATCAAGAAATCTCTTCTTTTCCCCTTCTCGCAAACTGCAGTGCAAACGTACAAAAATCGATCTGAAAAAGTATATTTAGTTACCAGAAAACGCATACATGGGAACAAAGTAGGGGAACTCATTTTTTAGTTTAAGCCCTGAAAAATGCTTCGCGAGATGCTATTTTCACACATCGTGGAAATTCTTTGGGTTCTTTTCTTCTACGATGTGGGCGATAAATCTTGCATTCTCTCTTGTAATTACTCAAGTGTGTATGATACCCCCGGATTTTTCTCGGATTATAGCAGCAAATGATAAAAAAAATAAGTAAATAAATAAATAAAAGAAGATGATGGTGGAAAGAGAAAAATCTCGGTATTTAAACACATAAATTACAGATTTCTTGTTCAATAATGAATACAGAAAAGACTAAATGTATTGCAAATTGTGTCTTTGATGAAGTATGTGTCCTAGTGTTTGCTTAATCTATTTTGTTTAATTCAATTTTTATATTATCAATGGTGTTTCTTTTATATGTATGATTATTCAGCATTGTATGATTGGATAAGATATTATTTTTATACTAATGTAAAATTAAAGTTTTGTATTCGTAATTTAAATGTTTAAAATAATTTGATTTTATAATTCTAATTCATCATGAATGATTTTTTTTTTAAATCAAATCAAATTTTTCATTGAAGGACCCATGGAAAATCAATACTTATAACAAGGTGCCACCTCAATTTTGAAAAGATTTGAACTTTCATATTTAATTAATATTATTTGTTTGTTACAAAGGAATGGAGTTGGTCCTATTTTCCCATTGTTTTTAAGTGCATTAATTTTAAAAATTTTCAGGAATTCCTAAAATGGACACTATTCGTAGTGTTCATTTCAGGAATTTTAAGAATTTCATTTTTATCAATGTGGTTTCTTTTATATGTATGATTATTCAGCATTCTATTGTTCGATAAGATACTATTTTTATATAATTGCATTATTGTAAAATTATTGTTTTGTATATGTAGAGGTTATTAAAGTAATTTAAATGTTAATAATGAAGTATGTTCCTTGGTGTTTGCTGAGGTTATTTTGTTTAATTCAATTTTCATCAATGAGCTTTCTTTTACATGTATGATTATTTAGCTTTCTATGGCTAGATAAGATACTATTTTTATACTATTGTGAAATTAATGTTTAAAAGAATTTGATTTTATAATTCCAATTGATTATGAATGATTGTTTGTTTTTAATCGAAAACAAATTTTCCATTGAGAAATTGAAAGATTTCATGAAAAATCGATACCTGTAATGTAGTGCTACCTCAATTTCGAAAAGGTTTAAACTTTCATATTTAATTCTGATTATGCTTTGTTACAAAGCAATGGTGTTGTTCATATTGTCTCATTGTTTTTGAGTGCATTGATTTAAGAAATTGAAGATAACAGCGCCCATTTGAGTTCCTGCCTTAACTTTATTTTACTAAAAAATATTTGTTTATTAAAAAAAAAAAAGGTTTTTTAAATTTTAATGAAAAATTAAAAAAAGGGACCGTGATTCATATTTAGTTTAATAAAAAAATAAACATTTAAGTAATATAAAAAGACATTGAATATTATGTATTTTATTGCAAATTAGAAGTTCAGATCGAATAAAATAATAGCTTTTACCTATCCAGGTAATTTCCTGTATTTCCACGATAGTTATTGCACAAAACATTATGAAACTTTAAAGAATTATCGCATCCCTTTTGTATTAAAGAAAATTAATGCTTATAACACCTTTGAGAAGAGTGGGCTACAGAATGAAGAGAAGAAAACAAGACATACATTTATTAATTCAGTTATACATTTATTTAACTGTGTATTTACTAATATATAAATAGCTACAAGAAATTTTATTTTGTTTATAACTCTGATCCTTTTGTATGAAATATAATAAAATAACAGAAAAAGTTCATATAAAGGAAAGTTCATATAAAGGTTCATAAAAGTTCATATTTTTGAATTATATTGAAAGGAGAATACTACGCAAGAACGTTTATTAATGGAATATAAAAGCTGTATATTTAGAAAAAATATAAAATTCATTAATTTAAACATTTCTTTTGAAACTCGTTGTAGGATAGTAGACTTTTTTCTTCCTGTCGCCAACAACATAGAGCTGGAATAGCCAACTGTAAAAAGTGTCGCCAATCTATCAGCGCATAAGTTAAATTAAAAATACACGTGAGGTGTATGATCACGTGAGGATTATGTTTTCCCCAAATTGGCAAATTCTGATGAAACCCTATTATGTTACTGCTCTATGACAATAACTTTTTTTTTTACAGATCGTAGAGCATTGTGGGGGTAGTGTTACTCACGTCCGTAGGATATCTTCAAGTTACAAGTGCCCGTCTGGGTAGTGCTAAATGAGAAACAAAGGTGCAACCCTTGCTTATATGATAAAGAATAACTATGTCCGTATTGCTAGCTGCATTAGAAAAAAATATTCTTAATGCTCAGTGATATTTGATTAAAGAAACCAAAAAAAATTAAAATTTGATTCGTTGATGCTCAATTACAAACAAATCAGGAAAATTGAAATTTAATTATTTTTAAAATGCCTTTTTCGACAACAATGATGTTTTAGGCCTGGAAATTAGCAAGTGCAAACTAATGTCAGTTTCCAACACAAATTGCTTCTGGCATGAAATTACGGTTCAGACAGCATTCAAAACAACAGGATGCAAACTAAAAATTGCAAGCTCTGCATTTATATCACTCATAACAATCCATTCATTCCAAACAGAACGACAATCGATGTTTCGAATAAAAGCTTTTCGTTAAGCACCGAGTTTTCATCATTTTTAACAAGACAAACAATTGTTGCATTCCAAAATAATCTCAGAAAACAGCTTTTATTTGCATTTGCTTACGCATATTTACTCTAAAAGCAATTTTGGAATTTTAATAACATGCCCGAAATTTCCTTTCAGTTTTGAACTTTGAAATATGCTTTAGAATTCTGGTGTTGCGCCATATAATAGGAATAATATTTATCCAGAACTAGTTTTGTTTAGTTAGTCTAATAGTTTAAATATGCCAATTTTTTTATTGTTGATCAGTTATATTTTAAGCATTTGAACACTATTGGGTTTATTTCCTAGCTCTTTTAAAATAATTTGCTAAAATGTTTGAATTTAAAAGAAAATATTTGCAAAGAAGTCAAATCAAATATTTACATTTGTATTTAGTTATAATATTTTGAAATACTATAATATTTTCACAGTATGTTATTATATTACATATTTGTACAACTTTTTAAAGTTTTTTGATATGGGAAGAAAATTAATGACATTTCTTTGACACATTAAATTTCTCCCAATTCCTGAAATTTAGAACTTTTGAAGTCCACTGCCTTACTTATAAAATATTCATATATACAGATATCACATAAAACAATTTATATAACATGGATATATATAAAAATTACGTGAATGTTCTATAAGTAAGGATTGTTTCGGTTTGGTTTGTCTTTCTACGGTCATTTTTTGCACAATTTGGTCCAATTAGACTGGGAGCTAATATTTTAACGTGGATTCTGAACCACTAACAACCATCCATGCACCGCCAGCATTTCAACCTGAAGTCTGTATTATTAAAGAGCACAGTTCTAGCCAGTATGTCATTAGGCCGCCTATAAGAGGCCTTAAAATTTGTGTGTGTGCAAAAGCAAAGAAACTACTACGAGGTGTAGTCGAACACCAAGTCGAAAGACATGAATTATTTAATTAATTTTGCTAAATTTTGTAAAGAATTCAAGCTGTTCGGACCTAATACGGGGATGCAAATGAAAGGGCGAAAGGCTCTATTGTAAATTATGGAATATTATACAAAGATATAAATAAAATCTGATTAATAGTGCACGATTGAATCACAAGTACAGTACACTCCAAGATCGGAGATTTTTCAGAGTTCTCGAGTCTACGTCGAATCTAATTGCTTGGTCGGTATGAGACCTTAATTATCACACAGCGTGATAAATGAAACCATAAAGGGTTCATTTAAAAAAAAACAGGTGGAAACTCCGACTTATTCAGTCATTTCAGAGGGAAAAAAACAATATTTCTGGTCGATTCGTCACAGAACGCTCTTTTCTTCACCAAAAACTTCCTTTTAAGACAACCCCTGAAGAGAGGGTTCAGTAGATATTTCTCAGTTCTTGGCTTTTCAACAATCACGATAGAACTACTCATGGTATAGCTCATATTCAATTAGTTGCTTCGGCATGTGAAAGTCGCACAGATATACGCTAATTTTTCTCATAATCTCATTACAAATGATACAGAATATATTCTATCAGATTTGAATGACAGCTGTTCTCTTTAGTACAAAACACTAATTACATGTAATATAACTACCCAAAATACTGCTTGGGGAAATACTGCTTGTCTGCTGTCAAATTTGTGTGATGTGTTTTTATTGTATACTTGCCAAATTACATACATTCCTCTCTGCTATGAATGAAATGAAAAAACTTTTCTAGTGAGAAAAAAATAATACTGTAACGGTAGGTGATCTAATAAAATAATTTCTAAAAAAATATTGTCATATTAGGAAGAAACAAGTATGCTTTATTAACAACACAAGGACAAAAAAATGTTCTACTATAAAAATTACTATAACGGCAGCAGTAAAAAAATGGTAACGACCAAAATGAAAGGATTTCAGGTTGTTTATTTTTTCAAATAAAAAAAATAAATCAGTAAAAGCAAAACAGCAAAACGAACAGGCGATCAACAGCTTTTCGAAAAATCACGAGCAGCCCCTTTTCGAAAATCTCGAATTTGAACGCAGAAATCCCCGCATCACATTGTTGGTAAATCTTGGGAGAAAACAAGTTTATCCAATGTATATCGCCTTCACCATTTCCCATCCCATATTGGGTTTTCATTCCGAGATTGAAATAAAAAATAAATCGACAGGTTTTTTTTCAAAGAAATACGAGTATAAAGGCAAGCAAAATAAAGTGAACCGAGAAGAATTGTGTAATCCTACAGGGATATGAAGAAAACTTTTCCTAGATGAAGAAGAGAAGAAAAAAAATTGTCTATAAATAAATCTGAGATTTCGAGCTTTAAAATCTTCTTTGCACGTAAGGATTTCACCGTAAATAAAAGGTTCCAGATAAACCGATCATGTCTATCTGGTTTATTATGCTAGCTAAGGAAAGTTGAAGTTTATCCAGTAGGTCTTTTTTTGAGAAACTGCTTTAGACACTAGAATCATTAAACCAAAATCATCAGTATTTCTGTTTCATGAATAACATTAAGACTTGATGGCAAACTTTTAAAATTTGAATATAATTTTTTTTTAAAATCAAAATTATATATTTTATACATAAAAGAAAGTTTTTTGTTTCTTTAACGGCAATTTTTAACTTAAAATGATATAATGATAATGTAAAATAATACATGTATGCTCTCTTTTACTAGTAGGTTTTTTGAGAAACTGCTTTAGACCCCAGAATCATTAAGCAATGTATTTCTGACTTATGAATAACATTAAGAGTTGATGGCAAACTTTTGAAATTTGAATATAATTTTTTTTAAATCAAAATTATATATTTTATACATAAAAGAAAGGTTTCTGCTTTTGTAATGGTGATTTTTAACGTAATATGATATAATGATAATGTAAAATAATGCATGTATGTTCCCTTTTATAAGTAGGTTTTACAGTAGGTTTTTTTTGAGAAACTGCCTTAGACCAGAATCATTAAGCATTGTATTTCTGACTCGTGAATAACATTAATAGTTGAGGGCAACTTTTTGAAATTTAAATATAATTTAAAAAAATCAAAATTATAATAATAATATTGTTTTATACATAAACGAAAGTTTTGTTTGTTTTTTAATGGCAATTTTTAACTTAAAATCAGAGAAAGATAATTTAAAATAATATATGCATTCTCTCTTTTTTGTCTTTAACACTTTAGTTATTGCAAGAATATTTAAATAAATTTTAAAAAAAATCACCAATACATTAACAACAAAAGCTAATTGCCAACAAACTATACAGGGTGTTTCAAAGGTCTCAAGATGTTATAAAATTTATTAAAATCAATAGTTTTAAATGGGCTGCACATATATTTAGTATGAATGATTTAAACCCTGAAAAAGGCTTGTTTTAGCAAATCCACAGGGACAAAGAGGAAAAGAACGACCCAAGTTGCGACAGACAGTCGCAGTTGAAAATGATTTTGCTGTACTAGTGGTTAACAATTGGAGGACCATTGACACTCAAAGGAATGCATGGAAATCTCTTAAGAGGAAAGTCTTGACCCACTCTGGACAGTCGTGTTATTAATGATGATTATCCAAAGGTCATGGGACAAACGTTGTAGTGTGGTACAGCTTAATAAAACACGCTTTTTTTTGTGACACATATTGCGTTCTCAACGCGTCATTTCCACCCACGCATTCCTATATGAGTGGCCGGAAGTGACGCGTTCAATAATGAACAAGAAAAATGAGACACAAAAAGTAAAACCTTGTTTCTTTACAAGACCATTGCAAAGCGATTCTTTAATTTAATGTTTGCAATACATGCTCAAAATGGCTACCGCCAACAGTCACCCATACTGTTCTTTTTCTAATGCAGCTGGCAAACACTTAGACAGCTTGGTCTTGGATGCTTTAAGACAAGCGTTACTCACTTTGCTTTACCCAGGAGGCGCGTGTCACTTGAAGATAAGCCATGGACGCGGAGTAACAATGCCCCCGCAACGCTCTACGATCCTATTAGACCGGGACCTACTGTTTAAAGTGGGTTCCTCAGTCACACATACTTGGAGTGTCGAATGAGTGATTGACGAACAGTTCTAAGAAGGACATGATTTTTGCATCCACAAGGGATAGTCGAACAAAGAGGTCTTTACCTGGAGTCACGTAAATAACGCAAGTGCAAACACAGAGTAAGAATAAAATAGAGTGCACATAGCCGTTGCCTATAGTGTTCTGGTTATTAGAGAGTTTTTGCATAACGTGCTTTTATCGTCCGATATTTTTTTCTTCCTAGCGCGCATGCTCATAGGAAAAGCTCAGTAGTGCAGTATTACAGATATGCATGCGCAATAGGCACAATGTTTACATGAGCATGCGCGCTAGGAAGAAAAAAATATCGGACGATAAAAAGACGTTGTGCAAAAACTCTCTATTATTATCAATCGTGCTGGGTCTGGGAAAAAAACTATGGCGGAAAGCACGTACCCATGAGCTGACAAAGTTTTAAAGAGTCTGCAGTCAGTAATGTATTCTGGTTAATATCTATCTTGCACAGTCTGGGAAAAACTGTATTTTTGCGAAAAAATATGGAGCTTGAATCTAATAGGGGTTATTGCAATAATTGAATCGGTTAATTGCTATTCCTGAATTTCCGACTTACAAGTGTTATTATATATATAAATATATATATATATATATTGAAAATTGTATCTAATGAAATGATTGTGACATAATTTATTACTTTGAAAATGCGATACATTAAAGTCGTGCATTAAATTGATATTATTTTTAGAAAATCGAGGAATGTAGCATTCGATATTATGTTACTTATTCGAACCTATCAAGTATTTTTATCCAAATTCAGTCCCCCTTACAAATAGCATTAGCTCTTACAAGCAGAAGCGACTGCATTGAAGAGAAATCCATAGCCCGACTCAATGTCGCGGATATCCACACCGACGACAGAGCTACCCTTCCCATTCGATCTGCTTGAAATGCAGGGCTTTCAACATCTTTTTCACTTTTTTATTTTCGACCCGGAATTCAATCCCGTCATTCAAGCCAAGGGGATTGGAGGACCCTTTTCAAATCCGACCCCCTTCTTTTCCTCGGTGACACAGAAAACCTTTCCTCGGGAGCTTGTTTTATTCAACGCCGGAATTGCGAGGCTCTTCGACAATTCCTTTTCTATCAATACCTCCTTGCGGTGCCCGCAAACACATAAATTCCGGCTTGTCTGAGGACCTCCTTCCATTCCAATCCCATAAATATTAATCAGTGTTTGCAGCTGACAGGTGGAGGGAATCCGGCCCGCCTCTAATGCGCGATAGTAAAAGATTCGAGTTAAGAAGAGGGCCGCAGTCCGTGAAATGAGTTTAAACGTCGCAGTCCTTTGCTTTTTTCACTCTCTGTCCGACTGTGTCGTTTTATGTGTGGTTCGAAATGGGTAGTGAGAATGGTAGAGGGATGGACAAATAGCCATTCTTCTGTTAAATTTTCGTATACAAAATTTAGTAATTAGAAGAAACCTTTGGATTTGTGAATCAGTTTATAATTGCCTTTCAGGAAAGTGCTGCATTTCAAGCAGATCGAACGGTGTCAGTGTGGATATCCGCGACATTGAATCGGGCTATTTGCAGTCTCTTCTGCTTGTAAGAGCTAATATTATTTGCAAATGACTGAATTTGGACAAAAATACTGGATAAGTTCAAAGTTATAAATTATTAGGAAGGGATCCTTCTTGAGTGAAATGATGCTAAATATCTGGGCAAATATAATATAAGACATGTTCTGCTCATTGCGATTATATGGATCTGTATAGGTATCTGTTGAGGAATCTTTATATTTCAACAACTAGTTTAGTAGATATAATAAGAACGAATATTTTGCGGGTATATTGCCGGTTTAAATAGCACAAATGAGTCACAAGTTGGTGATATAAGAATCCCAACAAAGTTATCCTAAAAGATCCAGAAAGTGAAATTTACTGAAACATTTCGAGCAGTGAAATTACAAAAATATAAGTTTTCATTTACATATTATTTAATATTTTATTCCAATCTACGCAATAAAAATTTTGAAAACAGATTTTAATCCTTTCTTTATTTCAAATTTAAATATGTCTTTTTCCTTTTTTAAATTTATATATTGCTAGAAGTTGAGGAATCCTCACATTTCCTGAACAACTATTTTAACAGATATAGTATTTACGATGATTTTGTGGGTATGTTACCTACCTAAATGGCATAAATGAGTCACATGTTAGGGATATAGGAATCACAACAAAATTATCTTTAATGGTCTAAAAAGTGAAATTTACCGAAGTACTTCCAGCACTGACATTTTATATTTGTGTGTTTTATCATCTTTGTAGCACTACATTTAGAATTTGAAATGGATTCAAAGTTTGTTGATTGTCAGTTTCAGACGAAGATGTATGTTTCAGATGTACTTGTCCAGTACTATGTATATATTGGTCAAGTACATCTGAATATTGTTTGCTCATCCAATATTACGAGTTTAGTAAACACGCAAATTTTGCATTTACAAAAGTTAAAGGTTTGGTTTGTCTCCCTACTGTCATTTTTGCGACATTTGGGGCTAATTAGACCTAAGCATACAGTTTAACTTGGATTCCGAACCACTCACAAACATTTATTTGTATAGTGATTGTGTGGCTGGAGTTGAAAAAGGACGTCTACGAATAGGTCGCATTATAAATAAATATATTGTGGATGAATAATTAAGTTGTGGAAATGCGTAATTAAGTTGGACAGTAACCCTTTAATGGCTAACTAAGTAATAATTTAATTTTTGCTTAACAATAATCTACTAATTTTTATTGGAGCCAAATAAAATCAACCATCTTATATTTATTATTTAAAAAAAACAAGTTAAATAATTTTATTATGTTTCAATAAATAAAAAAAAAATATCACGCTAGAACCGTGAATCAAAATTGCATTTTATATCATAGTAAATCTACTTATGGTTTCTTGTTTTTCATTCTTTGATTTTTGCTGTATTGCAATATCTTAAAATAATAATAGAAAATTATAAATATTACATTAATGATTTAACTGGAATCTAAATTGAAAAAGAAATACTTGGTGGGAAAATGAATATGAATTATTGAAAGTGGTAAATATATAGTTGTTGTAAATGACTAAAATATAATAAATATAATTGGTAAATGGTAAATTTTTAAATGTCTCTTTATGGTATAATTGTAAATTTATATATCTACGATTAGGTTGTTATGGTATATTTATATAAGTATGATTATGGTGTTATGATATATTCATATACATTTGATTAGATATTATGGTAAATTTATAAATGTCTATGGCATAATTGTAAATTTATATATGTATGATTACGGTGTTATGGTATATTTATATACGTCTGATTATGGTAGTATGATAAATTTACGTATGTCTAATTATATCATGTTTACAACTGTCATTTTAATAAACTTGGTATGAAATTTCTTTAAAAAATATACAATATTGAAAAAAATAAACTTTTTTTTTAATATATAGGTTCATAGGCTTTATAAAAAACGGGGTGGTGAAAAGTATAAAATCAGAAATTGTTGGTGATGAAGTGAGACCGAAAGCTTTGAGCGTCTATGTTCTAATCGATCCAGAGAAAAAAAAATACCAGTTGGAAAAAAAAAATAATAAAAATAATAATAAAACGGAAATGATTCAGTCTCCTATAATTTTCAATAAAGTGCCATCGTCAGTAGTTCTTTTCTCTGCCATTAAATGGCTAAAAAAAAATAATAATGCTCTTTTATGAACTTTTTTTTTATCGCTCTAACAAAAGTACGATTAAACTTTATCGCAGATTTACTTTTACGTTTCCGTTTCAATGTAACAAAGAGTTTTAGATGTAAAATTAGTTAAAGAAAAATTAACGTAAACGAAATTTTGTAAAATTAAAATTTTATCTCTTAATAAATGAAAACATTAAAGTGAAATAATCATGTAAATATTGTACTTTAAAATAAACATTTTGAAACATACACGTATTTAAAAATGGATTATATTTATTTTAAAGACCGCCAAAAGAAATTTTATGGAAGAATGGAAATTTTAACTCATATATGTAATATATTATTAAAACTAAGGTTAGATTATTTAGATTAAGAAAAATAATCTAAAATTCTCAAATGTGTTTTTATTTTCTTTAATATATTTTATAAAGTCTCAATTGTTTAAAAAAAAAAAAAAAAAAAAAAAAAAAAAACATTTCACCTGGAAATAAATTGTTATTATCAAACTAAGCTACAGATTTTTTTTTATGTTAACAATTTCAGTCATTTCATTACATTATATTGATTTAATTGTTTTTTTATTTGGTTCAGTTCTATAATAATCAAAGCAAAACTAAATAGCCAAATGACTTCTGTTTCTCTATATTCAGGCTTGAAAACAAATTTTCATAAATATAGTTCATATACATTTTATATGTGTCTTCATAAATATATTTATATATATTTTAAAAATATATATATAAATATATATATTTTATGTCTGGCGCTGTGTCGCTCAGTGCCATAGGTTATAGGTTTCGAATCCCGGTGTTGCCATTGATATTTTAGTGTTTCTGAATCCACTTTAAACAATAAGACCCGGTCTAATATGGCTGTGGAGCGTTCGACGAAGAGCTAACAACTCAACCCCTTAAAAAGAAAACATCTCTCGTCTCGAAATCTGCGTGTAGACAGACGGTCTTGGACCACCATCAGGCTGTTGCGCTACTGGTGATGATGGAGATATAAAGCATCGGATACATTAAAAAACGAGAATTAATAATTTAAAAGAGAAATACAAGCATAAATTTTAATTTCGATCAATCTAAAATAATTATTGAACAAAATGAATAAATTTATTATATAAGTTGTGAATAATTTATATTTACAATAACAGTATATATATAATAATATTTAAATAAATTTTCTCTCAATATTTCGATACTACTGAATAAAAATAATAAAAATGCATATAATCCATAAAATTTCGCATTAATCACTTTTTTGCTAAACATTTCTATCACGAAACCCAAAATAAGGCAACAACCCTATCATCCCAAAATCCAAATAAATCCCCTTTGCTGTATATCACAGACATTCGTTCTTCCGTTAAGAGAGACAAGAACACACATCCTTGCATTTCTCAAATAAATGTAATCTAGCGGAATAGTCAACCTGTGTGCAGCTCTCTTTCAAAATATTTACGTCCGTTTTCTTTTCCCCTGATTTATGTTCCGGGGGTACTTCGCCGCCCTGCACCCTCCACACTGCACAATTCGAATCATCCATCTCCTATTTTGCTTTCTGGGAAAACTCATGTTGCCCGTGTAGGGCTGCTGCCGGAGTTCTCGGAATCATTGTAACGTGCCCGAGCGAGCGAAGAATAAAACTTTTTCATTTGTTCCATGTTTTGGGAAGCTCATCTTCACGGTGCGATTTCAACTGCACCAGGGTTGGGCGAGTCCATAAAAACATATTTAGTGGGGTGTACTCAATTTTATGCAAAGCGATCGCCTCTCTCTGCTTTTTGTCTTCATTCTTCTAGAAACAAAAAGAATTGAAAAGGAAGTTACTTGTATCATTTGAGGGGGATCCTTTATAGCTTTTAAAAAGATTTTTCGAATAAATTATCCTTAAACTGTTTTCCCCTTTCGATAGGAAATAGGAAAATATTTTCCATTTTAAAGGCAATCACAAATGTATTAAAGGAGGCATGTGGATAGAATAGCTTAAAAATACATCCCAAATAAAAATGAAATATTTTTTTTGGTTGAAAAGTTTTGTTTTTATCTGCTTACTTTTCATTCCAAGTTTAATCACATAGCACAAGTTAAATAATTCAAATCTCTTAAGACTGGCATTCATATACTTTGAAATACCTGTGGTTTCTGAATAACTGTGTCTGTGTACTATATACAACGAGTAATGAATCACATTAAATATATAATTTGATGCATTTTATCATATTATATTGAGTTAATTGTTTTATTATGGTTTATTTTTTATAATAACCAAAAGCAAAATTAAATATGTAAATTACTTCTTTTTCTCTATATTCAGGTTTGAAAATAAATTTTCTTCAATATATATCATCTAAATTTTTTATATATGTGTTTTCCTTAATATATTAGACACATATATATTTCACGTCTAGAATTCGTGTTCGCATCCCGGCTGGCCATTGATGTTTATACGGGATCGGAATCCACTTTGAACCGTAGGTCCCTGTCTAATTTGGCTGTAGAGCGTTGGACGTAAGGCTAACAGTTCTGTAGCGAAAAATTGAAACATCTCTTATATGGAAATTAGCCAACAGGTAGAAGGCCTTGGACCACCGTCGGGCTGTTGCGCCACTGCTGATGATGATAATGATATATAACGTCGGAAACATTAAAAAACACAAGCTAATAATTTAAAAGACAAATATTAACAAAAACCTTTAATTTCCACAATAATTTATTAAAGATTATAAAACTTGAATAAATTCATTATAATAAGACGTGAATAATTTAAATCTACACAAAGGTATACATATACCAGTATTTAAATAAATTTTCCCTTAATTTTCACTTAAATGCTGATTTAATAATAATTATAATAATAAAATACATATCAACCCAAAAAATTAAACATTGACCGTTCTTTTCTATTTCGTTCGAACATTTCTATCATGAAACGCAAAAATATGGCAACCACCCTATCATCCCGAAATCCAAATAAATCCCCTCGCTGCATATCACGGACATTCGTTCTTCCGTTGAGAAAGACAAGAACACACATCCTTGCATTTCTCAAATAAATGTAATCTAGCGGAATACTCAACCTGTGCAGCGTTCTTTCGAAATATTTACGACCATTTTCTTTTCCCCTGATTTATGTTCCCGGGGTACTTGGCCGCCCTGCACCCTCCGCACTGCACAACTCGAATCATCCCTCACGTATTTTGCTTTCTGGAAAAACTCATGTTGCCCGTGTAGGGCTGCTGCCGGAGTTCTCGGAATCATTGTAACGTGCCCGAGCGAGCGAAGAATAAAACTTTTCATTTGTTCCATGTTTTGGGAAGCTCATCTTCACGGTGCGATTTCAACTGCTCCAGGGTTGGGCGAGTCCATAAAAATCCATTGAGTGAGGTGTGCTCGATTGTATGCATCTCTCTAAGCGTTTTATCTTCATTCCTCTAGAAACAAAAAGAATGAAAGAGAAGTTACTTGTATCATTTGAGATATTAGTAGTGCGATGAGTATCTTCCTTTATAGCTTTTAAATAGATTTTTCGGATAAATTACCCTTAAACTGTTTTTACTTTAACGCTATGAATAAGAAAACATTTCCATCACAAAGGCAATCGTTAATATATTAAAGGAAGATTGTGGATAGAATTGTGTAAGAATACATTGTAAATAAAAGTGAAAAGATTTTCTTTTGTTGTTGAAATTTTTTCCATTCTAAGTTTATTCACATAGCATAAGTTAAATAATTAAAATCTCTTAAGACTGGCATTGATAGACTTTGCAATACCTGTGGATTTTGAATACCTGTGTATGTGTACTATGTAAAACGAATAATAAATCACAAGTAAATTAATAATTTGTTTCATTTCATTACATTATGTTGATTTATTTTTTTTTAAAATTTGGCTCAATTCCACCATAATAACCAAAAGCAAAAATGAATATTTAAATGACTTGTATTTCTCTAAATTCAACAGTGAAAAGAAATTTCCATCAATATATTTCATATTTTATATGCGTTTTCATATGTATATTATTTGCATATATATTTCATCTCTACACTCTGGCGTTCGATGCTACGGGTTTCCTGCGTGATTTCTGGCGGTGCCATGAATGTTTGTAGTGGTTCGGAATCCACTTTAAAACTGTGGATGTCAGTCTAATATGACTGTACAGCGTTGGACGTAGAGCTGAAAACATTACTCCGTAAAAAGAAAACATCTCTTGTCTCGAAATCTGCCAGTAGGCAGACGACCTTCGCCCACCATCGGCCTGTTGCACCACTCATAATTATGTCGATGATATATGCACCACTAATGATGATGATATATGACATAGGATACATTAAAAAACACAAAATAATAATTTAAAAGATAAATATCAGCACAAACTTTAAATTTCCATAAATCGAAAACAATTATTAAAAATTAAAAAACTTATTAATTTATTATAAAAAATTGTGAATAATTCATATTTACGCAACGGTCTACATATATCAATATTTACATAAATGTTCTTTGAATATTTCAGTAATACTGAATAATAATAATAATAATAAAGCATGTCATCCCAAAAAATCGCACGTTTGCCGTTTTGAGTTAAACATTTCTATCATGAGACAGAAAAACATGGCAACCACCCTATCATCCCAAAATCCAAATAAATCCCCTCTCTGTACATCACAAACATTCATTCTTCCGTTGAGAAGGACAAGAACACACATCCTTGCATTTCTCAAAATAAATGTAATCTAGCGGAATATTCAACCTGTGCAGCTCTCTTTCAAAATATTTACGGCCGTTTTCTTTTCCCCTGATTTATGTTCTCGGGGTACTTCGCCGCCCTACACCCTCCGCACTGCACAACTCGAATCATCCATCTCGTATTTTGCTTTCTGGGACAACTCTTGTTTCCGTGTAGGGCTGATGCCGCAGTTCTCGGAATTATTGCAACGCCCCCGAGCTTGCGAAGAATAAAACTTTTCATTTGTTCCATGTTTTAGGAAGATCATCTTCACGGTGCGATTTCAACTGCTCCAGTGTTGGGCGAGTCCATAAAAATATATTTGGTGGGTTGTGCTCGATTTCATGCAAAGCGATCGCCTCTCTGCGTTTTGTCTTCATTCCTCTAGAAACAAAAAGAATTGAATAAGAAGTTACTTGTATATCATTTGAGGGGGATCCTTTATAGCTTTTAAATAGATTTTTCGAATAAATTAGCCTTAAACTGTTTTTACTTCTGCGCTATGAAGAAGAAAATATTCCCATTTTGAAAGCAATCGTAAATGTATTAAAGGAGAAATGTGGAAGGTAGGTGTATAGAATAGCTTAAAAATACGTTCCGAATAAAAATGTAAGGTTTTTTTTTTTTTTGTTGTTGAAAGGTTTAGTTTTTACTTGCATATTTTTCATGATAAGTTTAAGTTTAAAATTTTCTACTTTCATTTTAAGTTTAAATAATTAAAATGTTTCAAGACTGGCATTCATATACTTTAGGATACCTCTGGATTTTGAATACCTGCGTCTGTCTACTATATATCGCGAAATATAAATTACAAACATAATAAATAATTTTATGCATTTCATTACATTAGGTTGATTTACATGTCATATTATTTGGTTCAATTTCCGTAGCAAAAAAAATCAAAAATGAATGGTCAAACGACATTTATTTCTCTATATTTCGGTTTGAAAACAAATTTGTATTAATATATTTTATGTGTGTTTTCATAAATATATTATGTACTTTAAGTCTAGCACTCTGGTTTTTGGTACCATGGGTTTCGAGTTCGAGTCCCAGATGAGTCTTCGATTACTTTAGTGATTCGGAATCCACTTTAAACCGTTGAGCCTGGTCTAATATGACTGTTGGACGTAAGGCGGACTATCCTACCAGGAAAAAAAAAGAAAACGTCCCTGTTTTGAAATATCCCTGTAGACAGACGGCCTTGGCCCACCATGAGGCTGTTGCGGTAATGAAGAAACACAGGAGAATTTATTTTGAAAGCAATTTGATATACTCGCTCCCCCTAAATACCAAACATAACGATGTACTTTCATGTGCAATCAACTGTTGCATTACCAAATATTCCAGGTTACTCAGGATGTCTACGAATTCAAATATCGTTGGAGTTTCGTGCCACCCTATATAACATTTAATACATTAAAAAGAACACAAAATATTTATTTAAAATAATAAATACCGGTGCAAGCTTTTAATTTCCATCCTTAAAAAGTAATTATTTAAAATTAAAAACTTGAATATACTTATTATAGACAGTTGAGAATAATTTCAATTTACATAAAGGTATACAGATGGCAATAATTAAATAATTTTTCTATTAATAAGTGTACTTGTATTTCTGTAATAATAATGATAATAATAATTAAAAATGCATTTCATCCTATAAATTCACACATTGGCCATTTTATGTTAAACATTTCTATCATGAGACACAAAATATGGCAGCCACCCTATCATGATGAAATCCATATAAATCCCCTCTCCGTACATCACAGATATTCATTCTTCCGTTAAGAGAGACAAGAACACACATCCTTGCATTTCTCAAATAAATGTAATCTAGCGGAATATTCAACCTGTGCAGCTCTCTTTCAAAATATTTACGGCCGTTTTCTTTTCCCCTGATTTATGTTCCTGGGGTACTTCGCCGCCCTACACTCTCCACTCTGCACAACTCGAATCATCCTTCTCTATATTTTGTTTTCTGGGAAAACTCATGTTTCCGTGTAGGGCTGCTGCCGGAGTTCTCGGAATCATTGCAGCGTGCCCGTGCGAGCGAAAATAAAACTTTTCATTTGTTCCTTGTTTTGGGAAGCTCATCTTCACGGTGCGATTTCAACTGCACCAGGGTTGGGCGAGTCCATAAAAATATATTTAGTGGGTTGTGCTCGATTTTATGCAGAGCGATCGCCTCTCTGCGCTCTGTCTTCATTCCTCTAGAAACAAAAAGAATTGAATAAGAAGTTACTCGTATCATTTGAGGGGGAATCCTTTATAGCTTTTAAATAGATTTTTCGACTAAATTACCCTTGAACTCTTTTTCCTTTTACGCTATGAATATGCAAATATTTCCATTTTAAAACCAATCGTAAATGTATTAAAGGAGGAATGGGGAAAACAGATGGATAGAGTATCTTAAAAGTACATTTCAAAATAAAAATGATAGATTTTTTTTTGTTGTTGAAATATTTTGTCTTTCACTTGTCTTCTTTTCATTCTAAGTTTAATCATATAACATAAGATAACTAAATAAAATATTAATAATTAAAGACATATTCATTCAAATACTTTTGAATACCTGTGGATGTACCTACCTAGATATGTGTACAATATAAAGCGTATAATAAATTACAAGTGTAATCTTCTTTTTCTTTTCTCATTAATAAACACATCTTTCAGTTGATATATATAAAATATTTATTCACATTCCAAAATACTTATGCGAGCAAACACCCGCCATTAGCAACTCCGTCACGTTCCTTCTTCTGCCCTTGCTCTTACATTCGAATCCCCTTATAAGACAACAGCCTTATACCGGAGGAGGAGTTATGGAAGAGTCTCTTGTTCGTGGCGCCATCTGTTGTCATTTATAATGACAAATAGTTTACACAAGTAAATAAATAATTTGATGTATTACATTGATTTAATTTTTTTATTGTTTGGTTTAATGTCCATAATAACTAAAAAATAAAAATTAATAGTCAAATGACTTCTATTTCTCTATATTCAGGCTTGAAAACATATTTTCCTAAATATATTTTTAATAATTTTTATAAATATATTATATGCATAGATATTTTTATAGGTATGCTTAACATATATATTTTATAGCTATATTTTATACATACTTTCACAAATATATTTTATCTATATTTTCGTAGATAAATTTTATATGTGTCTGTACATTTTTTTATCTAAGATAGCTGTTAAGCATGAAAAATAAAAGGGTGAAAGTGTTTTACCTGACCTATAGAGTAAATTGATATTATATTAAATAAAATAAAAAAATCTTTAAATTTGCATTTTGGTTTAGGAAGTAGGTGAGGATTTATATATGAATGTTATTAATTGTGATAATTATTAATTTTTGATTTTAATTTAAATGTTAGTTAAGAAGATGAATGAATTAATTTATTTTAGTATTTAAAGATGCAAAGGAATTCTATCAATTATTAAGATTTTTTACCAACTCTCAAAAACACTTTTCGTGGCTTCCACAATTATAATACAAATACGTTATATAACATTATTATTACTACAAGTAAGTTATTTAACATTTTTCATCATAAAATAATAATATTTTTCAACAGTTTTTCACTCTTAAAACCATCAAATATAGAATTAGACATATATTATATTATACACTGAAGTGACAAAAGTCATGGGATAGCAATATGCAAATTTTCAGATGGCAGTAGCATCGCGTAGAACAGGTATAAATGCGCAGTGCTTTCGCAGAGCTTTCATTTCTGTTCAAGTTATTCATATGAAGAGGTTTTGACGTGATGATGACCGCACGACGGGAATTAACAGACTTTGAACGCGGAATGTTAGTTGGAGCTAGACGCATGGGTCATGCCATTTCGGAAATCGTTAGGGAATTCAACATTCCCAGATTCACTGTGTCAAGAGTGTGCCGAGAGTAGGAAATTTCAGGCATAACATCCCACCATGGACAGCGCAGTGGTCGACCGAATGCACTTAACGACCGAGACCGGCGACGTCTGCAAAGAGTCGTAAATTCTAACAGATAAGCAACACTGCGTCAAATAACCGCAGAAATCAATGTGGGACGTACAAGGGACTTGTCTGTTAGAACTGTGCGGAGAAATTTGGATTTCTTGGGCTATTCCAGCAGAAGACCGACTCGAGTGCCTTTACTGACAGAACGACATCGCTTGCAGTGACTCTCGTGGGCACGTGAGCATATCGGTTGGTCCCTACATGAATGGAAAACCGTGGCCTGGTCAGATGAGTCACGATTTCAGTTAGTAAGAGCTGATGGTAGGGTTCGAATGTGGCGCAGACCCCACGAAGCCATGGACCCAAACTGTCAGCAAGGCACTGTTCAAGCTGGTGGTGGCTCCGTAATGGTGTGGGCTGTTTTTTTTTCATGGCATGGACTTGGTACTCTGGTGCGACTGGACCGAACATTGACTGGAAATGCTTATGTTCAGCTACTTGGAGATGACTTGCAGCCATTCATGGACTTCATGTACCCAAACAACGATTGAATTTTCATGGATGACAATGCGCCATGTCACCAGGCCTCAACTGTTCGCGATTGGTTTGAAGAACATTCTGGACAATTCCAACGAATGATCTGGCCACCTAGATCGCCCGACATGAATCCCATCGAGCATTTATGGGACAACATCGAGAGGTCTGTTCGTGCCCAAAATCCTGCACCATCAACGCTTTTACAATTATGGACGTCTATCGAGACAGCATGGCTCAATATTCCTGCAGAAGACTTCCAACGACTTGTTGAGTCCATGCCACGTCGAGTTGCTGCACTTCGCCGGGCGAAAGGAGGGCCGACACGATATTAAGAGGTATCCCATGACTTTTGTCACTTCAGTGTATTAGGCATATTATAATTATATATATATGGCTGCATAGACTTGTGAAGGCCAAACCAATTGTCACACAAAACACAATTATCTAATATATATTTACTTAAATTCTTTATATATAATAAAAAAAAACTAATATAATGCAATTAAATAGTAAATTAAGAACTTGATAAGGGACATTACATGAATTTAATATTTGCTTTTGTATTTAGTTTTTGCATTTGTAAGAGCTTTTATTCATCATTTTTTTAGATAAATGCCAGAGAAATGTTTTTTCTTTCACATATATGCAATAATCCAAATAAGCTTCGTATTTTAAAGTATCATTTGGTATCAACCACATTGATTTTGTTGAACGCAATTTTAAAATGGAATTTGTTTTTGGTTAAAAATAACGTCGAAAAAAATTATATGGGGGATCTTGCATCGAGGCAATCTTTTTATTGACAAGCGATTTAATCTTCTGTTCTGCCAATAAATAAATACAAAAAATTGCGTAAAATGTTTTTCTAATATAAAAATTTTAACTTATTTTAAACTAAAATTGGATAAAGTTTTTCTGTTTTAATCGTTCATCATAACATGAAAACCATTTTTAAAAAATTACCAATCGTACTTTTAAATAAAATGGATATTTGAGACAAGTTGTGAAATGTTTGTGCATCATATATAACATCATGCTTTCTTGGGACATATTTCCATGAATTATTGCAATGTGCATGTGTAGAGGAAAAAAATAACTCAAGCATTTCATTTATTTAACGCTTGTGCTACACGTTTTTTATTACGATTTCCCTGTTCCTGAACTAAAGTGCCCATAAAAATGTATTTAGTGGGTTGTTCTTCATTTTAAGTAAGGTATTATTTATTTTATATGTAGAAAAGTTTTTCTATTTTTTTTTTAGAACGAATAAAAGAAATTCTCGGCTTGTATTTATGGTGATTTTATCGAAAAAACTATATGAAGGCTATAATTTACTTGACGTAATGAATACGGAATTATTTTCATCTTAAATGCAATCTGAAATATGTTAAAAGGCGTATATATGAATACACTTCGGATAAAATTATTTGGATGAAGCTTTTTGAATTTTACCAACTTAGCAACTTTTGAATTTTAAAATTCTTCCAACTTGTTCTTAATGAAATAACATCATTTACGCAATCGCATACTTATGTGACATGAGAGAATGCAGAATAAATAAAATGTAGAATTTTTTGAGTATATTTCAATCATTTAACATTAAATTCTGTATCATTATATAGAATTTGTTAATTATTTTATTATTATTGTTTTACATTTATAAAATTTAATTGACAAAAGCGTTCAAAATAAACCAATATACAAAAATTCAATTAAAAATAGTCTCTCAATTGAAAGGCTGAGGATTTTTAATCCTTCAAACTATATTTCCTCAAATCTTCATCTAACAATCACTCAGATTTTACCGAAAAATCAGATAAAATCATTCAGTATTCCATATTAACAAACTTTGTTTGAACTTCGTCCTCTAATCATCCATCTGGAATTATACTTTCTTAGAATTTATGTTTTCCATAAAAGTTAGTCTTATTATCTGCTGCTGTGGGAATGAAAGTTAAACACAGCGCCTAGAGAGTTCATAACAATTTATTTAGTATTTTTACTTAATTTAATTCGATATTTATTTTATCTCATCTTATTATTTTATGTTAGTTATTATCTTCATTTGTTTTGGAGAGAACCAAAACAAGTTTCTAGTTTATTAAATAAGATTTTATTTCAAAAGTACATTTAAATATGAACACCGTAATAGTTTTATATAAGTACAATAAAACGGAAATTGTTCTATTTTAATATAGGAGAAATCAAGTAATCATTAAGGAATAAATATGGGTAGTGGCAGACACGCTTATATGTACATTGTAAATAAATAAAAAGAAAAAAAAAACATTTATTTTGGATTCAAGCTACGTACTGTTAATTACATATTATACGTATAGTTATTTTTTAAAGTATAAATCCATATATATATATATACTAGCAAAATAGCATTTTTTTGGCATACGTTGTCCTGCCAAAAAAATGCATTGTAGTACATTACATATCATGAATATATTTTCCATGTTCCAATATGTGCAGACTAATATTCATGGATATCGTTTGAACAGTAAATTTCATCAAAATCGGTCTTGTCGAATTCAGTGAAAAACACATGTACAGAAGAATTATATAAAGGTATATATGCACATGCACATACACACATATATATAGAGAGAGAGAAAAATATATAAATTTTCCTGTATATGAGATAATCTTTTTTTCCTTAAAAAATTGCATAGTTATTCCAATGATTATATTCATTATAAAAACATATGTAGAGATTTGTAGTATGAAACCATTGAAGTAAAATTATTTTTTATTTGAATAATTATACTGATGTCTATTCCATCTAAAAAGCAAATTATGTTATCATACTAGAAAAGTTTGAAAAAATTAATGGCTGTACTAACAGTATTTAAATTTTCGATTTATTTAAACTCCAGTAATCTATAGATAATTTATTTGAAAATGAATATGTAAAAAAAATTGGCTCAGTTGAAAAACAACTCCACTCCATTTTAAAAGGAAAAAAATGGTAATTTTAAATGAATAATTGTTGCTATAAAATCACAACGTGCTGAGACGGTCTCTAATTTATTTAATGCATTATTTTTATTTGCAAAAATTTAAAAGTAGATCATCTAAAATATTATAAATATCTTTCTACACAAACGTGCTTTATTTTCACTCAATTTATATTGCATTAACTTAAATAAAATATTAATATTAAAGTTTAAATATAATGAAATTAAAACAGGATATTTTTTAAGTACAAATTTAATAATTAGAAAAATAATTATTTATTTTTAAATTTATGTTTCTTTTAGAGCAATTTGCTAAAAAATTAAAATCCTTCACTAAAATCCTAATTACTTTGCTTAATGAAATTCAAAGAATCAGTCATATTAAATAATAAAACATTTTTGATAAAATATTTAATCTATTTATTTCTAATAATATAAATTAATAAAGATAGCGTTTATAAGAGTATTATTTAAGTTTTAAACACTAAGTCAACATGAAATTATTAAAATTATTTGTTTAAAATTATAAAATGTTCATAATATTTTTTTTAAATAATCTTTGGTTTAAGGTTTTAATTAACTACGTTTGTTTGCTAAATAACTTTTTACTTAAATTAACTACGTTTGTTTTATTGATTACGCATTTTTTTTAATGATCAAGAAATAATTATTGTTTGTGTTATTAAAATTATTAATCTTTATAATATACGTAAATATGCTTTATTAAAATATTTATTTCATTTTACATAATTAAAAATAATGAATTTAAAATATTTTTTAATAAAATATTTATTTCATTTCACATAATTAAAAATAATTTAATTTAAAATATTCATTATCGAAATATTTATTTCATTTTGCTTTAATTAATAAAAATTTGATACTTTTAATAATATTGCAATTAAAATTAGTCAGTTGCATTTTCAGTTGGTATTTAAAAAAATTTTTTTTTCGTTACTTTTTATAATAAAGAAATATTAAAAATAATTATTTTTAATCGAACAATACATGGAAATATTTATCACTGCAATTATAACAATTTTGAAAAATAATAATTTAGAATAAAAATATTATGAATAAATTTTTCATAAAAAACAATTCATAACATTTTTTAAAAATGATTTTTGACTTAGGGTTTTAATTAGCTACGTTTGTTTATTAAATAATTCTTATTTTATTGCTTATGCAAATATTTTAAAAATCAGGAAAAAATTATTATTTCAATCATTTCAATTTTTAATCCTTATAAAACACGTAAATCTGCTTTTTCAAAATATTTATTTCAGTTTTACTCAAAACACTGCAATGAATTAGCAACAATTTAATAGTTTAATTGATATTATAAATAAAGTTAGTGAAAATCTTTTTGAAACGTTTTTTTATCATTACTTTTTATAATAAACCTAAAAAATAATTATTTTTAACCGAGCAATACGTAAGAAAATATATCACTGCAATTATAACAATTTTGAAAAAAAATTATAATTCAGAATCCAAATAATATGAATATTTTAAATATCAATATTTTATTTTCTCGGAAATCCATCTAAATATTTCACTTGGTCGCGTGCTATTTTTGCAGCACGTACGTCCAAAAAGACACATCTGACTCCTAAAATCCAAATTTATTGGCCCCTAGTGAAAAGCAAGTTCCAAATTGCCCCATTTTTATATTTTTTTCGATTTTCTTTTCCAACTCCTCTCGCCGAAGTGTCCTCTTGCCTTTCAAATTAATGAGAAGCCAAAATCCAGTACACCAGTGCAACCTCCAAATCAATACGCCAGAGGTATATTTAGACACCACTTAACGTATTCGAGGCAGGGGCAGCCGATTTAAGCCCCTTTTAAGCAGAGGAAGAAAGTTACCGGGGCTTTTCTTCTTTTCCTTGGGGCTCTGATGAGTTTTTCAGTGTCGCTGTGCCGGTGACCTATTTCCCTTCTGCCTTTCGCAGAAAAATAAAAGTAATCGACAAAGATGAAAGGAAGGCGCGAAAAAAGAAAGGAAAAAAAAGTAAAAAAAGAAGAATGTGACACTGATGAAAAGAGTTTTCTGGCTTCACAAAATCTCTTAATCCCCAGAGACAGAGGTATAAATATGCTAATGTCGACATCAAAAAGGTACCTCATGAAGTTTTAGCGAAGTGTGGTAGAGTTACAAAACAGTTTTGTGTGAAAGAAGAAACTTCTTGAAGATATTAGTTTGATTAATTAATGACTCAGATTGGAACGTAATTTTCTTGGGACATAAAAGCTGCAGGTGATTTGGAGTTCTGTTTGGTACCGTTGTTCCACTACGAAACACAAAGATTGTACAAGTTCAATTTGGATAAATATCGATACATTTTTTTAGTTGTTGTCAAATAGTTTTTTATTGTTTTTATTGATTTATTATTTATTGATTAAATCGGTTTTTTTTTTTTTTTATAAATTTGAATTATTTCCAATGCGGGAAAAGTCGTTTTTTAAAATCTGGATATTAGTTTGATTAATTAATGACTCAGATTGGAACGTAATTTTCTTGGGACATAAAAAGGTGAAGATTATTTGGAATTATGCTTAATACTGTTGTTTCACTAAGAACCACAAGGATTGTACAAGTTTATTTTTAAGAAATGCAGAAATATTTTTCTTGATGTTGGTAAATAATTTAGTATCTTCCCATTATTATTTGATTGAATTTGTTTGATAAATTTAAACTATCTCATAATGTCTACTGGAAAATCTAGATTAATTAATGACACAGTTTGGAACGTAATTTTCTTGAGACGTAAAAGATGAAGATGATTTAGAATCCTGTTTAATACCATTGTTGCATTGTGAACCACAAGCATTGCATAATTTAATTTTGGATATTATCGACAAGACATTTTTCTTGTTGTTAGTAAATAATTTTTGATTTTTTTTTATTATTAATTTATTGATAAATTTGAACTATCTCATAACCTTTGAAGTAAATCTGGATATTAGTTTGATTAATTAATGACTCAGATTGAAGCGTAATTTTCTTCAGACGTAAAAAGTTGAAGGTAATTGGGAATTCTGTTTAACACTGTTTTTCATCGCGAAGTACAAGGACTGTACAAGTTCTTTTTTACGAATGTCGACAAGACATTTTTTCTTGTTATTGGTAAAGAATTTTTGATATTTTTATTATTAATAAATTGAATTGTTTGTTGAATAAATTTGAATCATTTCACTTAACCCTTACAGGAAACATTTTTTGATATCTGAATCTGGATATTAATTTGATTAATTAGTGTCTCAAATTTGAACATAATTTTCTTAAGACTCAAAAGTTGCAAAAGTATCTCTTTGAAGGAAATCTGGATATTAGTTTTAATCATTCAGACTAAAACGTAAATCTGAATACTAGATTGATTAATTAATGACTCAGATTAAAATGTAATTTTTTTGAGACGTAAAAAGGGGAAGATCATTTGAAATTCTGTTTAACACCGCTGTTACCTTGAGAACCACAAGGTTTCCATGAAATTTAGAGAAAATTCGAGACTTTTTTTTTGTTGTTGTTGGCAAAGAATTTTTAGTCTTTTTATTATTAATTAATTGATTTTTTTATAAACTTTAAACTGTTTCAAATAACCTTTGTAGGAAACATAATTTGGAAAATCTGAATATTAGTTTAATAAATTAACGATTCATATTGGAATAGATTTTTCTTGAGACATAAAAGATGAAGATTTTTATTTCTTTATCATTAGTTCAATGAGGTCACTTAGTTAATTGATATTAATTTTGAGAAATATCGATTCTTTTTCTTACTGCTATTAACAAATTTGTGATCCTTTTGACTGAATTGCTTGTTTGCTTTAACTATTTCACGTAATCTTGATGGGAAACATTTTTTTTTTTTTTTTTTTTTTTTTAAGATTTGGATATCAGTTTAATTATTTAATGACTCAGATTGAAATATAATTTTCTTAAGATTGCAAAATGCGAAGGTTATTTTCTATTGTGCTTCGCGCTGTAAATTGATTACAGCCTAAGTGGTTTGAGAAATTTCGTTTTTGATGAAATGAAAATCTTTCTTGTTGCTGGTAATAAATTTGTGAGCTTTTTGTTATTAATTAATTTGATATTTTTATACATCTTAAGTTATTTCATGAAGTAAGTTTTTTTTTGTTACGATAAGCGAACAAAAATCTTCCAAGTCTATGCCAACTATGGCAAAAATTCTTAAATTCGTTGATAGGAATGGAAAGAGGGTGTGAACCACCTAGATGCTGTCCTTGAAGATATTTCTTCATAATCGTGATGCCAAAATGTGAATGAAGTGTAGAGGGCCTTCGTGGTACTTCTTGAACAATTCTAAATCTCTTACATCTCTGCTTTTATAATGGTCAATGATCCATGGTCACATCGTGGTGCATATATGTCCGTTGCTTTTTCACCTCGAGAAAACTGAATCTCCTACATTTTTGATTTTGTAATGAGGAAACTGTGCAGTATTCTGCAGCAATTATAACAAATAGCAATTTATTTGTTTTCATTACTAAAATATATTGAAAATTTTCTAGGGGACTTCAGCTATCCGACAGACTTTATTTTTTTTTTGTTCTGTTAGATAAATTTTAATTCAATTTATTTTCCTAATTTCTACCCGTGTATCAATGATCCTAAATGTATATATTCATATCATGTTTTAATAATTTAGTTAACAAACTAATTTTAAGTTTCGAAATTAAAATTTGCATAGGCACAAATATTAATTTACACATTATATTTCTTGCTAAAAAAATGTCAAAAATTAAAACTAGTAACAATATCTCTGTACTTCTTAGAGGCAGGAGTTTAACAGGAAAATTACGAAACTTTAGTAGCTGATAAAATGCCAGTCTTGCGAATAATTTCAAAGAGAGGGTGCAGACACAGTATAATTCATTTTTCATCAGACTTCCAGATTCTAGTTTCAGAATACGTGAGAAAGAAAATATTGAAAGTGTGTATTTTGAACATTCTTATTGCTGTCCAAACTGTCTTCTTATAATGATGCAATACATATTTCCTGATACGTACCTAACACATTTAATATTTCTCGTCTAGATAAAGTTGAGAAGCCTTAAACGGGTTACAGTACTAGAACTTCAGACAGGAAGAAGAAAATCTTCATACGTTTTATGTGATTGTTTTTCCATTAGACTTATGAAACTTGCGATCAAATATTTTATAATAAAATTAAGATTTTGAGACCTAGGACAGCCCACTGATTAGCTAATGAGCTCTACACGAACTTAAAACATGATAGCGAATCGAAAATTCCTGTGTTTATGCTGGGGGGGAGATTAATCAACTGAAAAGTCCTTTTTTCAAATAAGATCAGGCCTACTGACCATTGTAAATCCTATATTGTGGCAATGAGAATATTTTTTTAATGGTAAAGTTAATAATGACTCACAGACAACATATCCTAATCATCAAGAGTTTTTATATTTATTTTGTATGTTGTCATTTTTTAGAAAAATATCTTGGCCTGATTGATGTACCGTTGGTAATATGTGCGGGAAGACTGAGGACAATTATTAAACCCATTGCAATATTATACTACACCCATATTAAAGCTAATTATTCTTTAATAATAATGTGAAATACTGAAAAATGTCGGAAAAATTTATAATTATGATCTTAAGAAATCTAACGTTGCAGTCAATCTGACTCACATATCCATTACGCAATCGATGGTCTAGGACCACCGACTTAGATCCGTTAAATGAACATCTTCAACGTGCACATTAAGGCCTCTCCTACTAAGAAACAATAGAACTTGATCAGGACTTTCAGAGATGCGCATAACTTAAGGTATGGCGTTCTCTGGTCATTTAGTGCACACTTTAGGCTAATTAGACTGGGGCCTACAGTTTAAAGTGGATTCCAAATCACTCACAAACAACCATGCCACTGCCAGGATTCGAACTCCAAAGCCTGTGGTACTAAAGACCCAAATGCTAGCCAATTGGCCATCAGACAGTACAGAACTTGAGGAGAACTGTAGTTAAGCTCAAGTACAGTGTGGATATAGTCTTATGATAGTTTTTATTATGTATAAAAATGTATAAAATGTATAATATGTATAAAATGTACATTATGTATAAAATGCAATCAACAGTCTATTCTTAGAATTTCACTATACATCCTCTTTACATCCCCACACCTACACAAATATTTAACGAAGTATTGCCCTAAAAATATAGCTGTTAATTTAATGGAGTGTGTTATAATTAACTATTAGAGAATGACACCAAGATGTCTGCTGTGCATGATCGTATTACCTCATACTAAAATTTCCAATTAGTTTTAATGATCTTAAGAAATATAACGACGTAGTCAATCTGGCTCAGATATCTGTCACGCAATCAGTGGTTTAGGACCACTGACATAGACCTATTAAATGGGATTTCTTCAACCGGTACATAAATCTTCTCCTACTAAGAAATAGAACTTGATCAGAACTTTCAGAGATAAGAACTTGTGCATAACTTGAGGAGAACTGTAGTTAGACTCAAGTACAGTGTAGATAGTCTAATGATAGTTGTTATAATATTAAGTGTTAGCTTTGTAAATGTACATTCTGTATAAAATATTCAATAAGGTGATGGAATAGAACAGCATGTTCTTTCTTTTAAATTTCACTAGACATCACCTAACTTTACATCTTCACACCTACACAAATATTTAAGGAATTATTATGTTTTTCTTAAAAATAAAGATGTTTATTTAATAAAGTGCTTTAATTTTAAAATATTCCTTCACATTGCATTATTTATGCAAATGAATAAAAAAATTACATCCTTATTCAAATACATTTCATCCTGTTGGTTATAATAATAAAAGTACTTTACCGATATAGTTAACTGAAATAGATAATTTTTTGAATAATAGTTACTGCTATTTACACAACTTTCAAATCATAGATTTTGAAATAAAAAAAAACGGATATGTATCGAAGCATTAATATTTAATTCCAGTCTTTTTAATACAGGTGAACGTGCTCTTAGTTAAAATGGTTAAGACATTTCCTTTCCCTGCTGAATATGTTTGATTACAAATCTTTTTTAAGATAAAATAAATCTCTTTGATCTCTCACAGTCCTGTAAGAGAAGTTATTAATTTACGAAACATTTGTTTGATATATATATAGGTGCATTTTTTTTTTTTTTTTTTTTTTTGAAATTCAATTGAAATTTATAGTTAGCGATAAATTGAATGAAATGATTTTTAACTTGGGTATCTTGAACATTTAAAATATTAAAGGTCGGTTTACTATACGTAACAAATGTATTGCAATTTTTACTTGTACATTTTTAGATACAGGTTTTCATTTCTGAGTAACTAAATTTCATAGCATGAATATCTTTGAAAATTAATTTTTTTTACTTCTTAGTTTTTAAGGTAACATAAATGAATTAATCTTTATTCAACAGTAAAATAGAAAGACGACTTACAGTAAAGGCAAATAATGTAGTAATATTATATGCTTAGGAGAAAAGCTAAAAATTTTGCTTATTTTTTTCTCCTTTTTTCAGTATTTTTTATCATTCTATGCTTACTAAGTTTTTTAACGTCATTTTAATTATTTTTAAAGAATACTAAGTTCTAATATGGGTGCATATAATAATAAGGGTGTATACATATGGGATATATATATATACATATAAGAAGTGTATTAGAAATTCTATCATTTTGCACAAGAAAAATAAAGTACTAAAAAATATGGAAAGAACCAAAACATTAAGCAAAATTTTAAGTTTTTATCTTATGCATATAATTTTACTGCTTCATTTGCCTTTATTGTAAATCATCTCTAAATTGTTACCTTAAGACTTGTTACCAACATGTTACCTTATGAATTAAAGAGTAAAAAAAAATAATTTTCAAAGATATTCATGCTATGAATTTTAGTTTTGTCAGAAATATGTGCCAGTATTCGTACCAGTATTGGCAAATTATATAACAAGACCATTATAGCTCTCTCAGTGCAAACATCTAGAAGACTTCTTAAAAAAATGAAGAAATTATTCAAAATCAGAATTGCGCATAAGATACAGCAAAAAATTGAAAACCGTTTCAACACAAGAGAAACAAGGACAAGTCAAGAAACACAAGAAAACATAGATCGTCAGAGCCAAAGCTACATTGGTAGGCGCAAATTTCTGAAAATATAAAATGAACAGGGTGTTAAAATGTCGAGGTCTTTGTCGTTAGAAGTATCTTTGGCTTGGATCTAGTCATCAATAGACCAGAAATAACATTTTATAATATCCCGAGGGTATACGTGCTCCTTGATAAAGTAATCCTCAGGATTTTATATTTTATTTGCTATATGTTTAATAGTTAAAGAAACTATTTACTATTACTATTTAAATTTTATGGATTTCCTGAACAACATATCTGATATGTAGGGGACTGGTGGCCGAGTACCTACCTGTAAAGCCATAGGTTTCGGGTTCGGGTCCCGGAGGTTCCCTGGATGTTTGTAGCGGTTCGGAATCCACTTTAAACCACATATACCTGTCTCATAGTGTCGTAGAGCGTTGTGGGGGTAGCTTGACTCGTGTCCGTAGCATATCTTCAAGTTACACGTGCCCCCTGGGTAGTACTAAATGAGTAACAGTGATGCAGCCCTTGCTTATGACATAAAGATTAACTGTCGTTGCTCTAATGTAGCTGGCAATGCAAAAACATATGTATATATATTTATATATTACGCGTTTAAATAAAGCATAAGTTCTAAAAATGCTGTAATATAATATTATGTATGAAAGTGTATTTGAATGTAGTAAGGTATGGTTGCAGTGTAATATTATTCTTAATTCTTAGTGACATATCCTTTCATTGCCTTAATTCATTAGTAACATTATAAGCTCTTCGTATATTAGAATATGTATGCTTCTTTTATGTACGAATAACAACTGAAAAAGACATTTTATTATATGAAACAGATGATATATGCTTGTTGGGATTTACTCTAAAAGTCATACATACTGAAGTATGTGCATACTGTATACATACTGAATTGCTATCGTTCAGACGTTCTGATGAAACTGCCAATATCTGCTAATATTAAATCGAATAGTTTTCTTGAATCTGATGAAACTGTCAATATATCGGATGCTCATATTAAATAGTTTCTTTTGGCAATTTCTTTTATAAAATTCCCTTGCATAACAAATGCCTCAATCTAGCAAAGTTGTAAGAAACAACACGAGTAGCAAATAATCTGAATACCTCTGCATTTTATTGATAAAAACATATAATACATTTCTCTCCCTATTTGCCGTAACGGAAGAACTAATGCCTTCCTGCATCGCCTACTTTAAACTATTTTTCCCCTAAAAAACCCTTCGCTTTCTTTGGCTCGCGACCAAAAATGTTTTTCCCTCTAAACGTAAATAAAAGGATAAATGTGAACACCATCAGATGAGAAAAAAGGGCATCATTTACACGTTATTACTGTGCCTGGACCGAGCGACTTCAAATGCTGATGGCCCGGGTCCATAATATGGAACGAGTCATTAGGTAAACACGCCTGCCCATGCATCGGTATAGAAATTAGGTTTAGCACACGCAGAGATATACAATGGAGGGAACAGAAAGCATATCTCCAGTTATCAGTCTCTTATGCTGTCTCCAGATGCAATGATGAAAATGTCATTTGCTCCCCCAGCAACGATACAATTCCTGGAGATACTGTTATGAGATGGTTTCGCAAAATGGAACCAGGTTGTTCTTTTTGCAGAAAGGGTTACTTTATTCTAAATATAGTCCATACGTTTTTTTTACGATTTAAGTGGAATTTGTTCTAAAAATTTTAGATAAATAGTTTTCTATATCTATAAACTTTCAAATTATTTATAAAATTGATTTTTTAATGTGAGAATATGTTAATACCATATTAAGATATATTCATTCTGCAATAATTTACATTATTTGTTTATCTATAATAATTTTATCCTATATAAAATTATTCATCATCATCATTATTGGCGCAACATCGCCATGGTGGGAGGCCATCTATCGACTGGCAGATTTCTGGACAGGAGAGGATTGGGTTTTACGGAGTTAAGTTCGCAGCCTTACGCCCAACGGTCTACAGTCATATTAGACCGGGACGTACGGATTAAAGTGGATTCTGAACCATTAAAAACTTCCATGGCACCGCCGGGACTCGAACCCCAAACATGCGGCACCAAGCGTCAGATTGCTAATCACTCGGCCATCAGACCTTCATAAAATTATTATATATGATAAATTTATTAATATATTTATATATATATAATGTGTGTCTATGTGTTTGTAAATTAAGCATATCTCTAAAAATGGTGTAATATAATATTATGTATGAATATGGTATATATATATATATATATATATATAGTAATGCATTGTTGCAGTATAATATTCTTTTTCAATTCCTTCTATTAGCTCACACTCTCCCTATATATATATATATCTTGCTGAAATTTTCAATCGTTGATAAAATACTTTCTATTCATCCACTCAAGTTAAAATACATTTTTTTTGAACTTGTAGTGGATGACACTGGATATTAATACAGCTTTTCAAATATTAATTCAGTAATTAAATTTAATGAATTAATTTTAGTTTTTTTTAGATTTAAATTGTATATATCTACCAATAGATGGCGCCAGATAAACTTAAAAAAAGGAGATTATTTAAAAAGGACTTTCAGCAGTATAGTGAAAAAAAAGTAGGAATTGACTTCAAAAAATATTTTTTTTTTATATGACTTGTAAAATTTTAGTGCCACATCGTTTCGTTGCTTTAATTCATTAGTAACATTATAAGCTCTTTTTATTTTAGAATATGCACATATCTTTACTGCATGAATAACAACTAAAAAATGCATATGAAACAGATGCTATAGTCATACGTAGGGGCTGTATACATACTGAATTGCTGTCGTTCAGACGTTTTGATGAAACTGCCAATATCTTCTATTATTAAATCGAATATTTGTCTTGTGTCTGATGAAACTGTCAATATATCGGATGCTCATATTAAATAGTTTCTTTCTCAACATGTCGATTTCTTTT
Organism: Caerostris darwini; assembly: GCA_021605075.1. NCBI lineage: Eukaryota > Metazoa > Arthropoda > Arachnida > Araneae > Araneidae > Caerostris > Caerostris darwini. The sequence continues at coordinate 774,021 of BPLQ01010101.1, forward strand.
ATTAAATTCTCTTGAATAACAAATGCCCCAATCTAGCAAAGAAACAACACATGTAGCAAATAGTCTGAATACCTCTGCATTTTATTGATAAAAACATATAATACATTTCCCCCACCCTCTCTCCTTAACGGAAGTACTAATGCCTTCCTGCATCGCCTACTTTAAACTAGTTTCCCCCAAAAATCCCTCCACTTTCTTTGGCTCCCGACCAAAAAATGTTTTTCCCTCTAAACGTAAATAAAGGGATAAATGTGAAAGCACACACACCATCAGATGAGAAAAAAGGGCATCATTTACACGCTATTACTACGCCTGGACCGAGTGACTTCAAATGCTGATGGCCCGGGTCCATAATATGGAACGAGTCATTAGGTAAACACGCCTGCCCATGCATCGGTATAGAAAATAGGTTTAGCACACGCAGAGATATACAATGGAGGCAACAGAAAGCATATCTCCAGTTATCAGTCTCTTGTGGTGTCTCCAGATGCAATGATGAAAATGACGTTTTGCTCTTCCAGCAATGATGCAATTCCAGAAGATGCTGTTATGGGATGGTTTTGCAAAATGGAACCAGGTTTCCCTTTTGCCAGGTTACTTTATTCCAGACATAGTTCATCCCTTTCGTACGGTTTAAATGGATTTTTTTCTAAAAAATATTGGATAAATAATTTTAAATATATATAAACTTTCCAATCATTTAAAAAAAAAATTATTTTTTTAAAAATTACATTAATTAAATGGGGGAATATAAGATATGTTAAAACTATGATGATTTACTTTATTTGTTTAAGTGTACTATTTTTATTCTATAATGTTTTGATATTGATAAATTTTATTACATTCGAAATCAGAATGTTCATTTTTATCAATGAATTATTATTTGTTTTTTAATGGAATTTTCCTAAATTAAAATTCAATAGATTACACTATTTAACATATAAGTTGAAAAACTTGATTTATTTTTAAGGTAAATTTTGTAATGGAACATTATTAGTTTTGCAAAATGGAACCAGGTTGTTCTTTTTGCAGAAAGGGTTACTTAATTTTAAATATAGTTCATGCCTTCCGCACTGTTTAAATGTTGTTTAAAAAAAGTTTGGATGAATATTTTTCAATATCTATAAACTTTCCATGCATTTTATAAAATTTTTTTTTTTTTTTTTTAAATTAGAGTATTTATATTTGAGAATATAAGATATCTAACTATATGATGATTTACATGATTTGTTTATGTATAATAATTTTATCTTATATGAAATTATTATTATTATATATATATATAATAATTTAATATATGTGATTAATTAATGATTAATTTTGAATGATAATATTTTTATCATATATAAATGATTATATATAATAAAATTATTTATTAGATTAAATATTATGATGAAATTATTACATTCGAAATGAAAATTAAAGGTAAACTTAAAACAAATTTCTAAAACATAAACTATTTATCAAGTAATTAATTCTAACTGATTTTATTTTGTAATATTATAAATTCAATATATTTTAGAAATGCTAATATTCAAGAAAGAGTTATGAGATAGTTTTGCAAAATGGAACCAGGTTGTTCTTTTTGCAGAAAGGGTTGCTTTATTTTAAATATAATTCATGCGTTTCGTACGATTTAAATGGAGTTCGTTATAAAACATTTTCGACAATTATTTTATAATATCTATAAACTTTCCAAGCATTTTATAAAATGGTTTTTTTAGTAGGTTACAGTATTTATATATATTATATATAATATAACATACATATATATATATATAATATACATAATATTAGATATGTTAACTCGATGATGACTTACATTATTTGTTAATGTGTAATATTCTTTTCCTGTAGTGTCGTGATATTATTAAATTTTATTATATTCGCAATCAAAATGTTTAATTGCGTCTATGAATTTATATTCGGTTTTTTAATGAAACTTTCTTAATTTAACATTGAATTAAAATTAAATAATATTGAATCAAAAATAGATCTTTTCCTAAAAAATTAGCTATTTATCAAATAATTAATTCTAAATGGTTTTATCTTATTAAAAAATAATTATATTTAAAAAATGTTACAATTCAACAAAAGTTATAAAATGGTTTTGCAAAAGGACACCAGGATTTGCCAACAATTGCCAAAAATGCACATTTGGCACGAAAATTTTCACTTTTTCCCAAAAATGGTTACTATTATTCGTTTCAACAGTTTTATATTTGTTTCGTATAGTTGCGTAGATTTTTTTTTTAATATTCACAAAATTTTAAAGTATTTATTATTTCTTAAATAGTATTTAATATACAAGTCGAAAAACATAATTTATTTTTAAGATACATTTTTTTTATCTTTTAGTGCTATAAAATTTTTGTGAACCACGAAATGAAAATATACCGATGTATTCATGAATTTAAGTTCATGGAGTATTATTAATTTAAAAAATGATTTCAAGGAAAAATAATTAGACCTTTTTCTAAAAATTCATTATTTATCAAATAATGAAATCTAAAGATTTTTAAAATTGTTTAATTTTTTTAAAATCTAGTTTTATTAAAAACAATAATAAACAACGATTTTATAAAACTCTATGTTAAATTCAAAGTTTTTCAACAATCTAATTATCGTTTCGTTCTTTATTTCTCAATTATTTATTATTAAAATTCGTAAATATTTTTCCAAGGCATTATAACTTTGAATTCATTAGTTCTTTCCTTGCATTAAAAATAATAATAAAATTACAAATAAAATGCTTTAATGTTTAAGATTTAAAATAGATGCCTTAAATTATCATTTTATTAAAATATTTATACCTTTTTAACTAAATTTCGCTTCTTTCCAAATGCAAATTTAATGATCATTAATAAAGGTAAGAAATAATAAATATCATAAGAAGCAATTATAAATATAAACAAATAATAAATATAAATAAATAATAAATATCGTAAGATAGGTAAGAAATAATAAATATGATAAGATTCACTAATAATAGAAAATTAAGTGTTTATATTAAAGAATTTAAAATTTAAAATTAAATAATCGTTATAAATAACATTTTTTTATACATCATGGATCTCGTGTTGCATTAATGTACGTCAAGCGGAATTTACCTGACATTTGATAGTGGTAACGCCTTGTCGTCCAAACAGGATTATTGCATTACTGTCCACCTTTTTATGTGCCCTATAAGAGAAACTACTAGAAAACTTTCTAGTGTTGACACAATCGCCCTATAATTTCTTTTCTAAAATTAGTGTAGCATTTTTTTTTTCTCACGAGAAGAGTTATGGCATTTCGTTCCCAAGAGTGAAGAATGTATGCTATTTGACAAGTATATAATAACAACCCATCACTCAAATTTGACAGCAGACGAACTCTTTGTGGTAGTTATATTACGTTTAATTAGTATTTTGCACTAATTAGAAGAACATGTCAATCAAATTTGACAACATATATTCGGTATCACGTATAATGAAACTCAAGAAATTAGCGAATGTATGTGTGACCTTCACGAGTCGAAACAATTACAGATTGAATATGACATACTATGAGTTACTTGTTCCAATGAGATCGGTGATAGACCACGAGTTGAGAAATGTCTACTTTAAAAAGTGAGGGTAACTGACCCTCCCCCTTGACGGATTGTCTTAAAAGGAGGGGGTTTTTTTTTTTTTCCTTCTTTTTTTTCTTCTCTGAAGTGACTGAATAGGCCGGAGATTCCACCTGTTTACAAAATGATCTTATTATGGATTCGTGTATTGCGCCGTGTGATAATTATTATCTGCTGCAGACTAGTGCATTAGTTTCGCCGTACACTCGAGAACTCTGAAATCTCCGCTCTTGGAGTAAACTGACTTGTGAAACAATTTTTTTTTATTTTAATAATTTCATAATTAATTCAATGAAGAGTTCTGTGTGTATATATATATATATATATATATATATATATATATATTATATAATGTTTGTAGATAAAAATTAAATTGTTCTCATGAACATGAAAGTGACTCTTTTCTGAAGCCGTTATAAGTCTAGTATATGCCGAGACGTTGCATTAGTAACTGCAACGTAAACCTACAATTGATACGAGATTTCGCTTCTATATGTTACCTGGCAGGTCGTCATTGGGCTAAGAATCAGGAAAATGCTTACATTCACTACAGAAAAAAAAGCTATATTTAAAGCATTCCCTTATAGAAGAACAAGAAAGTTTCAGGCAAATCGCTTTTGTAAAACACAGAATGCTTCGAAACAAAAGATTCTTTATTCTTAGAAATGAATTCTGCAATTTAACAGTAAAAATATTAATTTCGATTCTTTTTAAGTTAATTTTACTTGCGATCAGATGAAGAAATTTTTCACCACATTCGAAGAAGAATTTAATATTATTCATTTCGATAAAAAAAAAATAATTTCTTCCATCTTTTCATTCGAAAAATATATCTTTGTGTTCTTGCTCAAGTGTGTTTATCTTTCTGGAAAACACCAAAGACTGATGTTCCATTTATCATGTTTGCATTGACAATTCTTTATTTCTGTTTCTTTTTTCTTTTTTTTATAAAGAAAAGAATCACTTTTTTGTGAAAAAAAGAAGAAATTCTTCACAAACTATTTCTTAAGAAACACTTCCTTGTTCCCAAAGAAAATTGCATTTGCATTCATTTTAGAAATGTGCTTTAAGAGATCGTCCATTTTATTCGTGACCGTAACGATGGCTGCGCATGCGTGTTTGTTTGCATATGTTCTTTTCTGCAGTTCAATGGAATATTCTTCGAACACTTTATTATTTACATTTAATTTCGAGCTCTTAGCCTTGCGAGGGAGGCAAACAAATTCCAAACAGCTCCTGGAGTGTAAACAAATAGGGCGAATAATGAGAAAAGTCGTATTTGCTCAAAAGTCGAGCATTTCTCAAAACTATGACTTGACTGCTTATGGCTTGTTTGATGAATTCTGTTTGCTGTTTCATAAGTAAAGAATAATCAAGGACCATTTGGAAATATTATTCTATCGGAATTTGCTTTTTGAATAATTAATAAAGATGTCCTTTTTTCAGTTTTATTTTGTTAAGACTTTTATTTTAGAATAGTTATGTAATTAAATTTATTTTTATGAAATTCAATATGCATTACAACATATGTAAATACACCAGTGAGTATATTAGTATATAAATTTTAAATTATACTGCTTTTATCATGAAATATAACATTTCCAAAAAAAATTCTATTAATGCAATATGGGAAAGAAATATATTTAATTAAGTGAATTTTTTAAATAAATCATACATGTTCCATTTTATTTAAATATTAAATGAATGATTTGTACTTTGTAATCTATAATAAAAATAGTATGCTTTATGTTTAAAAAAAAATTTCAATGGTTTTCAATGCTTAATTTCGAGGCGATATTTTCCAATGGCTAATGATTTGATTATAGCAAACTCGATATATTTTGGTAAAAAATGAACGTGTAAAAAAAAAAATATGTGCATAAACCATTCATCCAGACAATGGCATATTTAGTTCTTACCTACTAATTTGAAATAAAAATTTAATTAAATATATTTATAATATATAAACATTTAGTTTCATATTAACCTAACAATGATTGTATTTTAAGTTTTTGCATTTCATTAATATCAAAATGTTCTTAAAAAATTATACATCGCAAGATTTTTAAAGTAAAATTGACATATCCTATATAAACAAAAATTGATCAATATAAGCGGCTGTACATAATTTACTCATGAGAAAAACAATTTGTAATATAAAATAACATATTAACAATTATGCAATAACACAATCAACAACTGTACAATAACAATAACATAATAACAACTGTATAATTATACAATAACATACACTTAAAAATTATACAATAACATACACTTAACAATTATACAATAACATACAATTGACCTTTATATAACGCACCAATGTAGACTCATTTTAAAAATATACAATTGTCACTGCATTTAATCATTGGGTATGAACAAAATTTTACTCATGATACTCATTGATAATACATACAAATGAAAACATATTCAATAACAATTAGTTAAGAACTATTTTTGGTGTAACTGCACAAAAGTCACCGTAATGAACTTCTAACTATTACTACTCAACTTTGATAAAAAATCCCCGCACATCAGCGGTTTCAATAAGATAATCCAAGAAAGACAAACTGACTTAACTATTTTCCAGCTTACTGCCTGAGCCCAACGGCAGCTCTCATTCATTCATAACAATAACAAGCAATGGCCCCTGCCACTCTAATATTAACGAATGGGGGAAAAGTTGGCAGAAAGGGATAATTCAGCCCTTCGGAATGTTACATCAAATCGCCTTGTTTGTAGCTCAACACCTTGAAAACGAGAGGGAGAGAGAGCCCCTGTTTTCAAAATTATCTCCCATAAGCCGAACCAGCTGTCCGTCTTTGATAATAACTTCTCTTTTCCAGTTTTCAAGACTTGAATTCAAAATCGTGTGGAAACCTTATCCTCCCCTTTTTCCCTACACCCTACCGAGCTCCGAAGGGGAAGAATCGAATGTGCTAGTGCAAGTGGAAGGGGAAATTTCCCTATGCAAATCGCGAAAACCTTTGAATTGTGCTGTGAGGTTTAGTTATGCGAAAATGTATTCATCAGAGTTTGAAGGCTTATTATGATGTGTTTGAATTTCAGTTCTGTCAACAATATGCGTCAGTCTCGCCACTGTTTAGATTGCTTGGTGTTTTACTGAATGAAGAATTCTGAAAGAGGACGAACGTTGTATTTGTTGTTGTGGATTGGGTGGGAATATACATGATAATTTGTTGAATGGGTGACATATTTAAATCATTTTAGATTTTGAAACGGTATTTAATTATTTTTTAAAGTTTGTTTAATAAATATATATCACATAATTTCGCGATCTAGATTGTCGATGTTTTACTGAAGAATTCTGAAAGCGAATGAACGTTGTATATGTTGTTATGGATTGGGTGGAATTTACATGTTACTTTGTTGAATGGGTGACACATCTAAATAATTTCAGATTCATGCCATAAATATTTATTCAGATACATAATGGAATAAACAAATAATGTTCCAAATAAACTGTTTCTTTTTTAATAAATTAACGAGCAACAATCACAGCTACTTTGTTTAGTGCAATTTTAAAATAGGACATGTTTTCTTCAATTACACTATCTACTCTTGAAACAGATATTTATCAATAGCTGAGGTATTGATAATAGCAAAAATTTAAATGTTAAAAAAAAATTAATGTAAGAAAATGTGCTTAGAAACCACCGTTCATCCAGATTTCAGCATAAATAGTTCTTTACTAGTTTGCAATGAAAATAGAGTAACATTTATTTATAATATATAATTGTTTACTTACTTTTTAAGCCAGAGTTTCGGGTTCGAATCCCGGCGGTGCCATGGATGTTTGTAGCGGTTCGGAATCCACTTTAAACTGTAGGTACCGCTCTGCTTAACCTAACGTGTGCACAAGATCACCGTAGACTGACAAACCAAACTACAACCTATTAAACCTGAAAATAATTGTATTATGTATTTTTCCATTTCTCTAATATCTAATGATTTTTAAAGTAAAATTGAAATAGCTATATAAAAAAAAGTTAATAACATAAACTGCTGGAGACATACTTGCCTCATGACAAAAAAAAATTTATAATATGAAATAACATGTTAACAATTACACAATTAACAAATATTCAATAACATACAGCTAACAATTATATGACAACATATAATTAACAATTATACAATAATATACAATACAATAACATACAATTGACCATTATACAAATATCGATTAATTTTATCCATATATGCAGTTGTCCTTATATTTAATCATTCAGCATGAGGAAAATTTTACTAATGATACTCCTTGCAAATACATTCAATCACAATTAGTTAAAAACTATTTTGCATATATCTGCACGAAAGTCACCGTAATGAACTTTTAACTATTACTAGTCAATTTTGATAAAAATCCTCGCACATCATCACCTCCATTAAGATATTCCCAGAAAGACAAACTGACTAACTATTTTCCAGCTTAACTGCCTAAGTCCAACGGCAGCTCTCGTTCATTCATAACAATAACAAACAATAGCCCCTGCCACTCTAATATTAACGAATGGGGGAAAAGTTGGCAGAAAGAGATAATTCAGCCCTTCGGAATGTTACATTAAATCGTCTTGTTTGTAGCTCAACACCTTGAAAGCGAGAGGGAGAGAGAAAGACCCTGTTTTCAAAATTATCTCCCATAAGCCGAACCAGCTGTCCGTCTTTGATAATGACTTCTCTTTCCAGTTTTCAAGACTTGCAATTCAAAATCGTGTGCAAACCTTCTTCTCCCCTTTTCCCCTACACCCTACCGAGCCTTGAAGAGGAAGAATCGCATGTGCCAGTGCAGGTGGAAGGGGAAATTTCCCTATGCAAATCGCGGAAACCTTTGAACTGTGCAGTGAGGTTTAGTTATGCGAAAATGTATTCATCAGAGTTTGAAGGCTTATTATACTGTGTTTGAATATTTCAGTTCTGTCAACAATAGGCATCAGTCTCGCCGCTGTTTAGATTGCTTGTTGTTTTACTGAAGAATTCTGAAAGAGAGCGAACGTTGTATATGTTATTGTAGATTCGGTGGGATATAATACATGTTAATTTGTTGAATAGGTGACACGTTTAAATCGTTTCAAATTTTAAAACGATATTGAATTATGTCTAAATATTGCGAATATCTGTACCATATGTGTTAAACAATCATTTTGATTTATGCAAATTTACGATTGACTAACGCAATATAAGTGTTTTTATTAAAAATTCGCTTCGATTAAGTGAAAATTTCTCAAAGTGAAGTTAAATGCAAATATTAATATTATATATATATAAAATTAATAGTTAATATATTTTGTTATGTATTACGTTTATAAAAATATATGTAAAATTTATTTAAAATTCCGCGAATATTAATCAATTGTGAGCTTGTTATTATGAAAACTGAACATGATACATAATAAATCAATGTGGTTGTTTACGCACTACAGTCTTTATTTGTTTTTATTATATTTATTACTCGGTTTAATTACTTATATAAGTGAATTAAATATATATAAAAGTGACTTTCAAATTACTATTTTGTATATATCTGGCCTGAGGTTAAGTTGCAATCAGTGCACAAGTCACAATCACAGTCTACCAACAATAACAGCTACTTTGTTAAGCGCAATTTTAAAATAGAACACGCTTTATTTAATCCCACTATCTATTCTTGAAACATATATTTTCCAACGACTATTGTCTTGATAATTGTAAATTTGACATAGTTAGGTAAACATTGCGCATGAAAAAAAAGTGCGTGAAGCCCACCCTTCATCCAGAATACGACATTAGTTCTTATCTTCTAGTTTGCAATAAAAATTGAATAAAATATGTTTATAATGTATACATACTTTCATGCTTAGTAAACTAAACAAGAATTGTATTTTGCATTTTTACATTTCATTTATATCTAAATGTTTCTTAAAAAGTAAGCCATTGAAACATTTTAAGTAAAATTGACATTTGCTATATAAAAAAAAGTGACAAACATAGGCAGCTGTATATACTAGCCTCATGAGAAAAACAATTTATACTCTACAATAACATACAATTAACAATACAAAAACATAGAATTAACAATTATATAATAACATACAATTAACAATTATTCAATAACACGCAATTAAAATTATACAATAACAAACAATTAGCAATTATATAACGTACAAATGTCGTCACATTTTCTCAATATATACAGTTGTCATTAAATTTAATTATTGGGTATGAACGAAATTTTACTAATGGTACGCCTTGAAAATACAATCAATAATAATTAGTTAAAACTATTTTGGATGTATCTGCACTAAAGTCACCATAATGAACTTTTAAGTATTACTAGTCAATTTTGATAAAAATGCTTTTTACATCAGCACCTTCATTAAGATAATCCAAGAAAGACAAACTGGCTAACTATTTTCCAGCTAACTGCCTAAGCCTAACGGCAGCTTTCATTCATTCATAACAATAACAAACAATAGCCCCTTCCACTCTTATATTAACGAATGGGGGAAAAGTTGGCGGAAAGGGATAATTCAGCCTTTTAGAATGTTACATTAAATCGTCTTGTTTGTAGCTCGACACCTTGAAAGCGAGAGGGAGAGAGAAAGACCCTGTTTTCAAAATTATCTCCCATAAGCCGAACCAGCTGTCCGTCTTTGATAATGACTTCTCTTTTCCAGTTTTCAAGACTTGCAATTCAAAATCGTGTGCAAACCTTCTTCTCCCATTTCCCCCTACACCCTACCAAGCTCTCGAAGGGGGAAGAATCGAATGTGCCAGTGCAGGTGAAAGGGGAAATTTCCCTATGCAAATTGCGAAACCTTTGAACTGTGCAGTGAGGTTTAGTTATGCGAAAATGTGTTCATCAGAGTTTGAAGGCTTATTATACTGTGTTTGAATATTTCAGTTCTGTCAACAATAGGCATCAGTCTCGCCGCTGTTTAGATTGCTTGGTGTTTTACTGAATGAAGAATTCTGAAAGAGAACGGACATTGTATATGTTATGCATTCGGTAGGATATATATGTTAATTTGTAGAATGGATGACATATTTAAATCCTTTCAAATTTTAAAACGGTATTTAATTTTATTTAAAGTTTGTTTAAGAAATATATGACACAGATTTTTGAGATCTTTTTGATTTATGCAAATTTCGGATTGACTAACACATTATAAGTTCTATTGTTAAAAATGCTCTTCGATTAAGTGAAAATCTTTCCAAAGCGAAGTTGAATGAAATTTACCACCGTATGCACAAAAATAAACATATTTGATGTTTTTTTTATTATACATGCTCTCACGTATATATATATATATATATATATATATGCATATATATACATACAATAATTATTTATTCATATGCATAATACAATAAACGTATAGTGATACAAATAAACTTTTGATTTTTTATTAAATTAAAGAGCAACAATCACAGCTACATTGTTAAGCGCAATTTTAAAATTGGACACGTTTTCTTCAATACCATTATCTATTTTTGAAACAGATATTTGCCAATGTATAATGTCTTAATATTAGCAAACTTGACAAATTTAGGTAAAAAATTAACATGTAAAAAAATGTGCACAGAAATCATCCTTCATCCAGGCAACCACATAATTAGTTCTTATCTACTAGTTTACAAAAAAAATTGAATATAATATATTTATAGTATATAATTGTTTACTTACTTATTAAACCAGAGTCCCGGCGGTGCCATGGATGTTTGTAGGGCTTCGGAATCCACTGTAGGTCCAAGTCTGTTTAGACAAACGTATGCACAAGATGACCGTAGAGTGACAAACCAAACTACAAACTATTAAACCAGAAAATAATTGTATTATATGTTTTTGAATTTCATTAATATCTAATGATTTTTAAAGTAATGTTGAAATGTGCTGTATAAGCAAAAGTGAACAACATAAGCTGCTAGATACATACGTGCCTCATGAGAAAAAAAATATATAATATGAAATAACATGTTAACAATTATAAAATTAACATTTATAAACTAACATACAGTTAACTATTATATAGCAACATATATTTAACAATTATACAATAATATACAAAACAATAACAGTCACTTGACCGTTATACAATTATCGATTAATTTTATCAATATATACATTTGTCCTTACATTTAATCATTGAGCATGAGCAAAATTGTACTAATGATACTCATTGAAAATACATTCAATAACAATTAGTTAGGAACTATTTTGCGTGCATCTGTACGAAAGTGACTGTAATGAACTTTTAACTATTACTAGTCAATTTTGATAAAAATCCTCGCACATCAGCACCTCCATTAAGATAATCCAAGAAAGACAAACTGACTAACTATTTTCCAGCTTACTGCCTAAGTCCAACGGCATCCTTCATTCATTCATAACAATAACATACAATAGCCCCTGCCACTCTAATATTAACGAATGGGGGAAAAGTTGGCAGAAAGGGATAATTCAGCTTCCCTCATTGCTCATTGGAGTAGATATTTCTCAGCTCTTGATCTATCAACAATCGCGATCGAACAACTCACGCTATAGTTCATATTTAATGTGTGTATTGTATATGTGTGTATTTGTGGCAAGCTAGAAAACTGTAACAAAGAGTGGTCGAATACCAAGTGGAATTAGCCGATTAATCGATGTGCATGGGTTCTGTAACTTCTTGCCCAGAGAAAAAAAGAAAAACAGCGCTCCTGGGCGACTCATCGCAGAACTTTCTTTCTTCACAAAAAAAGCCACTTTTAAAACAATATGCCAAGAGAGGGGAGTCAGCTTCATTGCTCATTGGAGTAGACCTTTCTCAGCTCGTGGTCTATAAGCAAACACGATCTAACAACTCATGGTATAGTTCATAATCCATCTGTAGTTGGTTTGACCTATGAAGTTCGCACAAACATTCATTATATTTATGTGTCTCATTATACATGATACCGAATATTTTTGATCAAATTTGAGTGCCAGGTTGTTTTCATTAGTACAAAACACTCATTGAATGTAATATAACTATCCTCATTACAGTTCGTCTGATGTGAAATTCGAGTGATGGGTTTATTATATATTTGTCAAATAACATAAATCCCTCTCCCCGGGGAATGAAATGCCAAAAATCTTCAAATGAGGAAAAAATACTACTATAGTAAGAATATTTTTAATTACTTAATTGTGAATCATTACAATAATTTAACTCGTAGAATTCTTTAACTACAGAACAAAGTGCTCTGTAGAATTTAAGATTCTTCCAAGCAGAATAAAATTCTGATAAGCGAGTAGTTATCCTTTTTCCCAAATTTTTGTGCTTTCTGCATTTTAATTACATAATAACGAACAGCATAAACACAACACAGGATAATAAAACTGCCTAGAACAGTGCCTATTTTTAATATACTTAATAATTAATTTTTTTAAAAGGAATTTCTATTTTCCGTCTGTTTAACGTTCCAAAAAAACTTTTTCCAGAATATGTTAATCACAGTTTGCAGACATATTATTCATCAGACACTTTTACGTAATCAGTGCAATAATAAATTTTTAGGTAATTTAATTAAAAGTGATATTATGTATTTATATACGACAATTTATCCATGAAAAACAATTTAGAAAGCAACAATTTGATTAAATCTACTATGGAAGACTAATTTCTGATAATTTAAGCAAACATTTAATCTGATTTATTAACGACAAGAGAAACTATTGAGCATGAAACTCCTTCAAGAAATTATATTAAAAATGTTAATTCGTCCGAAATGAAAAAATAAATATCTCTTAATAATTCACGCTTAAAAAATTATTAATTTCTATCTCTTGAGGAATTTTTAATTTTAATTCAGAAAGATTATTTACTCTACTCATTTTTAAGTAATTTAATAAAAGAGTCGTTTATGCACAATATCAAATGATCAGTAATAAAAGTTAAAAATAATTGCTTCTGATAATTAAAATCCTGTTTAATAAAATTTCTAATCTAATGCAATGCTGAATTAATTCTTTTAAATTACAGATCATCTACGGTTTCGCAATACTGTATTTTTAATAAGTAGTAACATTAATAAGGCTTGTAATGAATTATTTTTAAAATGATTAGATTTTTTAATCTGTAGTCTTAAAATATATAGGGTGGTTATAATTAAAGTTCCACTTTCAAAATGTTGTAAAAAAAGAACCACTCTTCACAATGAATCCAAATTTGAACTGAAGATACTTGGGGAATAAATAAATCGTACAGCATAAAAAAAAAAGTTCCAAAAAAAGTTCCACCTATTTTTCCCATCCAATTGGGTATGACCTTGTCGTGGTGCATGGACTTTCCACTAACAGTGTCACAACTGTTGAATGACTTGGAAGTCATTTTTTTCGTCAAAAAACCGAAACAGTTAAACACATTGAACACTACACTTGGTGTAATGTGCAACTCATGTCAAATACGTTATCATTTCGATTCAAAATATCACTAGCAGCCAAATTCACTTTCTGTCTGCCGCTTCAAGGGTCATCTATTAAAACACTTTGGAACTCTTTTTGATGTGTAGTTTCCTTCTTCTAGTATCTTCAGTTCAAATTTGAACTCATTACGACGAGTGTGTATTTTTTTATAGTATTTTGAAAATGGGAATTTAATTAAAATCATCCTGTATTTCATCGAAATGAAACAAATAGGAAATGAAATATTTGATGATGTACTAAAAAAATTCATTTCGTTTGATATTTTCTCCTTAAAGGAAATTTTAATTGACAAATTTCTTAGTCTTTGATATTTATTTGAAAACATATATTTCATTTCCATTATAACTTGAATTTAAATATGCATATATCCAATGGAAATATATTTATTTTGAAAGGCAATACTATAAAAGAAACATCGCGTAAACTAATACTTATCTTACAAATAAAAAAAAAGTTATAAATAATATTTGAAGTCAAAAACAATGTTCGAACATGAGAAAAATAGATGAAAAAAATATTAGTTTCTTTCAAAAATATCACATTTCTGGAAAGAAATGGGGCATTTGTAAAGCAAATTTATATAATTCTTTAAAGTTTTATGTAAAGAATATTTTTCTGTGATGCAAGAAAAATGATGTAGAATGTACGAATTCAAAAATAAATTTCTTGCATATATCTTAGGAAAATAATTTGTTTTGAATGATATTGAATTTCAAATATTTTTTTTTCGAACTGAATTTGTTCTTACCTTTTTATTTTATTAAAAATTGGTGGGTCTCATGTTCCACTGGTGTACGGCACGAACAGCTCACAGACAAGCGAAGAGATGAGGTCATTACTTTTGCGAGTACTTTTTTGGTAACTGCATAGCATTTCCCTTATATTGGAAAAAAAATTACATAAAACGTGTTCCATATCAACTCTTTACACACGTTGTAACTACCAGTAACATATCTCCTCGTTTCTGAAAGCAGTGACACTATAGAACGCCACCAATGAATACGAACCTTAACCTCCCTGCACGCTGGTTATTCACGTTACCACTGACCTTCAAATCACACTTTTTTTTTTTGGTAGATTTTTTTTTTCAAATAAAATAAATGTATTTTTC
This sequence comes from Caerostris darwini, assembly GCA_021605075.1. Taxonomy (NCBI): domain Eukaryota; kingdom Metazoa; phylum Arthropoda; class Arachnida; order Araneae; family Araneidae; genus Caerostris; species Caerostris darwini. The sequence continues at coordinate 789,192 of BPLQ01010101.1, forward strand.
ATAAAAATATTTTTATATAATCTTAAACTTTGTCTTAAATAATTACTTTGATTTAATTAATACTTAAATAATTACTTTGACTTAATTAATACTTAAATAATTACTTTGACTTAATTAATACTTAAATAATTGACCCAAAATTAACAACAAAATCTATACATATCTCAATAAAAATTGCTGATATAATAATCGTTAAATATTCAAGTTGCTTTCTTACAAAATGAATTACCAGAGCTTTCTTAACAGCACATAGAATGACCAATGAAAATAAACCTTGCATGCTTTTAAATGGAATTATACATTTTATTATTATTATGTGTTATTTTTGTCAAACCAATTTGTACCCATTTTAATTGTAAGCAATTGATTGGGCTTTTAAGATTAAAGAGATTTAGTTTGCCTTGGTTTGTTGCTCTACGGTCATTTTCCGGATACTTTAGGCTAATTAGACATGGACTTACAGTTTAACGCGGATTCTGAACCACTCATAAGCATCCATGTCACAGACAATAGTTAAAGAGGAAAAAGACGAATACTCCAAATAATAGTCTTACTAGCTTTGTGACACTTTTATTGATTACTGCATCATAAGGATGTAGTAATAGTAGTAGTAGGACGTACCAATTGAGGAGATCCTGCGTGGTATCAAATATCATGAAAAACTGAAAGATTCTTCAAAATGTAATTTCGTTAATTTGTAGTAAAATTCCCCCAAAAAAATATTTTATTAATTGTAGCAGTTTAGAGAAATTAGCCTTGTTTTGTGATTCGACAAGCTTTTTCAGCATCTTTCTATACTATGATGTTGCAGTCTGCAATTTACATACTTAGATTGGTTTGGTGATTACTGCACTGAGATCAGATGTCACTGCACTCAGTCAGATGTCAGTTGGAAAGTTAGAGTTTATTATGTCTATATTGAGTTGAGGACATTAAATCTGATTAATCTCTATGAAAATCCGTGAATCGTATTTGAAGAAGTGTCTTCAGTTTAGCCAATCCTACATGATTGTTCTTTGCTTGTTCATTTCTTATCACCTTATATTTATTAATCATTCTTAGTACATATTTAAACTAGTTAACAAAACTATATAAATATCATAACTAAAATTGATTTTGACATCCAAATTTCGTATCACTATTTTAAAACTCGCATCAACACAACAACTTATTTATTATCGAAGCCATATTGAAAAATTGACTGAAATTTTATGTGTGAATCCAAGTAGGTTTCAATAGAAATGCCTTTCTAGAAATTTCTCCAACTCAATAACACCTCACTTTTCTCCACATTGATAACTCCCTTGCAAAAGCCTTATTTTCCACAATTGGGGCGCCCAAACATCTATTTTTCCCCCATTTGAACTTTCTCCTCCATCTCAAGCAACAGAAAGTCTGCGGGAGATCGAAGCCATGAAAAGTTGCACGGAAAGTAAAGTAGGCCCACGTAGTTGGGCCGGAATAAATTTGCTTCGACGTTACTACACCCTTTGAAGTAACGGCAAATCTATGTAAATCAGACTTTTGCGGGGCGTCGTTAAAACATCAGTCGACTGCGAAGTTTATTCAGAGCTGGCTTCCCCCCAGTGCATTGTGGAGGGAAGGTGTGTCCATTAGAAGTCATTGTGCATGTAGCGAACTTACTCCAAGACTTATAAGTGCGGTTTGCAGCAGAGGAGGAAATTTGGGCAAAAGTTTGAAGGGAAGAAGTATGGGAATTAAACTCTAAATCCATTCCAATGGCCCTGCAGTGATTTTTCAATTTAACTGCTTGCTAAATCGCCTTGTTTGTTACCGGCTCAAAGTTGAAATATGCGATTTTGAAGTCATTGAAGTTTGGAAGTGGATGTTTGACTTTGTATTCGATTTTGTGATTCGTTTCTATAAAGTGTTTCGTGGAAATAAATTTGTAAACCGAGAAATAAATTTCTTTTTTTTAATTTCATAAATTTTAAATTTTTGATTTCTTTTTGTTTTTTAATTAAAACATCAATGACGTGCATTTGAGAAAGGAATTTTTTTCCCTTAAAATTGAACAGCAAAACAAATAGGCACATTTTTACCACCTTTAGAGTTTATTTTTGTTGTTTGTTGTTACTTCTCGTGTTCCCACTATATATACTACTGATAAATCCACAAAAGAACGATGTTAGAATGTAATTGACTTTGTAGTGAATTTTTGGGGTTAACTGCCCTACTATTACATAACGCAAGGGAGAAACTCCCTCCAAAAAAAATCACTGTCGATAATTCATTCTTATACATGGTCATAATTGTGTCGTGTCGATATGTGTGCCAATATGTATTTATAGATATTTTTTGAATTAAGTATTAAATTTTATCTTTCTCTACAAGTATGTTTCAATAGAAGTGCCTTTATGTCAATTTCTCCAACTCAAGAACATATCACTTTTCACCACATTGATAACTCCCTTGCCTTTTCCACAATTGGGGCACCCAAACATCTATTTTTCCCCCACTTGAACTTTCTCCTCCATCTCAAGCAACAGAAAGTTTGCGGGAGATCGAAGCCATGAAAAGTTGCACAGAAAGTAAAGTAGGCCCACGTAGTTGGGCCGGAATAAATTTGATTCGACGTTACTACACCCTTTGAAGTAACGGCAAATCTATGTAAATCAGACTTTTGCGGGGCGTCGTTAAGACATCAGTCGACTGCGAAGTTTATTCAGAGCTCGCTTCCCCCCAGTGCATTGTGGAGGGAAGGTGTGTCCATTAGAAGTCATTGTGGATGTAGCGAACTTGCTCCAAGACTTATAAGTGCGGTTTGCAGCCAAGGAGGAAATTTGGGCAAAAGTTTGAAGGGAAGAAGTATGGGAATTAAAGTTTAAATCCATTCCAATGGCCCTGCAGTGATTTTTCAATTTAGCTACTTGTTAAATCTGCCTTGTTTGTTACCCGGCTTAAAGTTGAAATATGTGATTTTGAAGTCATTGAAAGTTTGGAAGTGGATGTTTGACTTTGTTTCCTATTTTCTGTTATGTTTCTAGAGAGCGTTTGTGGAAATAAATTTGTAAATTGGGAAATAAATTTATTTAAGTGTATCAGTTTCGAACGCCTTTTTAATTTGAGAAATTTTAGATAAACTTGATAATTTTTTTTTTCTTTTTAGTTTTTTTTAATTAAAATATCATTACCATACATTTGAAAAAGAATTTTTTTTTTCTCTTACATTTGAACAACAAATCAAATGGACACGTTTTTACCACCTTCAGATGTTTTTTTTTTGTTTGTCGTTAGTTCTCGTGTTCCCAGTATGTATACTATGGATAAACCCACAAAAAACGATTTTAAAACGTAATTGACTTTCTAGTGAATTTTTAGGGTTAACTGCCCTACTATTACGTATCGCATTTGCGAAATCCCGTCCAGGAAGAATCATTGTAGATAATTCCTTCTTACGCATTGTCTCAATTGTGTCTTGTCAATATATGTGCCAATATATATTTATAAATAGTTTTGCATTAAGGTAAAAAAAAATTGATACATGTGCTTTGGTTGTACATTTTATGTATGCCTTTTTGAATGGTGTTTATGAAAGTCACTAGAACGTACTTTATTCGAGTCGATTCTGATCAAAGAGTGATCAATTTCGGCGAAAACAGGTCCATTGCCTCAACTACGAATGTATAAAATATCTATATGTTGTTTTTAATTAAAGGGGTCTTTTGAAACTTCAAAGCGCAGGCGGTCAAATCTGGTACTGCATTACTGGTGGAGGTAACGTTTAAGACAGCTAGGATATAAGAAAATATCTGCGATCGCTTATGTATTGAAGGAGTGAGTCTTCCGAAAGAAAATAGAACACTCTGGCGGCAGAGAACTAACATAATAAGCCATAAAAGCACGGTGGTTTTGGTTGATGCCATCTGATCTCGAAGAGGACTAGCCGTTTTTTCAATCTGATTAAGTGTCGATGACACCTCCACTAATAGTAAAACATGTAGGCCAGTGGAGAATGTTAAATGGAAAACCAGACCAATAACTGAATAAGGCGGGAGATATGAAAAAAAATAAAAGGTGATGAAAATAAAAGAGGAGAGTAGCTGCTTGCGAGAGAGAGCTGAGAGAAAGAGAGCTGCTCTCTCCGTTCTCTGATGCTGAGATAGAGAACGGAAGAGAACTGTAGAGATCATCATCACGAATGAGTGAGAACAACGATCTGTTGGAGGAAGTAAGTTTGAGAAGGTCTCCCTCTTATGAACCTTTGGCAATTCCGAAAGAAGAAAGGTACGCAAAAATGAACCCTTACACAATGACTGAAATACTTCCAGGATTAGATACTTTCGGTTTGCAGTGGTAAAACAGATATTCAAAGAGTGCCTCTTGAGGTTAGACACTGCTGACTCCACCTTTTATGAAGGTGTTAAACTTCAGTCGTCTTAGCGACCAGTTTTTCTTGCCGTCCGACGACAACACGATGAGAGTGACTTTTGCTTTAAGCGAACTTAGGGGGCTTGGGAAGGGGATTTGAGCTAGATATCTATCAGCTCCAATATTCTGTGAGAGTAAGGCTCATTTTATTGCACTATTATATATAATCGGCTAGGACCAGATGGCTCAGTGAATAGATATCTGTACTGGTGCCATAAATGTTTGTAGGAATTCAGAATTTACCTTAAGCTGTAGGCCCCGGTCTATATGACAATATAGCGCGGGGCATAGAGCTGACAACCCTATCCGGTAAAAAAGAAAACAAAAAATATCATGTTTCGGAATCTGCCAGTAGCCAGGAGGCCTTGGTCCACCATGGGGCTGTCACACCATTGAAGAAAATATAATAGAATATCTGACATGCTTTTATAGATGTAACTTGTTTTGTAATCATATGAAAACGGATATATCTCTTGTACTTATTAACTTTTTGAGTGAGGAATTAAGGGGCAATTATTCTTAAATCGAAGTGTAGTTCCTGTAAAATACATATCTGCCTATATTGTGAATAATTTTTTTTTTTTTTTTTTATTTAAAATCATGAGATTTACATTTGATTTATTTCGTGTATATGATTTAACCCTCTCTAAATTTCATAAGTCACTGAAGAATTTCGAAGCTGTTAGTATATATGTGGTACTGGTTAATGTGGATTATGAGTTATATATTGAGTAGGTTATTGCGGTACTTTTAGTGTGTTTGAGTATCCCGGGGCGTCACTTTAACGTATTCTTTCTAGGCACTGATATAGACATTAATGTGTAAAGTTTCTTTATAAGCATAATCACAATTGCTTCCGCCAGAGGGTTCGAACTAGAATCATTCTATTCTCTAGCTATTCTTTTACCTCAATTTGGCCACTTTAGAATGACTGGCAAAGAATTCTATACATTTTCGCCTATCCTATGCCTTTTTTCGACTATCCGTTGTATTCCTATTTGAGAAATATATTTATGCTTCTTTTATCTCAAAAACATTTAAGAAAGGATTTCCTTTAAGTTCCTAAAATATTACTTGGCTCACTGCTGTTCATAAATGGTGGGTACTTGAAAATATTGTCTTTCGTGTAAAGAATGAAAAATTTTATTCGAATATGTTTTGTTTACAATAAACTCGCTGCATTAAGCGCATAAAAGGAAATCGTTTCTGGATGTATTTTGATAAATGCAACTCCTCGCTAGGGAAAAGTAACGTATCTACTCATTGAGGCTAATAATTGCTAAATCGATGAAGGAACTATATATGATTCATTCATCAATAATTTTATGTTGACCATAAAGACCAAATCATAATTTGCTTCGTAGCTACAATGTCCAAGCGCAAGTGGCCGTTCTAATGAACAAATTGTACTATCTCTTTTTAAATTCACCCACATTTACTGAAATAGGGCCCAATGGCCGATTGGCTAGCGCTCTGGCGCTCGGTACCACAGGCTTTGGGTTCGAATCCCGGCATTGCCATGGATGTTTGTAGTAGTTCAGAATCCCCTTTAAACTGTAGGTCCTGCTCTAACAGGATCATAGAGCGTTGCGGGGTTATTGTTATTCCGCGTCCGTAGCTTATCTTCAAGCTGCACTCACCTCTTGGGGAGTGGTAAGTGAGTAACGTCGGTGCGACGCTTGCCTTAAGGCATCAAAGACAATTGTCTAGGTATTTGCCAGCTGAAATTAGGGAAAAAAAACATTTACTGAAATGTTGGGTAATTTAAAAAAAATTATATTAAAGACATGTATTTTAAGGTAACAATATCCTAAATTGGTATACTACTACTAGTACACCACACCACACCACATCACCGTGCCTAGAGCTCAGTCACCCCTTTACAGTTTGGGAATAATGTGGGTGAGAAGTCTGATTGGACTCTGTGACGTTCTACGGTCATTGGAGAACGGGACCTACGGCTTAAAGTGGATTCCGAAGCACTACAAACATCCATGACACCACCGGGATTCGAACCCAAAGCCTGTGGTACGTAGTGCCAGACACTAACTACTCAGTCGTCAGGTCCTCATACATTTAAAAAAAACTAATTTTTGTTGCTGTAATTGTCAGTTTTAGGTAGGTAGGCGTTTGGTAGGTCATTAAATAAATATGATTTTTCAAAGTATGTTCCTTAATAAGTTGAAACTTGAAAAAGCATTCTGAAAAAGACGGAAAGCTGTAAGGATTTACTTTCGTTTGCTTATTTGCTTTTAAATATATGACATAAACAAAATAGGCATTAACTCTATTTTCAACTCGTAAGTATTGCTTTTCTTTTTGACAAATTTGCATGATGTATTGTAGTAAAAGATTATTAATATTTCAAATAAAACATGTCCTTTTTTTTCCCTTGTACTACTGAAACATTTCTTAAAAACGAAATGCCCCACTAATATTTGTCCCTTCTCAAATAACTTGGCGTTAATAAAGTTTTAATAAGACCAACGTGCATTTATCACCACTTCTAATCTCCAATGAAGGCGTAATATTGGTAATAAAGCATATAAACAGTGAAAAAGACCACATTTTTGTTGCTGAAATTGTCAACAGGCCATGGATTTTGGTAGGTGAGCTTTAAAGAAATCTAATTTCTCAAAGTAGGTTTCTTAATAATTTGAAATTTGGTGAAAACGCAATCTGAAAAAGATAGAAAACTGAAAAGATTTATTTTTTTGCTTTTAAATATTTGATCAGCAACAAAATAAGCATTAAATCTATTTTGATCTCGTAAGTAACACATATATTTATAGAAAATTACATAATGCACACATATTTATAGAAAATATGCTATGTTTTTAAATTTAATAAAGCAGTGAAAAAAAGCATTTTTGTTTCTAAAATTGTCGAATTTGAAGACGTTAACAGGCCATGATGTTGGTAGAGGACCATTAGAAAAATTATGATTTCTCAAAGTATGTTTCTTAATAAGTTGAAATTTTGTCTGACAAAGCATTCTAGAAAAAACGGAAAACAGAAATTTTTCTTTTATTTTCTTTTAAATATTTCATTAAAGCAAAATAAGCTTTAACTCTATTTTAAACTTGTAATTATGTCTTTTTTTGGTTACAAATTTGCATGATATATTTTAGTAACAAATTATTATATTTCGCATAAAGCATGTTCTTTTTTTTCTTTCTTTTACGACTGAAACATTTCTTAAAAACAATATGACCCCGCTAATATTTGTTCCTTCTCAAATAACCTGCCCTTAATAAAGTTTTACGCGCATTTATCACGCTCCTAATCTCCAATGAAGGCATAATATTGGTTCGCCAGAGTGATTTAACTAGTTTTCTTCCAAGCCAAGAGAGTTGCATAATAAGATAAAAAATAAATTACTTTCGGCACTGACTTTGCTATCTGCCCCGACGTTGCCCAAAACACACTTAATGAGGTAAAGCATTCGTTAAAGCTGAACAGAGTCACTGAAGACGCTAAGAGAAAGAAAGATTGAAAAAAGAAAAAAAGCTAAATGAGTGCTTAGTTACAGCTTCCTTCTTACCAAAATTACTGATGACTATTTTTTTTTTCCCTTTTCCGTTACTTAATCTAAGAGAAGTATCTTTGCATGATTTGCAATAAAAAAAAGTAACTGCCTCTGCTGTAATTTCGGTCTCTCTGGAACTTGGAATCCATTTACGACATTAAAGTTTCGGTTTACATCAGCTACTTAAAAGGGAAAAATTCCCCAGAAGAAAAAAATGGCCGCTTGAAACAAAACTTGCAGCGAAAATAAAAAAGAAAAAAAAATATATTTAAAAAGAATAGGATTTCGTATTGGGGATTTTGGAATGTACAATTCCAGAACGATTTTAAGAACTCTGCACTTAGTATAAATTAAACTCGTTGAGGGCTTTTTCATGCGCTGCAGCTTCTTAAATAGAGGAGTATTAATTCAAAGGAAACTCAGTAAAACAACCTTGGCACTCGGAAATGATTTTTATGTTTCCCTTTGATTTTGTTTTAAAAAAGAAATCTTAATTCCAGTGATAAAAGTTGTGGCATTTCCTTAAAACCTTCATATAATTTTACTTTAGTTTAATAAGAACATCGCAAGATGTAATTTTGAGTTTCTTTTCAGCAATTTAAAGCCATAAAAGGAAAATAAAAAGGAATTAGTATATGTCGAAAATTTATATTCATCTTGATACAGATATTTTGTGGGATATCAATAACGAAAAAGCATTATTATGTATTTAATATATACTACTGTGCCCAAAAAGTAATACCAATTATTTTTTATTCCAAAACTCTTTATTTATTCTTCCAAATTTATTTTATAGCCTTCAAAGTAATCTCCTTCGGACACAATGCAATTATTAAAATTTTTTTCCAACCTCAATAAATGCTAAAAGAAAGTTATCGGCAGGGATGGCCTTCAAAGCGCGCGGCGATTCACATTAAATCTTTTCAATCGACTCAAAACGGTGTCCCCGGAGTGTTCTTTTTAGTTTAATCAAAAGATTAATCATTGAGCGAAAAATCAATGCAGTGTGAGCTGCCGTATTCAGTGCTTTCGGTACCAATCGAGATTTGACGCGTTCGAGGTCCAAAATGGAATTGATCGACTCTTTTGAAATTCCAACATTATCAGCAAGGTCTCTAATTGTAAATCGACGGTTTGTAAGCACCGAATCGTTAATTTTTTGAACGTGAGCTTCGTCGGTTGAGGTTGGTGGTCGGCCAGAGGGCTCTTCGTCTTCAACGCGCTCTCTGACTTCTTTGAACAGTGTATACCACTTGTAAACATTTCTTTCCGATATAGGACTGCTCATCGAATGCCTTCTGCAACATTCTATGCGTTTCCGCAATCAAAATTGAATGCAAGTTCTTTGCTCAATTCATTCAGACATTTCAAAAATTGTCGGAATCAGTTTTAGCGTCTCACAACGCCAAGCGTAACTCAAACACTAATGAATATTTTGACGTCAAATTTCACACAGTTGTCAAGGGCACAGTTCCAGCAACCTAAAACAGAAAAAAAAAACATTGAAGTTCCATAAGCCCCGGGAATTTAAAATTGAAAATTGATCTTACTTTTGGGACACAGTAGCACAAATAAAAATTTATTGGAAGAAAATAATATTTTCTTTTCATTATTTATAAAAATTCCTAGAATTAAAACAAATAAGAGTTATCTTTTATTTCCTATGTGTTTAAAAAAACAAGCTAAACAAAACATCTCAAGTATGTTACAATGGTCTATCTCAAAATTTTCCATCAGTTTACATAACTGCAAGCGTCTATCATAACATCCTGCTTATGTATATATATATATATATATATATATATATATATATATATATATATGAAATGGACAGCAAGAGTGGTTGTATAATATTGCTCGCCGGAGGTCGTATTCTCGCTTGACAATTTGAAGAAATGTGGGGAAAAAAAATAATAAATGGGGAAAACGGTAGGGAAACTGCTGGAAAAGGGAATCAGCAAGGGGAAAAAACTGGACAGGCGATATTTTTTCATTTATTTTGACTAGAGGCGACGAGAAAAATAGATGGAATATTTTTATAAGGTATTTCATACTTACTCGGTTGCCTACGGGACTATTACTTGGACATAGAATGTTTCTACATTGGGTAAGGACAGGATTCAAAGAATTCTTTTTCAATAGAAATAAATCATATTATAATAATTAAAACTGTTATTTATTACGTTAATTAAAGAACGTTTTATTGCTTTTTTATCAAACAACATTTGATGTTTTTCAATTCTAATTCAAACAATTTATTTTTTTTAAGGCAGTATATAGGTGACATTTTCCGCTATACAAATTAAGTTCTGAACATTCTTGATTCTTATACAAAAACAATCTTGAATGTTCAATGATGTTAAATCTAAAAATCTTGTTCAATGATGTTAAATCTAAAAATCTTGTTCAATGATGTTAAATCTAAAAATTTTGTTCAATGATGTTAAATAGCAATCTTATCCAATGATGTTAAATAGAAATCTTGTTCAATGATGTTAAATCTGAAATTTTGTCTTTTTTAATAATCACAAATATTTTAAATTTAATAATTAAAAAAAATTCATTCATAGTTGGTCTGTTTTAGTAATTATAATTAAATACAATTTAATAATTACCAAAAAATGTTAATCCATAATTAGTCTTTATTAATGAACATAAATATTTTTTGTTATAATTTAAAATCAATTAATTTATGGTTGCTTTTTATTAGTAATCATAAATAATTTTAAATTAATAATTAAAATTTTTTTAATTCATAGTGTTCTTTATTTGTAATCATAAATAATTTTAATTTTATAATTTAAGAAAATTAATCCATAGTTGTTTTTTATTCATAATCATAAATAATATAGTTAATAATTTAAAACATTTTTTTAATCATAATTGGTCTTTTTCTAGTAATCATAAATAATTTCAATTCATAATTGATAGGTCTTTTTTAGTAATAAAAATTGGTATCATTCAAGAGGTGTACAACTTCCAGATTTATTAATTAACTTTGTGTTCCTTTAAGATCTAATCATTTATATAATTATAGTAAGTTAAATATTTTACTAATAATAATTATACATGAATCAGCTTTTCTTGAATTTTAATTTTGAAAGATTATTTAATGTTTCAAATGCAAAAATCTAAAAATAATACGCACATCTGCATATTAAAAAGAATATATTCTTTATACGAATAACTTAGTACATGAAGCGCAGATGTTTTGCTATTCATAAATAGTTACAATGTCGCTCGGATTCATTTATTCACAGCTGCAATAAAATATGCAAGAAATGATTATGCTTAATAGTTATAAATCTCACTACACTTATTTGTCCAAATTCAACACTATTAAACATTCTAGGACTCTGGTCCATGTGAACGAATACATTTTGTAGAAGTTACGGAGCAACATTAATAATTATGTTGGAGCAAATGCTCCTTAAACTTTTCAAATGATAGTTAAAGTTCTGAGATTTCACGTTATGAAGAGACATTATCCACTTTCATAATGGATATTCTGTCCGTTTCTAAAAGGCACGCTTTTCAAAGACTCGCTTATTTATTCAGCATATAAGTTTCATTTATATGTGAACTGCATTTATCTTTGAAGAAAGATTCATATAACGTTTTATAATTATTTTTTAAATATTTAATTCTAAATAGAGCTTAGCCTTTTTATTTTACGATGAATAATTCCCTATTTGGCTTTCCCTTTATATTCTCCAGCAACACAAATGCATTCATGCAATACGTAAAGTTATGCATTGCTATACATAAATTTTTGTGTCTGGTTTATCCTTTATACAAATTTACAATTTTAAGCATTTAGATTTACTTTTAGCATGCACATAAACTATGACCTACATAAGTTACCTACCTAAAATCGTAGGTTACTTTAAAATTTTGTAGATTGCAATTGAGAAAGATTTATAAAACATTTTATAATTATTTTTTAAATATTTAATTCTAGATAGTTTTGCCTTTTTTAATTTTCTGCTAAATAATTCCCTATTTAGCTTTCCCCTTTTTATTCTCTAGCAACATAAATGTAATTCATCCTATATATGAAGTTGACAATTTATGTGTTTGGTTTATCCTTGATACAATTTTACAGTTTTAGACATGGATACTTTGCTTTTGATACTTACATTATCTGTGACGTACGTAAGACCGTAGGCTACTTTAAAATTTTGCAGATTATATTTGAAGTTTCCGCCTGATTTTGATTCCTTCATTCTCTAAGTTTAATGTCAGGGTTTCATGGGTTTTTATGGACTATTAGCACTCGTATAGATCCTGATACACTGATACCAAGCGGCCTGATGGTAATTATCTCTCTGTCCTTTGGTACTACAAGCTTCAGGTTTGAATCCTGGCGGTGGCATGGTTATTTGTGAGTGGTTCGGAATCCACTTTAAACTGTAGGTCGCTGTCTAATTAGCCTAAAGTGTGCACAAAATGACCGTAGACCGACAAACCAAACTCAATCCTGCATATTGGAAAGTAGAGGGTGACAATACAGTAACTACACCTGTTTGGAGGCATCTGCTGCTACAGACTTCAAGTTAGTCAACCTACTCTAATACCCCTTGCGTTTACAATAGTGCCTTCCTTCGGGATTTTGAGATGATTTGTGTTTCCTATCTCTCCGAACAATTCGTACAATGAATTTTGAATCATCCCGTACATTGGAGCCGCCTGATGGCCAATTGACTACCGCTCTGGCACCACATTCTTCAGGTTTGAAACATGGCGGTAGTACATATGATCGGGAGTGGTTCGGAATCCCGGTTAAACTGTAGGCCCCAGTCTAATTAGCAAAAAGTGTGCATAAAATGACGTAGAGCAACCAAAAAAAAAAAACTAAATGCAGAACACAACAGTGTTTTCGATTTCTTCTACGACTATTTTAATGGATTTAAAAGGAGGTTTAAAGCTTATAGAGAAAACAATCCAATGTGCCAAAACTTTTACAATGATTATGCTATTATGCGTTCACTACACAAATAGCATTAATAAATATATTAACCGTTTTCAAAACTACTACTTTGAAATGTAATTTTTGGGGTGCGGGGAAATTAGATCTCACTTCTGGTTCATATATTTTTCTTTACGCAATCCTCTCGGATTGTTCTAACCCCAAGTGTTATTTTCCCGACTTTTTCACGGTTGATATATTCGGTAAACATCACCATTTCTCAATGCATTTCATTCCACTAGTGACATCATCCCTTTGGCCAAAAAATATCTTTATAAGAAAAGCAAACCGAGTCAATGCCGGGCATCCCAATGCCACCGCAAGGATTTCCCAAAATTCCACTTTCATTTTGTCAAAAATCCCTCAAAACCCACAATGGCGGAAAAAATAGAAGAAGCACTGAAGAGAAAACTACGAAATTAAAAAAAAGTATTAAAAAAACACCATAAGACGGAGATAAGGTGCTAGTGGAAATCTAATGGCGTAGAGCAAGGCCCCGAAGTTTAAAAACAAGCCCAGGAAAAGATACAGAAGAAAAAGAAAATCTTCACTCAGTTGCTACACTTTTGTGTCCATATTTTTCCGAAGTACAGCATTTAAATTCAGACAGCGTAGCAGATAGAGTTTTCTACTGCGCTCACGTAAGTTTTGGATAAGTTTTAGGTGGGAAAAAAAGCGTGAGAGAAGTGGGTTTTTTCAACATTTTAGCTCACCCTTTCTTTTTTTTTTATAAGAAATGGCGTAACAGATGTAGTTTCTTCAGGCGAGTTTACATTTTTTTTCTTCTGTGCCTTCCACAAGAACAGAAAGATACCTCTGGGCAATAAAATGGTCGCAGTATTGCACTTCGGAAAGATAGAGAGAGAAACAAAGTGGTCTCCAGAACATGCTTCTAAGTAACGTACTGCTGCTTGAATAGGTGCGAAGACCCAATTTATTTATTTCAGTAGCTTCTTTATCGCAATACATTTCGTTTTGCAGTAGATGTATGCGTGGTAGGCAGGGTAATAGGTTTCAAAAATGCTGCTTTTCTTTTTTCATCAAATACAAATATACATAGATAAAGTTGCCTTTGGGACTTTCAACAAAACAAAGAAATTGCCAAGATCGTAAAGAAAAAAAAATCATATTTTGCAATTTATAATAAATACGTACGTAATCACGTATGTTTAATAAATAATGCTCTATCATTTCATCTTCTTTTAACAATTTCATTTTATTTATTTGTGATTCATAATACCGTAATGCTTTGATGACCAGTTGTGTTGCTCTAATTCATCTAGCAATACAGAGACAGTCAATTTTTATGCCATAAGCAAGGGCTGCACTGCTGTTACTCATAGAGCACTACCCACGAGCTACATTTAGCTTGAAACAAACGCGAATAACACTACCTCCACAAAGCTCTACGATCCTATTTGATCGGGACCTACGGATTAAAGTGGATTCTAAACCACTACAAGCATTCATGTCACTCCCGGGACTCGAATATGAAACGTGTGGTACCGAGCATTAGAGCTCTAGCCACTCGGGCATTTGTCCCCTCCATAATATTAGTAGTTTCTGATTATTACTTTTTTACCAGTTACAATAAATCAGTGAATTACTTTACTGTTTTTTCGGGAAATTGGTTTTCACTTCTGTTTCAGATATTTTTCTTTACTCAAACCCCTGGAATTGTTCTAACCCTGAGTGTAATTTTCCCTGACTTTTTCACGGTTGAAATATTCGGTCAACATTACCATTTCTCAGTGCATTTCATTCCACTACTGGCATCATTAATTTGGCCAAAAATTATCTTTTATGAAAAAGAAAAAAAACGTGTCAATGCCAGGCATCCCAATGCCACCGCAACGATTTCCAAAAATTCCACTTTCATTTTGTCAAAAATCCCTCAAAACCCAAAACGGCGGAAAAAATAGGACATGCATTGAAGAGAAAACTAAGAAATAAAATAGCATTAAAAAACAACACCATAAGACGGAGATAAGGTGTTTGTGGAAATCCAATGGCGTAGAGCAAGAACCCCAAAGTTTAAAAACAAACCCATGAAAAGATACAGAAGTAGAAGAAAGTAAAAAAAGAAAAAGACCTCACTCAGTTGCTACACTTTTTGTGTCCATATTTTTCCGAAGTACAGCATTTAAATTCAGAGAGCGTAGCAGATAGAGTTTTCTACTGCGCTCACGTAAGTTTCGGATAAGTGTTAGGTGGGAAAAAACCGTCAGTGTTTTTTATTTCAACATTTTACTTCACCCTTTCTTTTTTTTTTATAAGAAATGGCGTAAAAGATGTAATTTCTTCAGGCGAGTACACTTTCTTTGCACTTTTTTTTCTGTGCCTCCCACAAGAGCAGAAAGATACCTCTTGGCAATAAAATGGTCCCAGTATTGCACTTCAAGAGAGATGGAAAGAGAAAAAAAGTGGCTCCTGAACATGCTGCCAATTTACGTACTGCTGCTGCTTGAATAGGTGCGAAGACTCGATTTATTTATTGCAGAAGCTTCTTTATCGGAATAAATTTCATTTTGCAGTAGATGTATGCGTGGCACGCATAATAATAGGTGTCAGAAATCTAACAGGAACTGTTTTTCTTTTTTATCAAATCCAGATATACATGGATAAAGTTGATTTTGGGATTTTCAACAAAACACAAAATTGCCAAAATTATAAAGAAAAAAAAAATCGAAAATTTCGTTTGGGTTTTATAAAATAGGAGACAATTATATTTCTGCCATCATCAAGGATTGCACCTTTGTTGCTCATTTAGTACTAACCAGGGGTCATGTGCAGTTGAAGATGTGCTACGAAAGCTAGTAACAATACCTCCTCACCATTCTACGATCCTATTAGAACGGGACCTACGTTTAAATGTGGATTCCAAACCACTGCAACATCCGTGCCACCGCCAGGACTTGAACCCGAAACCGGTGACAAACGTCAGGTTTTTAGGTACGAACTCTAGCCCTAGTCACTCGGCACTCAGTCATATCATCAATATTGGTAGTTTATGATTATTATTATATTATTTTTTTACCTATTATAATGCATCAGTGAATTCGGCTTGTGGGCGCGCATTAGCTTTCACTTCTATTTCAGATATTTCCCTTTATTCAATCCTCTCGAATTGTTTTAAAACCAAGAGTAATTTTCCGTGACTTTTTCACGGTTGAAATATTCGGTGAACATCACCATTTCTCAATGCATTTCATTCCACTACCGGCATCATTCCTTTGGCCAAAAATTATCTTTGCAAAAAAAATAAACAAACCGAGTCAATGCCAGACATCCCAATGCCACCGCAAGGATTTCCAAAAATTCCACTTTCATTTTGTCAAAAATCCCTCAAAACCCACAACGGCGGAAAAAATAGAAGAAGCACTGAAGAGAGAACTACGAAATAAAAAAGCATTAAAAAAACAACACCAAAAGACGGAGATAAGGTGTTTGTGGAAATCTAATGGCGTAGAGCAAGAACCCCGAAGTTTAAAAACAAACCCATGAAAAGATACTGAAGAAGAAGAAAAAAGACCTCACTCAGTTGCTACACTTTTGTGTCCATATTTTTCCGAAGTACAGCATTTAAATTCAGAGAGTGTAGCAGATAGAGTTTTCTATGCGCTCACGTAAGTTTCGGATAAGTTTTAGGTGAAAAAAAAAAGCTTGAGAGGGATGAGTTGTTTTTTCAACATTTTACTTTACCCTTTCTTTTTTTTGATATAAGAAATGGCGTAAAAGATGTAGTTTCTTCAGGCGAGCTTACATTTTTTTTTCTGTACCTTCCAAAAGAGCAGAAAGATACCTCTGGGCAATAAAATGGTCGCAATATTGCACTTCGGAAAGAGAAAAAATTGTGGCTCAAGAACATGTTGGCTAAGTAACGCACTGCTGCTGTTTGAATAGGTGCGAAGACTCAATTTATTTATTGCAAGGGCTTCTTTATCGGAATAAATTTCATTTTGCGGTAGATGTATGCTTGGCAGGCAGGATAATAGGTTAAGAATGTAGCAGAGACTGTGTTTTTCTATCAAGTCCAGATATGCATGGATAGAGCTGCCTTTGGGACTTTCAACAAAACACAAAATTTCCATGATCATAAAGGAAAAAAATCGAAAATTTATATTTTAAAATTATTACATCAAGTGATTACGTACTTTTAATAAACATTGCTCTATCATTTCTTCTTATTTTAACATTCGTAATTTTGTTTTGGGATTCATAGTACCGTAATGCTTTGATGACCTGTTGTATTGTTCTAATGAAACTGGCAATACATAGACAATTAGTATTTATTCCATAAGCTATGGCTGCACCGCTTTTACTCATTGAGCACTACCGAGGGGGGTAAGTGTAGCTTAAAGATAGGTTATGAACCGAGTAACCTATTAGACTGGAGCCTACGGTTTAAAGTGGATTCCGAAACAATACAACATCCATGGCACATCCAGCCAAAGAAAAAAATCGGAAAATTATATTATAAAATTAAGTAAGGGCTACCCTGTTGTTACTCAGATAGCACTACCCAGGAGGCACGTGTAGCTTGAAGATAGGATACTGACGCAAGTAACTCTACCCCTACATCACTCTACGATTCTATTAGGACAGGGAACTACGGTTTAAAGAGGATTCAGAACACCTACAAATTTACCCGAAACCTGTAACGAGCGCCAGCCACTAAGCCATTAGGCATTCTAATAAATATTAGTTATTTATGATTATTATTTTGTTTTCAAAAATTATACTTTATTTTAAATTGCACTTTATTTTAAATTATTTATTTATTATTATACTTTATTTATAAAAATTATAGTTTATTACTTTATTTTTTGGGGTTGTTGTTTTTTTTGGCAAAATTAGCTTTCACTTTCTGGTTCAGATATTTTCCTTTACACAATCCTCTCGAATCGCACTCGGGGTTAGAGTGTAATTTTCCCTGACTTTTTCACGGTTGAAATATTCGGTGAAAGTCACCATTTCTCAATGCATTTCATTCCACCACCGGCATCATTCCTTTGGCCAAAAAGTTTATTTTATAAAAAAAAACAAATCGAGTCAATGCCCAGCATCCCAATGCCACCGCAAGGATTTCCAAAAATTCCACTTTCATTTTGTCAAAAATCCCCCAAAACCCAAAACGGCGGAAAAAATAGGAGATGCATTGAAGAGAAAACTAAGAAATAAAAAAGCATTAAAAAAACAACACCAAAAGACGGAGATAAGGTGTTTGTGGAAATCTAATGGCGTAGAGCAAGAACCCCAAAATTTAAAAACAAACCCATGAAAAGATACAGATGTAGAAGAAAAAAAAGACCTTACTCAGTTGCTACACTTTTGTGTCCATATTTTTCCGAAGTACAGCATTTAAATTCAGAGAGCGTAGCAGAGAGTTTTTCTACTGCGCTCACGTAAGTTTTGGATAAGTTTTAGGTGGAAAAAAATCGTGAGCGAAGAATTTTTTTTTCAACATTTTACTTTACCCTTTTTTTTTTTAGATGAAAAATGGCGTAAAAGATGTAGTTTCTTCAGGCAAGTTTACATATTTTTTTTCCGTGCCTCCCACAAGAACAGAAAGACGCACCTCTGGGCAATAAAAATAGTCGCAGTATTGCACTTCGGAGAGAGAGAGAGAGAGAAACAAAGTGGTATCCAGAACATGCTTCTAAGTAACGTACTGCTGCTTGAATAGGTGCGAAGACCCAAGTTATTTATTTCAGTAGCTTCTTTATCGGAATAAATTTCATTTTGCGGTAGATGCATGCGTGGCAGGCAGGGTAATAGGTTTAAAAAATGTGTCAGGATCTGTTTTACTTTTTTTTATCAAATCCAGATGTACATGGATAAAGCTGCCTTTGGGACTTTCAACAAAACATGAAGTTTAAAAGGCCATAAAGAAAAAAAATCGAAAAATTATATTTTAAAATTATTACAGTAAATAATTATATACTTTTAATAAATATTGTTCTATCATTTCTATTTCTTTTAACAATCTCAATATTTCTTTTACGTTTCATAAAATCATAGTGCTTTAATGACCTGTATTTACTTGTATTGTTAAATACAAGTTCTAACAATTAAAATATCTGTAACTGTAGAGCGTCACAGAGCCCAATCAGGCTACTCACCCACATCATTCCACAACAGTAAAGGGCAACTCAGCTCTAGACACAGGATGTAGTGTGGTGTAGTAGTAGCAATACGCGATGACATGCTTTCACCCAGTTCAGTCTCCTAACTGGCCATGACAGCCTGTTAGAACATATCCATTGCATTAAAATCTTTTCAAACCTTAGCTGCCCCCTCTGCAATTCAGCAGGTCCAATGAACAGAGACCACCTCCAACGATCCGTGGTACTTGACGTCGACTCAGTGACAGCTCTTTACTGGTGTGCGAGAGAACTCTTAAGACAATGACCTCGGCCATCTTTGTATTTTTTGGGATTTTTATTCTTTCGTATTTGTTTTTTGCCTAGTTATTTTTTTACTTATATTTGCCTTTTCATTGGAAATAAATTAAAAACAAATTATTATATATAATATCTGAACATTGTGTATTCGATGGTATTTAAAAATAAAATAATAAAGTATACTTATTCTTCCTATAAATTTGCAGCCTGAGGATCAATTGGCCAATTAGGTTTCTGATCTTTAATACTATAGACTTCGTGTTTGAATCCTGGCGGGGGATGGATATCAGTAGCAGTTCGTAATCAACGTTAAACTGTAGGTGCTGGACTAATTAGCCTAAAGTGGGCACAAAAGGATCGCAGAGTGACAAACCAATTCTATAAATTAAATCCAAGAGCATAAATATTGTTCTTTCCCAACTGCCTCTGAATTAAAGTCTGACAATATCAACACTGTGAATAAAACGTAAGAGATTTTTCACTACTTTATATACTCGGTTAAAATTAAGTGCATAAAATATTTTTATTAATGCGTATGCAACTGCAGTTTTTTCTACTACCGTAAACAATTATTTTAAGTAAAATGTAATTCTGCAATTGATTTGAAGGAATTATTTATAAGAAAATGTAAAATTATATGAAAATACAAATTATATGTAAAATTATATGAAAACTTATTTTAAATTATAGAAAAAAAATGTCCTTTTTATTAGAATGCTTCTTACTCAAATAATCCTTAATCTAATTATAGTTTGTTATTGTTGTATCACTTTTCGTATAAAAATTGATATCAAAAACATAAAATAGAAGACATAACATGCTTTATTTAAAAATACATAATAACGCTTTTTTTTTTGATACTCTGCAAAATATCTGTATCAAGTTCAATATAAATTTTCTACCTATACTAATTCCTTTTTATGTTGCTTTTATGTTCTTAAATTGCTGAAAAGAAACACAAAATTACATCTTGTGTTTCTGAAATACAAAATACACATTAGTTCTTATCAAACTAAAGTAAAATTATATGAAGGTTTTAAGGAAATGCCAAAGCTTTTATCACAGGAATTAAGATTTCTTTCTTTAAATAAAAACAAAGGGAAACATAAAACCATTTCCGAGCGCCAAGGTTGTTTTACTGAGTTTCCTTTGAATTAATACTCCTCTATTCAAGAAGCTGCAGCGCATGAAAAAGCCCTAAACGAGTTTAATTTATACTAAGTGCAGAGTTCTTAAAATCGTTCTGGAATTGTACATTCCAAAATCCTCGATACGAAATCGTATTCTTTTTAGATATTTTTTTTTCTTTTTTCTTTTTCCTTGCAAGTTTTGTTTCAAGCGGCCATTTCTTTTTTCTGGGCAATTTTTCCTTTTTAAGTAGCTGATGTAAACCGAAACTTTAATGTCGTAAATGGATTCCAAGTTCCAGAGAGACCGAAATTACAGCAGAGGCAGTTACTTTTTTTTTATTACAAATCATGCAAAGATACTTCTCTTAGATTAAGTAACGGAAAAGGGGAAAAAAAATAGTCATCAGTAATTTTGGTAAGGATGAAGCTGTAACTAAGCACTCATTTAGCTTTCTTTTTTTTTCAATCTTTCTTTCTCTTAGCGTCTTTAGTGACTCTATTCTGCTTTACCTCATTGTGTTTTGGGCAACGTCGGTGCAGATAGCAAAGTCAGTGCGGAAAGTAATTTATTTTTTATCTTATTATGCAACTCTCTTGGCTTGGAAGAAAACTAGTTAAATCACTCTGGCAAACCAATATTATGCCTTCATTGGAGATTAGGAGTGGTGATAAATGCACGTAAAACTTTATTAAGGGCAGGTTATTTGAGAAGGAACAAATATTAGCGGGGGCATTTTGTTTTTAAGAAGTGTTTCAGTCGTAGAAGAAAAAAAAATGAACATGCTTTATTCGAAATATTAATAATCTTGGTCATGCAAATTTGTCAAAAAAGGAGCAAGACTTACGAGTTCAAAAAGAAGTTAATGCTTATTTTGTTTTCGATCATATATTTAAAAGCAAAATAAAATAAATTTCAGTTTTCCGTTTTTTCTAGAATTACTTTTAAAACCAGTTTCAATTTATTGAGAAAAGTATTTTGAGACATCTTAAATTTTTAATGACCACCTACGAAAAATCATGGCATATTATTGACTTCAAATTTGACGATTCCGGCAACAAAAATGTGTTTTTATCTGTGTTATTATTCTGTGTTAAAATGTCTTATTACCAATATTATGCCTTCATTGGAGATTAGAAGCGGTGATAAAACCACGTAAAACTCTAAAAAGGGCAAATTATTTGAGAAGGAACACATACTAGCGGGTGCATTTATGTAGATTAAGAACTGTAGCCTATTTTCTATAAATATGTGTGCAAATCTATATTTTTAAATTGCCATAAACATTTGCAAGCATTTTAATTCACAATTTATTTGATGAATAATTTATTAAAAGTATTTAAAATTATAGAAAAATACTTGAGTAATTATCATAAATTTTACCCACACTTAGTTATCATTCAAAACTTCTTCTGTCTCGAAATCTGCCAATAGGCAGGTAGTCTTGGCCCACCATGGGGCTGTTACGCCAATGAAGAAGAAGATTAGTTATAAAATGAGGACCATTGCAAACTCAATAGATGACCATCATAAAATTATGATTCATATTAAAAAAATTTCCAAAGTAATAACTAAAATTCCTTCTGTATAGAAATATAATTAAATATCTCCTTTTGGGCGTATCAGAGAGATATTTTTCAACAATTTTTCTTGTCGATTGCAAAATCAAAGGATGACCATTAAAAAATTCCCTAAAACAATGGCTTAAATTATTTCTGTAAAAACGCAAAAAGTCTTCTTTTGAGTGTACCATAGAGATAATTTTCAATAATTTTTAACGGTTTATTTTTGCGAATGATCTTTCAATTTCTTTTGATCTTTCTCCTTTTTTAAAACTATTAAAAAATATATTTATAAATAAAAAATACAAAAAAGCACAATTCCTTGCCAAAATTTCTTATTAAAAATTTCTTTAAATTTATAACGATTATAATTTTTTATCGCGTGATTTTTTTAGACATATAAGTGAAAAAAAAAATTGAATAAATTCTTGCTCTTATGTTATAATACTATTCGGATGTTACCAATAATAGATTTTTTTAATTTTAATAAAATCTAAGAACAGTATTTTAATTTAGGTTTTATTTCTTTTAGTATGAAAAAATATATACTTTTTACTTCTTTTTTTACTAGAAAATACAATTTTTTTTCTACTATAGTTTCAAAATTAAAAATTAAAGATAGATGTGATGAATCAAAAAGAGGTTATCTCAATATTTATTTAAAAAGTATTTTTTGCTTGATGGTTTAACTGAATGTTGAAATATGAATGAAGATAAATGGTGATATTTATGATATAATTTCTTAAATTATATATTTTATATACTTTTATCCAAAGAATAAGAATTTCACAATTTGCATTTGAAATAATATTTAAAAAAGGATGGTTTTGCAACTCTGGAGGAGATGAATTGGAAATTAAATTTGCCATTAATAAACAATTCTAACTAAAAGAAACATTTAATGACAGTATAAATTGATAAATTAATGTTTTCTAATAAGATTTAATTATGAAAAATCACGTATGTCTAAGAAAATTTTCAAATCTTGTCGGACTGTTTCAAAATCATACTTAAAAAACATTTATTTCTTTAATATTGTATTTGATTTAAAAATTCTTTAATTTTGATTTCTTTTATATCCTCGTAAAAGAAGTTTTTATTAAATATCTATCTTTCTCCATCTTTCCGAATCATTGAATTCTTCTTGATATTAAAATTTGATATCAAGAATATTTGGAATGTATATTTTACCAGCCACATCACTCGAAGATATTGGAAGGAGTTACCCGAATCATTAGAAATGGTGCTTAGAAATAATGTTATTCGCTTCTCAAATAATGTAAGTAAAATTAAAATTATTCTCATAGGTTCGATTTATAGACTTTTAGGTGAATATTTGATACTTGGACAAGGACATGTTCCTTTAAATATTTTAATACTGATGAAAGTTCCATGATTGGAAGAGTTTGCTACAAGAAAGAAATACAATGCAAAACCACTGAAAGAAGAGCTACAATTGATCCAGCTAAAAAGAAAACGAAACTCTTTCCCTTGACACAAGGAAGTTGTATCTCCAAATACTTCTCACGTTACATCAGATATGGATTTGAGTTTTTCGTTTATTTATTGCATGAAAGGGATATCTCCTAGAGATCGTAGCAATGAAACATATGTCAGGTAACCTAGGAAAGATAATTTTGAGTGAACATAATTTCTCAGTATATATGATAGCTTAATATATTTATTAATTCTAATTATTTTCGTGATTAAAATATCATGAAAATAATTAGAAAAAAAAAGATAAAATTAAAGACATTTTTAACTTTTTACGCTTTTTGAAAATGTATAAACGTAGAGCTACCTGTCTTTTGCAATAAACCTTTAAATTAACAAATAATGACAACCGCTGCTCTAGATGGCTGTGTTAAATCAAAATGCTGCTCACAATCATAAATCTGTAAATTCCAAGATATAAATTCAAATCTTATCTTAAAAAACATCTATTCCAGATGACATACCATATAGAAACCGCCAAAATTGCAGTTATCTCCATTTTGCAGCAAAACCTGCAATCGACAGTTTTTGAGGATATCTTAGGAAGATATCGTTAGTGCAAAAAATTTTTGTCCACTATCATAACTCTGTAAATAACAAGAGCGAAAATGTTTATTTTTTATTCTATAAAATACTTCTTCTAGACTGGTACGCAATTGATTATATGAAGCTCCATTTGATACTCCTTTCCTGCCAAAACGAAAGGAACATGTCAAGAACTAATGTTTGGAGATACATCTTACTGGAACCAAACGAAACAGTTTTTGCCCATGCCGACATGTCCAAAACTTTAGCTACACCCTTCAATTCCCAAATTAAAATATTTAATGGAATACGTCAAAAGATTAAAGAAAATAAATAAAAAAATAAACAAAATTTAAATAATCTTTCTTAGATTTCAGGTTTTTCAGTCAAACTGAGGTGGCATATTTTTATCTTTGAAGTACTTGCTTAAGTCTCCTGGGTCTGGTCCGTATAATAGATAATAGAACTAGGACAACAACTGTCTTTAAACATTGTCAATTCGCGAAACCTTAAAGAATATTAAGATGTTTAATGGAACTGTCTTCATCAAAAATGTCAATCTTAAGATACATCACGTGATCAAATATTCTTGACAGAATTCCTTCCAATCTCCCACAAACCTTTAATAAAACATCACCTGCTGTTTTAAATGATTGAAAATGAATCATAAACATGCACATATCATGTTCGTAATTGGAAATGAATCATACCCACACTGTTCAACTACACTGAATCATTCATTAACGCACTATCATACACACGTCAAATATAACATATCAATTCACCAGCTCCTTTTACTTACTTCACGTCTGAAAACAAAACCTTCGAACAAAAAGCCATCCCAACTACTGCCCAAACAAAAAACGCAGCTTGTTGAGCTTTGGAAATTTCATTTTCTATCACAATACCCCTCACATGCAAAGCTTGTTATTATGCCTGTCACATTTGAACTTAATTTTCCCTTTCTTTTATTCCCTATTCCTTTCCCTTTGATTCTTCGTCCAATGGGGCGTTTTGTCTTTGTCAGTGTGCAGTGTCAAAACTTGATGTAATAGAGTCACGCTGGCAAAGCTTCCGTTATTTAGCGCACGCGAATGGGAAATTAAAAATGAGAAAAGCCTTTTTCGTTTTGAATGTCTTTATTTCACTTGAGGCCGCGCTTTCATTGTTATCTGGTGTGTTTAGTTTTCGTTTGGATGTTAACTGATAAGGACAACAATCGCATTTTTATTTAAAAAAAAATATTGTCAACTGTAATTTTGAAAAGTTGGTCTAATGGGAAATTAAATAAAAGAATTTGGTTGACAGTTACTTGTCCAGACTAATAACAGCAATTTATTTACAGAAATTTTATGTGTAATTTGAAATAAAAAGGAACGAAGTTCTTTGTTTTAATTCTTTAATAATTTTATTTGTGCATTTTTCGCACAAAGATATTTCATAAGTATTCATCAAATACACTGAACTGACAAAAATCATGGGATACCTCTTAATATCGTGTCGGCCCTCCTTTCGTCCGGCGAAGTGCAGCAACTCGACGTGCCATGGACTCAACAAGTCGTTGGAAGTCTTCTGCAGGAATATTGAGCCATGCTGTCTCGATAGACATCCATAATTGTGAAAACGTTGATGGTGCAGGATTTTGGGCACGAACAGACCTCTCGATGATGTCCCATAAATGCTCGATGGGATTCATGTCGGGCGATCTAGGTGGCCAGATCATTCGTTGGAATTGTCCAGAATGTTCTTCAAACCAATCGCGAACAGTTGTGGCCCGGTGACATGGCTCATTGTCATCCATAAAAATCCCATCGTTGTTTGGGTACATGAAGTCCATGAATGGCTGCAAGTGATCTCCAAGTAGCTGAACATAAGCATTTCCAGTCAATGTTCAGTCCAGTCGCACCAGAGGACCAAGTCCATGCCATGAAAAAACAGCCCACACCATGACGGAGCCACCACCAGCTTGAACAGTGCGTTGCTGACAGTTTGGGTCCATGGCTTCGTGGGATCTGCGCCACACTCGAACCCTACCATCAGCTCTTACCAACTGAAATCGTGACTCATCGGACCAGGCCACGGTTTTCCATTCATTTAGGGACCAACCGATATGCTCACGTGCCCACGAGAGTCGCTGCAAGGGATGTCGTTCTGTCAGTAAAGGCACTCGAGTCGGTCTTCTGCTGGAATAGCCGAAGAAAGCCAAATTTCTCCGCACAGTTCTAACAGACAAGTCCCTTGTACGTCCCACATTGATTTCTGCGGTTATTTGACGCAGTGTTGCTTGTCTGTTAGAATTTACGACTCTTTGCAGACGTCGCCGGTCTCGGTCGTTAAGTCGACCACTGCGCTGTCCATGGTGGGATGTTATGCCTGAAATTTCATACTCTCGGCACACTCTTGACACAGTGAATCTGGAAATGTTGAATTCCCTGACGATTTCCGAAATGGCATGACCCATGCGTCTAGCTCCAACTAACATTCCGCGTTCAAAGTCTGTTAATTCCCGTCGTGCGGTCATCATCACGTCAAAACCTTTTCACATGAATAACTTGATCAGAAATGAAAGCTCTGCGATAGCACTGGGCATTTATACCTGTTCTACGCGATGCTACTGCCATCTGAAAATTTGCATATTTCTATCCCATGACTTTTGTCACTTCAGTGTATATTGCTGCATAATTGCTTAGAAATATGAGATGACTCATTATGGGATTCCCCAATGATTTCGAATTTTGTTATGTATATAAGAGGTTGTTCAATGGGAAATGAAATAAAAGAATTTTGGATGGCAGATACTAATCCAGATTAATAAAACAATGATTTTTTTTCAAAAATTCCATGTGTATTTTGAGGAAAAAATTGAAAAAAGAAATGAAAATTAAAAAAAAAAAAATGAAAATAAGTGCTTTGTATTAATTCTTTAATCGTACATTTTTTTCTCGAAGATTTTATACACCAACTGTATTGCTACTTATTCCCTGAAACAAATGAGCCTATTTATTATAGAATTCCACAATAAGTATAATGAATTGTACTTTGAGTTTAGTTATGTATATAAAATGACAAATTTTATCATAGGAATTTTTATTAGTGTACACCAAAGGAAGTATACGCCGCCGTACAATGAATATTAAAATGTTTATTGGAACTCTCTTCATCAAAAACATTAATCTTAAGATATGCCACATGAACAAATATTCTTGACAGAAGACATTCCAATCACGCACAACCCTTTAATAAAATATCCCCAACTGTTTTAAACAATTGAAAACGAATCATAAACATGCACATATCATGTTCATAATTAGAAATGAATCATACACACACTGTCCAACTACACTGAATCATTCATTAACGCAGTACAACACACATGTCAAATATAACATATCAATTCACCAGCTTCTATCACTTACTTCAAGTCAGAAAACAAAGCCTTCGAACAAAAACCATCCCCAACTACTGCCCAGACAAAAAACGCCGCTTGTGGAGCTTTGAAAATTTCATTTCTATCACAATAACCCTCACATGCAACGCTTGTTAATATGCCTGTCACATTTGAACCTAATTTTCCCTTTCTTTTATTCCTTATCCCTTTCTCTCTGATTCGTTGTCCAATGGGGCGTTTTGTCTTTGTCAGTGTGCAGTGTCAAAACTTGATATAATAGAGTCACGCTGTCAAAGCTTCCGCTGTTTAGCTCACGCGAATGCAGAATTAAAAACGAGAAAAACCTTTTCGTTTTGAATGTCTTTATTTCACTTGAGGCTGAGCTTTCTTTGTTATCTGCTGTGTTTAGTTTTCGTTTGGATGTTAACTGATAAAGACAACAATGGCATTTTTTTTAAATTGCATTGTCAACTGGAATTTGAGTAGTTGGTCTAATGGGAAATGGAATAAAAGAGTTTAGATGACAGTTACTAGTTTAGTTTAATACAGCCATGAATAAGTTTTTTTTCCAGAAATGTCATGTGCATTTTGAAAAAAAAATGGAAAAAAATATGAAAATTGAAAACAAAAAAGAAACGAAGCACTTTGTTTAAATTTCTGTAGTCCCTTTATTCGTACATTTAGAGCCTTTTTGTTATTTTTTAAAAAGTATAGCTACATATTCGATAAAACGTACTTATTATCGAAGATAACATATTATGGCATTTCACATTAATTATAATAAATTTAACTTTGAGTTTGTTTCTGCATAGAAAATGATAATTACACAAATATAATTTATTATAAGCTGCAAAATAACGGTAGTTTCAAATAAAATGTTGTTTTCGAACGTCAGACAATTTTATATGAGATCATTCACAAAAAGGCAGTATATAGAGTCACCAAGGGTCCTGATGGCCGAGTGACTAGCGCTCTGGTTTGGCCTTCCAGCTTCAACAGTGCCATGGATGTTTGTAGTGCTTCGTAATCCACTTTAAACCGCAGATCCAGTTCTATAATCGGTATATAATCGTAGAGCGTTGTAGGGGTAGTGTTACTCGCGTACTTAGCATATTTACAAGTTTCACGTGCCCCCCTGGAAAGTGCTCAATGAATAACAGTGGTGCAGCCCTTGCTGATGGCATAAAGATAACTGTCTTATAATGCCATCTTCATTACAAAAAAAAAAAAAAAAAAAGAGTCACCAACGATCCTGCTTCATTGCACCCCTTATTTTATTACCACTATTTTAGACGAACACCTTCTAAAAATATCTGTGGGACACTGCTGTTATCCTCCGGAGAACCAATTGGAAATATTTCCAACTTACAGATTTATCTCACTCCTAGTGTAGATCTACTTGTTAGGTGAGAGTTCCACTTCAAATAACCTATCATCCCAATCACTTTAGCCCATGTATAAAAATGAAATGCATTATTCTTTATCAAAGAGTGAAGCATAAATTTTATGATCATTTTGTTAGCGCAACTTACACTTTGATTTATTTTATGTAAATGTTTATATGGTGAGATAAACTGGATTTTAATATCTTATTTTTAAAAATGGGTAAATATATAATAACTGCTGCAAACAAAGGATTCAGATATTTAAACAAATAATCTTCATTTAATTCTTTATTTATAAAAATAGAACCACGTTCAAATGAATTATCTTGCTTCAAATGCTAACTTAGTTTAATAATATTAAAATAAATATGAAATTAAATTAAATTGAATTGAATTTTTATGTAAATAACAAAGAGTCAAATTCGTTTGAATCAAATGACTCAGAAATTCGTTTAAGAAAATGGAAGATATTCTAATAATCTTATAAAACAACATATGTGTTGTGACAAATATTTAACTATGGCATTGAAAGAAAATTCTAACAATGTTGTTTTAACGTTTTTTTACGTTTTGTAAATAAAAAAAGGAGTGAATTAAAGGCGACATGAGTTTTTCAAAGGTGAACTTTTTAAATGAAAAATGATATATCGATCGAATTATAATCAATGATACATTTTACAAAATATTTCTAAAAATATATTTATATAAATTCACAAAAAAATAAAATAAAATGTGAAAGCGTACAAATAAATAACAAAATAATAAATAATATAATAAATAGTAGATAATAAATAATATAATAAATATTATTATAATAATATGTTGTTGTCCTAATGCAGTCGTCAATACAGAAACAATTAATCTTTATGCCATAAGAAGAGCTGCATCGCTGTTACTCATTGAGCACTAACCAGGGGCCACGTGTATCTTGAAGATAGGCTACGGATGCGAGTAACACTACGCCATATAAATAATAATAATAAAGTTTAATAATAGTGATAATAATAATAATAATATACCGCATTAGTGAAACATTTTTGAGATTATCACTATTTATTCTGAATGACACTGTCATCAAGCAACTAACATGTATCTCGTTTTCTACATTACTCTTTTAACACGTTGAATAATTCTTAACACATATTTTATGTAAAAAAGAAATCCGCAAATCTGAAAATAAATCATTCACTCTTTGCCTTCTATTAATTCATACCGATGCCTTATTGACCCCTGATCTTTAAAACCGCAAGTACACGAGAGCAGTCTGTCACCGTATTATCCAGTGATTTATCAAGTGATTTCTATTGCATTCGATGATTGGATATACTGCACAGTAACCAAGTTACTCATAATTATTCCGGTGGTTTGGTATCTTGAGTCCCATAAATATTCACAGCTGGGAGTAGATTACGTACAATGTCCTGGCTGTGCCCAAAGGCTGATTCATCAATTCTCCATACATGACAATGACAATAGAATTGGCTAATGGAATTCAAATAATGCTATCATGAGAAAAACATTGTTAATTTATTAGATATTCTAAAATTTTATTATTAGTTTAATCGCTAGTTATCGCGCTCAAAAATTTTAGAAATTTGTCATAAATATTTAACAAATATGTAAGGAAAAAGGTTTTAAATTTTACGTGAAATTACATTTATATGAAAAATTATTAATTTATATTATTATTTAATAATTATTATTATTATTTTTATTATTTTAATTATTATTATTTAATTATTTATTATTATTTAAAATTATTATTAATTTATATGAAAAATTGATTATTATTTTTTTTTTAACTTGATTGAATATTGATTGATTATTATTGAGTTATTGATTTTTTTATTTAAAATAAGTTTTTGATTGATTATTATTACTATTATATATTAAATTATTTATTTATTTATTACTTTTTATGAAAAATTTATTCAAAATTGATTTGATTTATTTTTGACTTATTGATTACAGTTTATTTTTAAAAGAATGATTTATTTTTACATTTATTTGAAAATTAATTATATGAAAAATTGATTTTTTATTATAATTTTAACTAATAGCAAAGTATCAATAAATATTGAAATGATAAGTATAAAACACAAATAACAAAATAAATAGAAATAAATTTTAATGAAATATTTCTCAGAAATATAAGACACATCATTTTTTGTGATTTTCAATATAACTTATTTAAATCTCTTAATCAAAATTCATCATTTTTCACTGCAAGAGAAATAAAAGAATATGCAATGATATACGGGAAAAAATCAAGTAAATATGTTTATTAATCATTAATAGTTTATTATATTAATTTTATCTTTCCATAATTATTACCTCGAAAAAATATTGAAATATTTTTTATGTCTGTGAAGAATTTAAAAGATTTTTAAGATATTAAAATTACTAGCATGAGAAGTTTTTCCATATGCTGTCATTTATTTTCATCTTGCACATAATTTGTGATTTAAAAAGGATATATTTCAAATTAATTTTTATACCCTTATTTTAATTAATTTTATATACCGCTGTAATTTATAACTCATTTTGTATGCTAGAAATCTACTTCAGAATATATATTTCAACAATTTGTTTATAGCAATATATGAGGCATTAAATATAAAAAAATACATTAAATCATTAAAATGAAATATGCCAATAAATACCGTTTTATATTTTTTTTTTCGAATTAACATTATATTAGGGGTAGTAAAATAAAAAAAAAGATTGTTATCTATCTATTTCTTCACTATCTTTTGTCTACTAAAGTGATATTTTCCATTTCTCAATACTATTTTAAAATATATAACAAGGATTTTGACCAAGCATCCTGGACAAATTGGGGCAGGATATCTTTCCTAAACTAGCTGTTTTGGACCAGATCGGATCGGTGGGCTTGCAGTGGATTACCTCCCATGTGGGCATCTACGGAAATGAAATTGCTGATCTACTCGCTAGGGAAGGTTGCGAACTTTCCAAAGCTTCTTCTTCCAATCTGTTAGATTCAGAGGTTCATTCCATGACTTTAGCCAGAGTGAATATCGTTTGGAGGTCGCCACCAATTCATGCATGGTACGCCGCTAAATATCCTGGTATGTCCTTGCAGTGCTCCTGTCCTAGATTTGCTCAAACGGCTTTAGCTAAGGACTGGCCACACTAAGAGTTTGACATTCAACGGAGGCGAGAAGATATATACCCTTTGTCATTGTTCGGCTATCGCGTCTCCCTCTCATCGCATCGATTGTATTGGTGCCTCTGTGAGGCAACTGTTGAATGACGGGAGGACCGTTTGCGATCTATTGATACAGCATGATCTACTGGACTTGGTTTATGATTCAAAATTAAGGAATTAAGGAACAGCAACAACAACAGGATTTTGAACAAACTGGATTCTACGAAGTACTATAAATATTTGTTGCTATTTATTGGTTTGTATTTATTGATTTTCACTTGCTCAGGAAACTGGTTAGATAATTGGTCTTGGCATATTAGGTCCTCGGAAAAATGCAGAGGATTGAAAACCTTATATGGTAGGTGTATTTTTTTGTAATGTTCTAGGCTTTGGAGACAGGTCTATTTTAGGTTGGAAACTTGGGATAATTGGAGTAAAAGACTCTCCATTTTTTATGACAGGTTTAGTTTGATTTGTCGCTCTACCTTTTTGTATTTTTTGCAATCAGACTTTTACGTTGTTCTAGGAGCAAATGACTTAGGTCAAAATGTCCAGAAAAAATAATATCCAGAAAATAACATACGAATTTATTCTTATTTCTGTATAACACGCCACATAACTGCCAGGTTTATTGCCATTTCTTTTACCTAAATATGTTACGTCATTGTATAAAAAAGAAACGAATACTTTATCCCTTTTCCAAAATTCCAATATACTATATACAACGGGAAACCTTCCAAAAGAAAGAAATCGAATACGGGGTTCTTTGGAAAGCTTTATTCCGTATACGTCCTGCATTCGAATCGAAAAAGAATAGAGTCATCGGAAATATGTATTCCCAAACCTACCCTGAATACGCTTTCACTCTTACTTTGGCGTGTAATTCCCGTCCAAT
Organism: Caerostris darwini; assembly: GCA_021605075.1. Classification (NCBI taxonomy): domain Eukaryota; kingdom Metazoa; phylum Arthropoda; class Arachnida; order Araneae; family Araneidae; genus Caerostris; species Caerostris darwini. Next base: position 822,032 of record BPLQ01010101.1, read on the forward strand.
TCGGACATAAAACCCCCCTCCCCCTAGAAGAACACCCCCCTAAGATCTCCTCCCGGACACTAAGAACGATAGATGCCTGAAGAGTTCAGTATTAGGCGGGCCAGTTTTCTCGGCTAATCCGTATGTTTACTGGCCGGCTTGACATTGATCTGCCTGCAAGATTGCCGGCCAGGAATATGAAATTGGATTTCGTCGCTGTCACAGGAGATAGTTGAGGCGGGGGAAGGATTTTCAATGGAGGCACATGCTACATTTACTTTTTTTTTTCTTTTCGTAAGACGTGCACGCTTTGAAAAAGGGAAATGTGGATGGTTTGGTCGTTGTTGATTTTGTGTTCGTGTGATGTTTGACAATAAGATTTGGATTCTTTTTAGATTTTCTTAAGGCTTACGAGAAACGATTTTGGATCATTTATAGCCTATAATATGAGAAAAGTACCACAGCGATGTAGTATTTATTAAAAAAGAGGTTTGTGTATAATGATATTTTTTAAACATTTATTGATTTAAAATTCGAAAATCTTCATAAAATAATTTAAGTAATATATTTACGTGATCAAATCGTGTCTAGTAACTATCTAGGGTGAAGATTAATAGTAATAAGTTTATATTCACCCACAGCATAAAATATTCTTTGTATTAAAAGAAAAAATAAGGACACTCAATTTGTATATTTTTTTGTGTGCGAGTATTTGTCAATGTCCGACATCGACAACTGGTTTGCTGGGAGGAGTATGGCCGAGTTTCATTCCTTTTAATACTCAAATGCTATCATGATATGTGTGCAATCACACATATCAAAGTAGCATTTGAGTATTGTGTTATTGATTGTCTGTGATGTATAACGTTAGTAATTGTATTGTATTATTAATTGTGTACCAACGAAATATTTAGTGTATCCTTAAAGAATGTATAACATTTAATAATAGAATCACATATAGAATACAAATAGTCCAACTATTTATAGTATGTCTGTGTTATACTTAGTAAGAAATGAGAAGTCGTTGTAAAAGAAAAAAAATATAAATACAATAAATAATATTAAAAAATATAATATAACAAAATAATAAATAAAAATAATAATAATAAATGAATAATAATATAAAATAAATATAAATAATTTTGTAAATTTAAAAGGAAAATTCCCGATTTAATATAACATTGTTTTTATGTATGAATATTCATAAACTGATTATTGAACATACCCAAGGATGCAAATTACATTCCTATTTCAATAACATAATGAAACTATAGAATCAATAAGGTGTTGGGTTACCATGAGTAGTGTGAGATCACTGTGAGTACACAAGTGAGTAGAAATCGTTGGCAGGAACTGCAACCGTGAGTTAAATGTTATCTGTGTCGTGTAGCTATCAGTTACTGGTAGTCACTGGTATTACGCTTACACGTTTACTGATAATGATGAATACTTAACTGTGAGAATAATTATGACGATCCATATATAATCTCTGTATGGCGACACCTGCCTTCTTGGCACTGTGTTCTACTATGGTTCGACCATTCCTACCAATATCATTGAATGGTGACATCGTGCAGACCCAAATAACAAGAGAATTGAACATTCTGCTCCCTTTAAACTTATTTTACATCTTTTTCTCAATGCAAAAATGCTCACACTGAATTCGTATTCCGAATATTGTTACAAAAAAATAAACAACAAATTCAAATGCAAGTTGCTGTTGTTGTTGTTCTAATGCAGCGGACAATACAGATACAATTAAAATATAAATTATGTACTACAATTAGAATTTATCCTCTCTTACACTCCATTTGTAAACTCAGATGAAATTATCTTTAGCTCCAATTATTTATTGATTAGCAGGGCCTGATGGCTGAGTGGCTAGTGCTCTGACGCTCAGTACCACAGGTCTTATGTTCGAATCTCGGCTAAGCCATGAATTTTTGCAGTGGTTTGGAATCCAGTTTAAACCCAGTAGGTTCCAGTCTAATAAGATCGTAGAGCGTTGTGGGGGTAGCGTTTTTCGTGTGCGTAGCATATCTTCAAGCTACACGAGCTCCCTGAATAGTGCTAAATGAGTAACAGCGGTGCAGCCCATGCTAGAGGCATAACGATTAACTGTCTCTGTATTGGCATCTACAATAGATTAACATAAATTAGTTAATATATTAATCATTAAATTTATGTGGCTAAAATTAAAATATACATTAATATTTAGTATTTTTTGACGTTAAATATTTAAAAATTACTAAATATTAATGTATATTATCTCAAATAAATATTAAGAACAATTTTGCTAAAAAGTATAAACATATATTAAAATACCAACTATTGTAACATTAATACACAACTCATAATTATTATTTTTATTTTCAAATCAATACATTGGGTTACTCTCATAAAAAATAAACGTCTTTTATGCAAAATATCCCAAATAGCTAACTTAAAATAGAACTATTTCCAAAGCCGAGAACATAGCAAGAGAAACACGCCAGCCATATTAGGTATTCAATCATCTGCATTTTTCCCTAGACCTAATATGTCAAGACCAGTTACCCAAGCAAGTGCCAGTGAATAAATAGAAAGACTGAACGAATGCAGACACAACAATTATGTTTTTTTTCCCTACAGCCCCCGCTTATTTCCCTATAACTCAAGCATGTGTAATAACAAATAAGCTGCGAGGGGGAAAGAAACAACAATAAACCGTTGACATTCGTAGATGCGCATAATAACAACAACAATAAAGAAAACATCTTCTCACGTCGTCGGTGAAAGCAGATGTTATTGACAAGTTTAGCAAAGCGTGTACTGAGAATTTTCTGGTTAGGTCTCTGGCATATGTATTTTGTGCCACTTTAGGGAAAGCTCGGCCGTTTTTTTTCCCTTTTCTAGATTATTTTTTCCCCTTACTTTTTGTGCTCGTGAGAGAGAAATTGGTAGTCAGGGCGTTGGATGAGCATCAAACTCCAAGTTTGAAGTTTATTGGTTTTTGATCACGTAACGTCATTTTAATGGAAATTCTTCGCTTTCTGAACTTTTTTTTTGCTGCATTTTTTTTTTTATTCTTTATTCGTTTGGTTTTTGATTAACGAACATTTTGATTTCTTTTTTCATCTTTACTTTGTTCGGTTTTAGAGTTTTTAAACTAAATAAGCAAACACATTTTATTTGTGTATTACTTCCTAAAAAGATTTTTCAGACCAATATTGATGGAGCAATATTTACCAAAGTAAGGTAACATATTTCATTTTTGTATTACATTTTAAAGATATTTTTTTATTAGAGATTGATCATGTTTATCCCAAAAAGGTAAATGAATTTTTAGAACATATTAAGTATCTACAGAAAAAAAGTTATACATTTAATATATTTTTTAATATTATTTTACTCACTAAATGTTTAATTACATTTCAACGGATATTGAACTTTAAGAGCGGAAAAAACTACGTATGAAGGAGTTATAAAGCAAAACACAGCAGGAGTTATTGTAACAAAAATTCCCTAGCAAATACGTTTTCATCCTATATTGAAATTCTTCGAGTATGATGATGCTAAGCAATGACTATTTGGAGCTAAAGAACATTTCTTCTGAGTTTACAAATGCAGTGTAAGTGAGGTGTCGTTTGGTTTGTCACTCTACGGTCATTGTTTGAGCACGAGGGCTAAGACAGTGACCTGCAATTTAAAGTAGGATTCCGAACCGATAACAAACATCCATGCCACCTCCAAGTTTCGAACCTGGAGCCTGTGGTATCAAATGCGAGACCGCTAGCAAATTGGCCATAATTGCCGCTATGTGTAAGAGAAGAGAAATTCTAATTGTAAGACATAATTAACATTTGAATTTCATGTTTATTCATTTTGTAACGATGCTTTGAATATGGGTTCACCAAAGTCTGAGTAATTTTCCAATGAGAAAAGAGGGGTCTGATGGGAGAGTGGCTGGCGCTTTGGCTCTTGGTGCCACAAGTTTCGGGTGCGCCATTAGTGTTCGTAGTGTTTCGGAATTCACTTTAAACCGTAGGTGCTGGACTAATATGAAGGTACAGCGTCGTAGGGGCATGGTTACTCGCGTTCGTAGCATATCTTCGAGCAACACGTGCTCGCTGGATAGTGCTAAATGAATGACAGCGGTGCAGCTCTTGCTAATGACATAAAGATTAACTGTCTCTGTATTGCCACATGCATTGGGAAAAAACATTAATCGGTTAACACATAAATCATTAAATTTATGTGACTGAAATTAAAATGTACTAAAATATTCAACTTCTAAAAATACTAAATTTTAATGCATATTATTTCAAATAAATATTAAGAACAATTTTGCTAAAAAGTATAAACATATATTAAAACACCAAATATTGTAACATTAATACACAACTCATAATTATTATTTTTATTTTCAAATCAATACATTGGATTACTCTCATACAAAAATTAGAGTTCTTTATGCCAAATGTCCCAAATAGCCGACTTAAAATAGAGCTCCCTACAAAGCCGAGAACATAGCAAGAGAAACACGCCGGTCATATTAGGTATTCAATCATCTGCATTTTTCCCCAGACCTAATATGTCAAGACCAGTTACCCAAGCAAGTGCCAGTGAATAAATAGAAAGACTCAACGAATGCAGACACAACAATTATGTTTTTTTCCCTACAACCCTCGCTTATTTCCCTATAACTCAAGCATGTGTAATAACAAATAAGCTGCGGTGGGAAGGAAACGACAATAAACCGTTGACATTCGTAGATGCGCATAATAACAACAACAATAAAGAAAACATCTTCTCACGTCGTCGCTGAGACCAGATGTTATTGACAAGTTTAGCAAAGCGTGTACTGAGAATTTTCTGGTTAGGTCTCTGGCATATGTATTTTGTGCCACTTTAGGGAAAGCTCGGCTCTTTTTTTTCCCTTTTCTAGCTTATTTTTTCCCTTATTTTTTGTGCTTTGAAGAGAAATTGGTAGTCAGGGCGTTGGATGAGCATCAAACTCCTAGTTTGAAGTTTATTGGTTTTTGATCACGTAACTTCATTTTAATGGAAATTCTTTGCTTTTGAACCTTTTTTTTTTCTGCATTTTTTTTTTAATTTTTTATTCTTGATGCGTTTGGTTTTTGATTAACGTACATTTTGATTTTTTTTTTTCATGTTTACTTTGTACGGTTTTAGAATTTTTATAACTAAATAAGCAAACAAATTTTATTTGTGTATGACTTCCTAAAAAGTTTATATTTACCAAAAGTCATTAATTATTAAGTCATTATTAAAGTCAATATTTACCAAAGTAAGGTAACATATTTCATTTTTGTATTACATTTTAAAGAGATCTTTTTTTTTAGAGATTGATCATGTTTATCCCAAAAAAACAAATGAATTTTTTGAAAATATTATGTATCTACAGAAAAAAATTATACATTGAATAGATTTTTTGTTTTTTTTCTCCTCGCTAGAGCTTTAATAACATTTCAGTAGTTATTGAACTTTAAGAAAGAAAAAAAAAAAAAAAACTATGCATAAAAAAGGTATGCAACTGTAACAAACGTCAAGCAAAAATACGTGTTACAATCCTCTATATACAAATTATTGAAGTATGATGCTAACCAATGAATAATTGAAATCAAGAACTTTTCATCTGAGTTTACAAATGAAGTGTAAGAGTGAAGAAATTCTAATTCTAATAATTTTAATATTAATAAAATTATAATTATACTAATTATTAAATCGTTTAATAATTAATGAATATTTTTAATATAGTATTTACATATTTTTCTTTTACAACGATATCTTATTCCATTCCTTCTTTTAGCTCACACTCTCCCTATATATATCTTATTCAAATTTTCAATCTTTCATAAAATACCTTTTATTCATCCATTCAAGTTCAAATACATTTTTTTGAACTTGTAGTGGATGACACTTGATGTTAATAGAGTTTTTTTCAAATATTAATTCTTTAATTAAATTTAATTAATTCATTTTACATTTTTTTTTTAGATTTAAGCTGTATATATCTAGCAATAGATGGCGCCAGATAAACTTAAAGAAAGTTATGAAAATTATTTATAAAGGACTTTCTGCAATAGAATGAAAAAAAAAGTAGGAATTGACTTAAGTTTTTTTTTTTTTATATTACTCGTTTTTAACTAAATGTAACACAATCAGTCCAATGTTAGTTAGAACTGTTTGTGTTATATATATGATTGCATTGTTACATGTTGGTTAATCTTTCAGAATACCACTGAATGTTTCGTTGGTAGATAGTTAATAACAATGCAATTAATAATACTATACATCACTGACAATTAATTACATAACACTCCAATGCTACCCTGATACATGTCATTGCGCGTATATCAGGGCATCACACGTATAAGCATTGGAGTATTAGAATCAATAAAACTCGGTCAAACTCCTCCTAGCAATTCCATTGCGAGACCTTGATATCCCCCCAAAAAAAAAATAATAATAATAATTGTAGGGCAAGACTTCCATTTGAACTTCATGTTTATTCATTTTGCAACGATACTTCGAATATAAGTTCACCAAAGTCTGAGTAGTTTTACCATCAGAAAAGAAGGGTCTGATGGCCGAGTGGCGAGCGTTTTGGCGCTCGGTACCACAGGTTTCGGATACGAGTCCCGGTATTGCCATGCATGTTTTTAGTGGTTTAAAATCCACTTGAAATCGTAGGTCCCGGTCAAATAGGATCTTAGAGCGTTGTGGAGGTAATGTTAATCGAGACCGTAGCATAACTTCAAGCTATATATATGTCCCCTGGGTAACAGCGATGCAGCCTTGCTTACGGCATAAAGATAGCTGTCTATGTATTGCCAGTTGCATTAGAAAAATAGCGATGAGAAAATAAGGTTAATGTTAAAAGAAACAGAATGTTCAATTCTCTCGACATCTGGGTCTGCGCTATGTGACTATTCAATGATATTGGTAGGAATGGTTGAACCATAGTGAAACACAGTACCAAGAAGGCAAGTGACAGCATACACAGATTACAGATTGATCGTCATAATGGCTCTCACAGTTAAGTATTCATTGCCATCAGTGACCACCAGTAACTGATAGCCATAACTGACCACCAGCTACATGGCTCAGAGCTATCAGTTACTGGTAGTAACTCAAGGTGGCAGTTCCTCTGATTTCTCCTCACTTGTGCACAATGGTGACCCAATACCTTTTTGATATTTTGGTGTCATCATATTATTGAAATAGGTATATAATTTGCATTCCGGGTTATGTTCAGTAATCAATTTAGTAATTTATATACAAAAATACAATGCTATATAAAATCTGGAATTTTTCTTTTAAATTTATAAAATTATTTAATAATTAATAAATATTCTTTAATATTGCAGTTAATTTTTTTTTCTTTTACAATGACGTCTCATTTTTTTACTAAATGTAACACAAACAATCCATTGGTAATTGCACTGTTTATGTAATCTGTGTGATTGTATTATTACTTGTTGTCAATATACAATTTATAATTTAATTATTATTATTGTCAAAATAAAAATTAATTATTGTTACTAATGTTACTGTAAGATTTTATTATTAATTTTCTACCAACTAAACATTTAGGGGTGCCTTAAAATGTTAAACCTGAATGTTTTGTTTTTAGACAATTAATAACGCAATTACACATATGAAGAGTAGCAATTGAGTATTGAAAGGAATGAAACGTCAAACTCCTCCAAGCAATCCAGTTGTAGATGCGAGACATTGACAAATAAACAAGTAATGTAAAAAAAAAATTAAGTCAATTCCTACTTTTTTTTCACTATATTGCAGAAATTCCTTTATAAATAACTTTCAGTCATTTTTTAAAGTTTTTCTGGTGTCATCTATTGGTAGATACATACAACTTAAATCTAAAAAAACTGAAATGAATGAATTAAATTTAATTTTCAGTAATATTTAATTATTAATTTTTAATTCTCAAATAATATTTGAAAAAAAACTGTATTAACATCTAGTGTCATCCACTGCAAGTTCAAAAAAAATGTATTTGAACTTCAGTGGATGAATAAAAAGTATTTTATTAACGAATGAAAATTTGAACAAGATATATATAGGGAGAGTGTAAGATTATCACTATTATTCTACTGCTCACATAGTTACTAGATACGATTTTAATACGTAACTATGTAACATAAATTATTTTATGAAGACTTTTCTATTTTTAAATCATTAAATGTTAAGCAAATCTCATTATATATAAACTTTCTTTTTAATAGATATTACATAGCACTTTTCTCATATTATAGGCTATAAATGATCCAAAATCGTTTCTCGTAAGCTTTAAGAAAATCTAAAAAAGAATCCAAATCTTATTGTCAAACATCACACGAACACCACATCAACTACGACCAAACCATCCGCATTTCCTCATTCCAAAGCATTCACATATTTTTAAAAGGAAAAAAAAAACAAAAAGTAAATATAACATGTGCCTCAATTGAAAATCCTTCCCCTACCTCAACTATCTCCAGTGACAGCGACGAAATCCAATTTCATATTCCTGGCCGGCAATCTTGCAGGCAGATCAATGTCAAGCCGGCCAGTAAACACACGGATTAGCCAAGAAAACTGGCCCACCTAATACTCAACTCTTCAGGCATCTATCGTTCTTAGTGTCCGGGAGGGGATCTTAGGGGGTGTTCTTAGAGGGGGGGGCAGCGGGAGGGGGGGCTTTATGTCGGAATTTGATGGGAATTACACGCCAGAGTAAGAGTGAAAGCGTATTCAGGGTAGGATTGGGAATACATATTTCCGATGAATCCATTCCTTTTCGATTCGAATGCAGGACGTATACGGAATAAAGCTTTCCAAAGAACCCCGTATTCGATTTCTTTCTTTGGAAGGTTTTCTGTTGTATATAAGTTTATTGGAATTTTGAAAAAAAGATAAAGTATTCGTTTCTTTTTTATACAATAATGTAATTATTTAGGTAATAGAAATGGCACTAAACATGGCATTTATGTGGCATTTTATATAGAAATAAGAGTAAATTCAAATGCTGTTTTCGAATAACTTACATTGTATTGAACATAAATCTTAATGCTCACCAATAACCACATGTTGCCACTGAACCACGAACTGGGCAAATTTTTAATACAGTTTTTAACTTTTTTCTTTTACATCTCATTTTTCATTAAATAAAATGTAAATAGTCTAATAATAGTTGAACTGATTGCGTTATATGTGTCATTGTGATATTTCTTGTTGGGTATCCTTTCAGGGTACCACTGAATGTCCTGTTTATAGACAATTAATAACACTCATATATCAGGGTGCATTTAAAGGAATGAACAGAAATGAACGCTTATCACTTGTGTATTAAAAGACATGAAACTCGGTCAAACTCCACCAAGGAATTTAGTTGTAGATGCAAAACACTCACCAATGAAAAAAAAAAATCATTAAATGTCCTTATTTTTTCTTAACACTGACTGTTATATACTGCTGGTAGATATAAACTTGTTATTTATTAGACTTCAGCCAACATTTTTACTAGACACTATTCGGACACTTAAGTATGTTACATAAATTATTTTATGATTATTATTTGATATTCAATTTTTAAATCACTAAAGTTAAACTAATATTATTTTATATATAAACCTACTTTTTATTATATATATTACATCGCAGAAGTACTTTTCTCATATTGTGCCCTATAAGTGATCCAAAATCGTTTCTCGGAAGCCTTGAGGAAATATAAAAATAATCCAAATCTATTGTCAAACATCACACGAACACCAAATCAACAACGACCAAACCATCCACATTTCCCTTTCCAAAGCGTGCACATCTTACGAAAAGAAAAAAAAATGTAAATGTAATATGTGCCTCTATTGAAAATCCTCCCCCTGCCTCAACTATCTCCAGTGACAGCGACGAAATCTAATTTCATATTCCTGGCCGGCAATCTTCGAGGCAGATCAATGTCAAGCCGGCCAGTAAACACATGGATTAGCCAAGAAAACTGGCCCGCCTAATACTCAACTCTTCAGGCATCTATCGTTCTTAGTGTCCGGGAGGAGATCTTAGGCGGTGTTCTTCGAGGGGGGTTAAGGTCCGAATTAGACGGGAATTGCACGCCAGAGTAGGAGTTAAAGCGCATTCAGGGTAGGTTTGGGAATACTAAGATTCGAATGCAGGACGTATACGGAATAAAGCTTTTCCAAAGAACCCCGTATTCGATTTCTTTCTTTGGGATGTTTCCCGTTGTATATAGTATATTGGAATGTTGAAAAAAGGGATAAAGTATTCGTTTCTTTTTTTACAATAATGTATCATATTTAGGTAAAAGAAATGGCATGTATATGTGGCGTATTATACAGAAATAAATATAAATTCATATGTTATTTTCGAATACCGGACATTTGGACCTAAGTCATTGGCTCCTCGAGCAACGTAAAAGTCTGATGGCCGAGTGGCTAGCGTTCTAGCGCTTGCTTCTTCTCGAATCCGGCCGCAAAAGTTTATTATTTATAAGAAAGCCGCCAGCGGAGTGAACCTTAGCCTTAAAACTCACCAGCGGCCCTACATTGCCACTGAGCCACGAGCTAGGCAATTACTTTTTAATACATTTTTTAATTTTTTTTTCTTTTACATCGACATCCCATTTTTTTAACTATAACACAAACAAACCATTGATGGTGGGATTGATTGTGTTATATATGCCATTGTAACATTACTCGTTGAATAATCTTTGAGAGTACACCTGAATGCCTTGTTGGTAGACAATTAATAACACAACGAGGCATATCAAGGGTTAGCAGTTGGATAGTTAAAGGAATGAAACTCGGTAAAATTCCTCCAAGCAATCCAGTTGTAGATGCAGCAATTGACAAATACACACACAAAAAGTATATCCATTTAGTGCCCTTATTTGTTTTAAACAATAATTGTTATATATTGATGGTGAATATGAACTTATTACTATTACTCTTCAGCCAACAATTTTACTAGATACGATTTCGACACGTCAGTATGTTGCATTAATTATTTTATGAAGGCTTTAATATTCAATTTTTAAATCCTTAATGTTAAAGAAATCTCATTATATATGTTTATTTTTTTAAATAAATATTACAGCGCTTTGGTACTTTTCGCTTATTATAAGCTATAAATGAGACAAAGTGGTTTCTCGTAAGCCATGAGGGAATCCAAAAAGAATCCAAATCTATTGTCAAACATCACCCGTACACCAAATCAAGAACGACCAAACCATCCACATTTCACTTTCCAAAGTATGCACATCTTTCCAAAAGGGGAAATAAAGTAAATGTAACATGTGCCTCAATTGAAAATCCTTCCCCTACCTCAACTATCTCCTGTGACAGCGATGAAATCCAATTTCATATTCCTGGCCGGCAATCTTGCAGGCAGATCAATGTCAAGCCGGCCAGTAAACACACGGATTAGCCAAGAAAACTGGCCCGCCTAATACCCAACTCTTCAGGCATCTATCGTTCTTAGTGTCCGGAAGAAGATCTTGGGAGGTGTTCTTAGAGGGGATGGGGGGATGAGGGGAGGGCTTTATGTCGGAATTGGACGGGAATTACACGCCAGAGTAAGAGTGAAAGCGCATTCAGGGTAGGTTTGGGAATACATATTTCCGATGACTCCATTCCTTTTCGATTCGAATGCAGGACGTATACGGAATAAAACTTTTCCAAAGAACCCCGTATTCGATTTCTTTCTTTTGGATGTTTCCCGTTGTATATAGTATATTGGAATTTTTAGAAAAGGGATAAAGTATTCGTTTCTTTTTTACAATAATGTAACATAATTAGGTAAAAGAAATGGCAATAAACCTGGCATTTATGTGGCGTATTATACAGAAATAAGAATAAATTCATAAGTTATTTTCGAATACCGGACATTTTGACCTAAGATAACGCTCTAGAACAACGCTATTCTCTCCTAGAACAGCGCAAAAGTCTGATGGAAGATTTATCTAGCACTCTGGCGCTCGGGACCACAGGTGTCGGGTTGGAATCTCGGCAATGTCATGGATGTTTGTAGTGGTTCGGAATCCACTTTAAGTATTATGTCCCGGTCTCATATGACCGTAGAGCGTCACAAAGCCCAATCAGACTTCTCATCCACATCATTCTCAAACTGTAAAGGGGCAACTCCTCTACTCACAATGATGTGGTGTGGTGCAGTAAGACAGGTAAAATTGCCCAACTCGTGGCCCAGTGGCAAAGTATGCAGCTAGCTGATGGGAGGACTGGAGTTCCAATCCACTGACGGCAATTGTTGTCACTGCTTTCAGAAACGTATAGTCCCGGTGACGATTGTGGCGTGTAAAGCATCTTACTTTAATAATAAATCTGTCTGATGGAAGTTTTTCGGTTTTTTTCCTATACGACAGGCAGATTTCGGGGTAGTTACCTCTAGAAATCACTGACTTTTCCGCAAAACCACCTGTGCGTTATTCGTGTTATTCATGAGGGCTATTGTTGTTCCGCTCTCACCTTTTGAATTGGCATAGAAGTGCATACATACCCTTAAGTCGGGAGTTAAATGTGAATAAGAAAAAAAGACTGATAACAATTTCAACGTTACCCAGAGTACATTGCACTCAAATATTTCCACCGCAAATTTTAATCCATATGTGAAGGGGGGTTTCGGTTGATATCGTCCTTCTATCGTTAATTTCAAGGAAAGATATTTCTATCTTTCCGATTTATCGTGCCCTTAATCGAAAGATAGACAAAAGAACTTTCGGTTCGAGTTTCGAACCCAGCTTCCTTAATTCTTAAACCAAACACATTATCCACCATATCGCTGTGACCTAAAAACAAAATTCTATTATCTGTTACCGACATGAACATTACGTGATGTGAGAAAAACTCCTCAGAGCTAAAAAAAAAAGAATGTAGCTAAAAATAACTACATTCGTAAATATACATAAAACTATTAGTTACATAGTATCCTCCCTTCTCTGTACTTCTACACCCACATACTCAACCAGTCAGCTATCTTTCTCAGCTGTCAACTCCTTTTGCTTCATTCTCCTTGCGGTTAAAGTTACAATTTTTTTTATTAACATAGAGGGCGTGGCCATTCTCTCAACATTATTCAAGTATTAATTCATTATAATTCTTAAAAAAAAGTTTTTAGTTCAAACATTTGTAATTTTTATAATAATACGTCCATCATAAATTATATGATTTGACCATGGAAAGATAAACATCCGGTTTAAAAGCGGAAAAGGAAGAATCGATTACTTGTTAGGGGTGTAAGTGCATGTCGCAAAACAATTTTGAAAAAAAAAAAAAACCTTCAGTAGTTAGTGTGAAATTTTATTCGTCTATATTTTTAATTCGAAATTACGTTATTACAATCTTTTAATTATTAAAAATTAAATGGAAAAAATAAGTAATAGAACGGGTATAAAAAATGGATTATCAATTCAATTATTTAAATTTTAAAAATATCAAATGATCAACAAAATTGTTACATAAATTGTTACTATTTAAATACAATAAAATGCAATTAACTGTGTATTTTTATATGAAACAAATTAACTGAATCTACAATATATTTTTAGCTAATTTTTTAGCATAACTTTTTTTAACTTGCTTTAAAGGAATTAAAACTTTTTACGCAATTTAGCAAGGTATTTTCAGTGAACAAATATTTAACACTCCGTGTAATTTTTTCCCCCAACATTTCTTCCTTTATAAAATCAAATATTCATAAACAATGATATTGAAGGATAAACTACAGATTTCTGAGGTTTGTAAATTAGTTTCTATGTTGTTATAGCAAGTTCTAATTTCAAGGTTCCTAATATAGTGTTTGAATGTAACCGGCACTTAAAGCACAAATTAACTGCAAAATCTCATGTTAATTAAAATTATAAAAATAATTTACTCAAAAACCTATTAGTAACCAATTATTTATTATTATTAACGTTTTTTTTTAAACAAATTCTAATATCGTGTTTGAATATAACATACACCCTGAAGAAAGAATCAAATTTCAGATTGTGATGTTAATAATTTAATCGAAAACGCATTACTAAGTCACTATTTATCATTATTAACAATTTATTTTCGTTTAAACAAGTTCTTTATGTTGTATTTGTATGTAGCATAACGTTGAAGCATAAATGAACTGAAATATGTGATTAAAAATTATAAAAATAATAATTTACTCAAAAACATATTCCAAACTCAATATCTAGCATTATTAACGATTTTTCTACGTTACGACAATTTTCTAATATTGTGTTTGAGTATGGCATGCACGTTGAAGTACGAATCAACTCCAAAATGTGATTAAAATTAAAAAAATTGTAATTTATTCAAAAACTAATTATTAAACCATTATTTAACATTATGAACGATTATTTTTTTTAATCAGAAGGTTTTACGGATTTACGATTTTATAAGTTATATTGAATATCTGTGATCCTTATGGAAATCATCTTAATGTATGAATAAATTTTCTTAATGTTTGTCCTCTTAAAGTATGTGCAAATCACCTTAATGTAAGTGTAAATTCTCTTAATGTATGTATAAATCATCTTAATGAGTATATTACCTTAATGTATATATCCTTTTAATGTATACGTAATTCTGAGTTGTAACTTTCATTTTGTAATTTTTACTGATTGGGTATTTTACTGATGTTTTTTTTTTTTTTTATTTATACTGATTTTTTAATATATACTGATGGCCCAGTGCCTAACGCTCTGGCGCTCGGTACCACAGGTTTCGGCTTCGGAATCCACTTTAAACCGTAGATCTTAGCTTAACATGATCGCAGAGCGTTGCGGGGGTAATTTTACTCTGCATCCGTAGCTTATCTTCAAGCTACACGCACTCTCTGGGTAGTGCTGAGTAACGTCAGTCTGGCCTTAAGGCATCAAAGACAACTGTCTAAATATTTGCCAGCTGTAAACATTTAGACAGTTGTAAAATTATATTGATTATCTGAAACCCATATGGAATTTTTCGTAAATCTTCTTAATGTATGCCCTCTTAAAGTGTGCGTAAATCATCTTAATGTGTATATTATCTTAATGTAAGCATACTCTTAATGTGTGCGCAATTCTGAGTTGTCTTTCTTCTCCTTAATCCTATTCTTAATCCAGATTGAAATCCATTTGAAATATCTATCCTATATACATGAAAATGTTGATGCAAACTTTAAAGAATTTTTTTTTAATCATTATTATAAATATTTAAATCTTTCTTGCAAATGCATTGTGATATTTTAATTGTTGATTGATTATTAGTCATCAAGTAATTTATCTCAATCTTAATTATTCAGAATTTTTTTAAAGCCTCAAAAATTTTTAACGTTACAGAAACTTAATTTGCTTTTCAAATAATCCCCAAAAGTTATTTTTGAGAGTGATTTACTATAGATCTTTCTATCTATATGAGAAATGTATATTTTTTTTCTAATGCAGCTGGCATATAATTAGACAATTGTCTTCGATGTATTAAGGCAAAGGCTGCACCGACGTTATTTACTTAGCACTACCCAGGAGGTGCGTGTAACCTGACGATAACCTATGGACGCGGTGTAACAATAAACCGCAACACTCATATTAGACCGGGACTTGTGGATTTCAAATGGATTCCGAACCGAAATAAACATACACCACCGAGACTAGAACCCGAAACCTGTGGTATCGAGCGCCACTCGGCCATTCAGGCCCTTAAGAAAAATATTCGTTCCATATAATCGTAATTCTTCGTATGTAAGTATCTTCACTGCATAAGGTTTTATGGATTTATCATTTTATAATTTATATTGAATATCTGAGATCCTTATGGAATTTTTATACATCATATTAATGTATATATAAATTCTCTTAATGTTATGTCCCCTTAAAGTAAGTGTAAATCGTCTTAATGGGTGTATAAATTTTCTTAATGTGTGTCCTCTTAATGTAGGTGTAAATCACCTTAATATATGTCCTCTTAATGTATATGTGAATCATCTTAATATATGTCCTCTTAAGGTATGTGTAAATCATCTTAATGGGTTAATGTGTATATTCTTGTAATGTATGTATCCTTAATACAAGCAATATTCTGAGTTCGTCTTTTTTCCTCTTTAATCATTTTGATTAAAATCCCTTTATTCCACCTCCATCGTGTCCTGAAATCTTATTTATTCCAATTCTTTCCCAGAAAATTTCTGAATCTATCAGAATTCGAAAGATAAGCGTCAAAGCAGTGATACCAGTGGAACCACAACAGATTAAAACAATACCCTTCCATTAATCACCGGAATTATCTAACTTCATCAACAGCGAACCCGGTTTGTGGAAGAAGCAGCAAGCCCCACCGCCCTCACAGGAAATGCAGGGGCGCAACTTTAAATCCTTTTGAATGATGTGTCTAATGCCCCTGCGATGGACTTGCCAGAATCTTGGGGCGTCTGAAAACGCGGGAAAATCTATCATTCTTACTGTCACGTGGAACATTTTCTAACGCCCCGGCGAAGCCCCTAATGCCTACAACAAACGCCGCCGGAATATTTACGCTTTTGAGTTTTACAAATGTAAACACCACATTGCTGCTCGCTGAGATAGAGCGGGGAAGGATATACATCATGTTTATTCCACTCGTGAAACGGGAGAGAATGTGTGTACGGTTTTCATTTGGGCTGGGGCTATAGAAGGGAAAATCCACGATCGATATTTCAAATGGAGTGTTGAAATGGTAGGAGTGCGCTACAGCAATAAGAAGAAGAAGAAAAAATAATAACAGCAACACCAGGGCGGGAAAAGAAAAAGAGGTCTTTTGCTGTTGCTTGTTGGAGTGCTTGCAAATTTCTTCCTGCACACCTTCCGCGTCGCTTTTCCAATTTTATAGACATATTTGGGAAAAACATGATTGATGGATATGCGAAGGGTTATTCTCGTCCGGAAAAATATCGAGAGTTTGGTTTTATAGCGAATACTAAGGCAGGCATTAACATTTATTGATCAGGCTATTTTCTGAGTTTGTCCTCGAGCTCTGTTAATGTTTGTTTATTTACTTGATGTACCTTCTCCTGACGTTGAAAACATGTTAGGGAAAAGTTTTTAATGTTTTCTTTTCTTCCAATAAAGTGGGAAATAACTTTTAACTTCTGATAATATATGTCAAAGATAACAGTAGCATTTTAGTGTTGAAGTTCAAATAAGTTTGTCAAAGAGATTTTTTTTTAAAACAAACAGAATCAAAATCAAAACTAAAGATTTTACACATGCATTGAAATACATGTCTTAGTCCTATAATTTCACAAGTAAATTTTAAATTTTTGCCTTTTCTTGAAAATATGCAATTTGAATTAAATATTTCTCTTGGATTGAATATTGTTTCTTCATATTCTCATAATGTATGTATCCTTTTAACATATGTGCAATTCTGTGTTGGTCTTTTTTTCCTTAATCCTTTTCTTAATCGAGACTGAAATCCCTTTATTCCACCTCTATCGTGTCCTGAAATCTTATTTATTCGAATTCTTTCCCAGTAAAATCCTGAATCTATCAGAAATGCGGAAGATAAGCATCAAAGCAGCGAGATCAGTGGAACCACAACAGATTAAAACAATACCCTTCCATTAATCACCGGAATTATCTAACTTCATCAACAGCGAGCAAGCTTTGTGGAAGAAGCAGCAACCCCCATCGCCCTCACAGGAAATGCAGGGGCGCAACTTTAAATCCTTTTGAATGATGTGTCTAATGCCCCTGCGATGGACTTGCCAGAATCTTGGGGCGTTCAGAAAACGCTGGAAAATCTATCATTCTTACTGTCACATGGAAAATTTTCTAACGCCCCGCCGAAGCTTTTCTCGCACCGCCCCCTAATGCCTACAACAAACGCCACTGGAATATTTACGCTTCTGAGTTTTACAAATGTAAACACCACATTGCTGCTCGCTGAGATAGAGCGGGGAAGGATATACATCATGTTTATTCCACTCGTGAAACGGGAGAGAATGTGTGTACGGTTTTCATTTGGGCTGGGGCTATAGAAGGGAAAATCCACGATCGATATTTCAAATGGAATGTTGAAATGGTAGGAGTGTGTTACAGCAATAAGAAGCAGAAGAAAAAATAATAACAGCAACACCAGGGCGGGAAAAGCAAAAGAGGTATTTTGCTGTTGCTTGTTGGAGTGCTTGCAAATTTCTTCCTGCACACCTTCCGCGTCGCTTTTCCAATTTTATAGACATATTTGGGAAAAACATGATTGATGGATATGCGAAGGGTTATTCTCGTCCGGAAAAATATCGAGAGTTTGGTTTTATAGCGAATACTAAGGCAGGCATTAACATTTATTGATCAGGCTATTTTCTGAGTTTGTCCTCGAGCTCTGTTAATGTTTGTTTATTTACTTGATGTACCTTCTCCTGACGTTGAAAACATGTTAGGGAAAAGTTTTTAATGTTTTCTTTTCTTCCAATAAAGTGGGAAATAACTTTTAACTTCTGATAATATATGTCAAAGATAACAGTAGCATTTTAGTGTTGAAGTTCAAATAAGTTTGTCAAAGAGATTTTTTTAAAACAAACAGAATCAAAATCAAAACTAAAGATTTTACACATGCATTGAAATACATGTCTTAGTCCTATAATTTCACAAGTAAATTTTAAATTTTTGCCTTTTCTTGAAAATATGCAATTTGAATTAAATATTTCTCTTGGATTGAATATTGTTTCTTCATATTCTCATAATGTATGTATCCTTTTAACATATGTGCAATTCTGTGTTGGTCTTTTTTTCCTTAATCCTTTTCTTAATCGAGACTGAAATCCCTTTATTCCACCTCTATCGTGTCCTGAAATCTTATTTATTCGAATTCTTTCCCAGTAAAATCCTGAATCTATCAGAAATGCGGAAGATAAGCATCAAAGCAGCGAGATCAGTGGAACCACAACAGATTAAAACAATACCCTTCCATTAATCACCGGAATTATCTAACTTCATCAACAGCGAGCAAGCTTTGTGGAAGAAGCAGCAACCCCCATCGCCCTCACAGGAAATGCAGGGGCGCAACTTTAAATCCTTTTGAATGATGTGTCTAATGCCCCTGCGATGGACTTGCCAGAATCTTGGGGCGTTCAGAAAACGCTGGAAAATCTATCATTCTTACTGTCACATGGAAAATTTTCTAACGCCCCGCCGAAGCTTTTCTCGCACCGCCCCCTAATGCCTACAACAAACGCCACTGGAATATTTACGCTTCTGAGTTTTACAAATGTAAACACCACATTGCTGCTCGCTGAGATAGAGCGGGGAAGGATATACATCATGTTTATTCCACTCGTGAAACGGGAGAGAATGTGTGTACGGTTTTCATTTGGGCTGGGGCTATAGAAGGGAAAATCCACGATCGATATTTCAAATGGAATGTTGAAATGGTAGGAGTGTGTTACAGCAATAAGAAGCAGAAGAAAAAATAATAACAGCAACACCAGGGCGGGAAAAGCAAAAGAGGTATTTTGCTGTTGGAGTGCTTGCAAATTATTTCCTGCACACCTTCCCCGTCGCGTTTTCTCAATTTTATAGACGTATTTTGGAAAACACGATTGATGGATATGCGAAGGGTTATTCTCGTCCGGAAAAATATCGTGAGTTTGGTTTTATAACGAATACTAACGTAGGCATTAACATTTATTGATCAGGATATTTTCGAGTTGGTTTGTTTGTTTATTTACTTGATGTACCTTCTTTACATTGAAAACATGTTAGGGAAAAGTTTTTAATGTTCTCATTTCTGTCGATAAAGTGGAAATAACTTTTAACTTTTGGTAATATGTGAAAGATAATAGGAGCACTTTTAGTGTTGAAGTTCTACCAAGTTTGGCAAAGAGTATGTTTTTTTAAATAAATAAAGAGAATCAAATTCAAAACTGAAGATTTTGCACATGCATTGAAATGCTTGTCTTTGTCCTATAATTTCACACGTAAATTTTAAATGTTTTACTTTTTCTGGAAAATATGCAATTTGAAATAAATATTTATCTTGGATTGAATATTGTTTCTTCATATTCTCGTAATGTATGTATTTTATAGGCGTATTTGGGAAAACATGATTGATGGATATGCGAAGGGTTATTCTCGTAAGGAAAAATATCCAGAGTTTCGTTTTATAGCGAATAC
Source organism: Caerostris darwini (assembly GCA_021605075.1). Taxonomy (NCBI): domain Eukaryota; kingdom Metazoa; phylum Arthropoda; class Arachnida; order Araneae; family Araneidae; genus Caerostris; species Caerostris darwini. The sequence goes on from BPLQ01010101.1 coordinate 842,169, forward strand.
TAACGCAGGCATTAACATTTATTGATCAGGATATTTTCCGAGTTTGTCCTCGATCTCTGTAATTGCTTGTCTATTTAGTTGATTACCTTCTCCATACATTGAAAACATGTTAGGGAAAAGTTTTTAATGTTCTCTTTTCTGCCGATAAAGTGTGAAATAACTTTTAATATTTTTGGTAATAGGAAAAAGATAACAGAAGCACTTTTAATGTTCAAGTTCAACCCAGTTTAACAAATATATATTTCTTTTTTAAACGAACAAAATCGATTTCAAAACTAAAGGTTTTACACATACATTGAAATGCTTGTCTTAGTCCAATAATTTCCCACGTAAATTTTAAATTTTTGCTTTTTCTGGAAAATATGCAATTTGAAATAAATATTTCTCTTGGCTTGAATATTGTTTCTTCATATTCACGTAATGTACGTATCCTTTTAATATATGTGCCATTCTGTGTTGGTCTTTTTGTCTTTAATCCTTTCTTTAATCAAGACTGAAATCCCTTTATTCCACCTCCATCGTGTCCTAAAATCTAATTCATTCGAATTCTTTCCCAGGAAGAAATTCCATAATCTATCAGAATTCGAAAGATAAGCGTCAAAGCAGAGAGACCAGTGGAACCACAACAGATTAAAACAATACCCTTCCATTAATCACCGGAATTATCTAACGTCATCAACAGAAAACCCGGTTTGTGGAAGAAGCAGCAAGCCCCACCGCCCTCACAGGAAATGCAGGGGCGCAACTTTAAATCCTTTTGAATGATGTGTCTAATGCCCCTACGATGGACTTGCCAGAATCTTGGGGCGTCTGAAAACGCGGGAAAATCTATCATTCTTACTGTCACGTGGAACATTTTCTAACGCCCCGGCGAAGCCCCTAATGCCTACAACAAACGCCGCCGGAATATTTACGCTTTTGAGTTTTACAAATGTAAACACCACATTGCTGCTCGCTGAGATAGAGCGGGGAAGGATATACATCATGTTTATTCCACTCGTGAAACGGGAGAGAATGTGTGTACGGTTTTCATTTGGGCTGGGGCTATAGAAGGGAAAATACACGATCGATATTTCAAATGGAGTGTTGAAATGGTAGGAGTGCGCTACAAGAAGAAGAAAAAGAAGAAAAAATAATAACAGCAACACCAGGCCGGGAAAAGGTGAAAGAGCTCTTTTGCTGTTGCTTGTTGGAGTGCTTGCAAATTTCTTCCTGCACACCTTCCCCGTCGCGTTTCCAATTTTATAGACGTATTTGGGAAAACAGGATTGATGAATATGCGAAGGGTTATTCTCGTCCGGAAAAATATCGAGAGTTTGGTTTTATAGCGAATACTAACTCAGGCATTAACATTTATTGATCAGGATATATTCCGAGTTTGTCCTCGAGCTCTGTTGTTGTTTGTTTATTTACTTGATGTACCTTCCTTACATTAAAACATGTTAGGGAAAAGTTTTTAATGTTCTCTTTTCTGCCGATAAAGTGTGAAATAACTTTTAACTTTTTGGTAATATGGAAAAGATAACAGAAACGCTTTTAGTGTGGAAGTTCAACCAAGTTTGGCAAAAAGTTTGTTTTTAAATAAACAGAATCGAATTCGATTCTTGAATTTGAATTGAAGATTTTGCACATGCTTTGAAATGCTTGTTTGAGTCCTTTAATCTGACACGTAAATTTTAAATAAATATTTCTTTTCTGGCTAAATATTATTTCTTCATAAATTTTTTAGTTCTGAAACACGTTCTAACTTTTATTCATCATGTTATTAGAAACTTCTGTGTTTTTCTTCGAGCACTGATACAATGAAAACATAATAGGAAACTTTTTTAATGTTCTCTTTCTGCCTTATTTTGCTAATAAAGTGGAAATAATTATTAACTCTTGATAATATGAAAAAGATAACAGCGCACTTTTAGTGTCAAAGTTTAACCATGTTTGGCAAAGAGTTTGGTTTTTTTTTTAAATAATAAGAATCAAATTCAAAACTGAAATTTTTGCACATATATTGAAATGCTTGTCTTGGTCCTTAATCTGGCACGTAAATTTTAAATAAATATTTATTAACTGATTAAATATTATTTCTTCATAAATTTTTCTGTTTCTAAAACATGCTCTAACTTTTAACCATCAAGTTGTTCGAATTTTCTGAGTTTTACCTCATCACTGTTATTTGTTTATTCGCTTGCTTAAAATACTTAGAAAATATTTTTTTTTCTACAATGTTTTGGCTATAAACTGGAAGTAACTTTAACTTTTGGTAATATGAAGTCCATAACATCGAATTTTTATTGCTAATGTTCAACTGTGTTGGACAATAGTTCCTTTACATAAAAAGAATTGATTTGAAATATGAAGATTCTGCACACAGACTGAATATTATGATATGTATAAGCTTATTCTTGCAATTAAATTTTACATTTTGATTGTTTTGAAATTATGTAATTGGGAATAAATATTTCTCTCACTTTCTTCTACATCATAAAACTTTAAGACTGGAACCTTAAAATTTTACTTTCTTCTGCAAATTTGTAATTTGTTTAAAAGCGAATGTTTGAAAGCAAAGTTTTAAAATAACTTAAATTACGTATTTCAGTATTTTATTTGTGCATCTAATATATTTAGAACCACAAAATTCGCTAATATCGAAAATAGTTTATCATTTCCTGTTACCTTTTAAGCACCAAAGTGAAAAGTTAAGTTTAAACTAAAAGTTTAAGTTAAACTAAGTGTTAGTATTGCTCGTAAAAAGAATTAACTTCAGTATTGCCAGTTTTAAAATTAACTTCAATTATGCCAGTAAAGGAAAGCCATTTAAAAACTCTTTTTAAATAGTTTTAGATTTAAAATAAATTAAACAGTAACATTATTAAAAATAAAAATATGAAAATTACATTGCATAACCGCATTGTTTAACATTTTCTAATTGTCACAATAATACATTATACATTACTGTCACAATAATACATTACTGTAGTTAGCATATTATTAAAGGCATCAAAATGACAAAAAAAATCAAACACTGTTAACAAAAAATAACAAACAACTGATTATATACGATTAATAATATTCAAAATAGTGTTTCCCTATTCTGCAAGAGACTGAGATTTTTAGTTCCTTTATTTTATTCAGTTTGCCTGTAAGTAACATTACAAATATACAATTTAAATAATTTTATATATTCGCAAATACATACTATCCTAGCAATATATAATGTTAGCAATTCCTAAATAACTCATGGAAATCAACAAAACATGCGAATATTATTATTGAGATTTAAATGAATCTACTCTCTCATTTCAATACCCAGCCGTAAACAATACACACCCATCCCTCCCCCCACCCCTATGGATCTTTCCAGAGGGACATCAAAAAGGGTCAATCCTCTCCCATCTGTCCAATCACTCCCTCAAATCAGCAGATGAAGACATCACTGTCTGATTGGATATTTGTCAATCAAATGTGAAAATATTCACATATTCGATTAATAATATTTAAAATAATATTTCATATTCTGCAAGACTGAGATATTTTGTAGCTTTATTTGACTCAATTTACTAGCAACATACACTAAATTTAAATAACTTAGTGTATTCTCAAATACACACAATTTTTTACTATCCTAGTAATATATAATCTAATCTATTGCACACGTGATTTCAGGTGTTTTTCATATATAGTCAATCAATCCTAATACAACTAGAAGAATATTGGTAAAATGTAACAATTATTTAGTCATAAAATATGATATTTATATATATATATATATTCGATTGATAATATTCAAAATATTGTTTCCGTATTCTGCAAGACTGAGATTTTTTAGTTCCTTTATTTCACTCAATTTGCCAGCAACATTATAAATATACGATTTAAACAGTTTAGTGTATTCTCAAAGACATACAATAGTATTTACTATCCTATGTATTTATGTAGATTTACACCGGTTTCAACTGATTCATCCCGGTCGAACCTACAGTTTTGTTAGACTTCTCTACCAGTCTAACAATTGCTTGACTTTTGCAGTGGGTGTTTAGGCGATTTGTCAGACGCAATAAAAGTCCTGCGTTTCTTTAAATAAAGCCATTTAATTGGTTCTATAATTTACAATAATATTTACATTAGTTATTAATCAAGCGCTAAACTTATGCATCTCGCTCCTCTCTCGTTGTTCGTCCGCATCCTGTCCCAATCGCTCCTGCCAGCGTTCTCTTCCTTCTCCCATCTACGGGGCTTCTTTTCTCATCCCCGGGGACCTGTCCCCTTCTCGTGGGGTCAGAGTTCAAAGTTGAATACTCCCCCACATTGTAAACAGGCTCTGTCAAAGACAAGCAACCGCCTGCCTGCCGCCTGCTGATTTCCACACAAACAAATCCTACATTTATAATACATAACATATAATATATAATATTAACATTTTCGTTTATAATTCATAAATAACTCATGGAAATCAACAAGAGATTTTTAGTTACTTTATTGGACTCAATTTTCCAGCAACATTACAAATATACGATTTAAATAATTTAGTGTATTCTCAAATATATACTATCCTAGCGATTTACAGTATTTACTATCTACTACAGTATTTACTATACTGGCTGTATTTACTATTCTAGCAATACATAATATTAACAATTGTTTTTATTTATAATTCATAAATAACTCATGGAAATCAACAGGAGGTTTTTAGTTACTTTATTTCACTGAATTCGCCAGTAACATTACAAATATACGATTTAAATAATTTAATATATATCCTAACAATATATAATATAAGCAATTCCTAAATAACTCATGGAAATCAACAGGACACAGTGATTATTATTGAGATTTAAATGAATCTACTCTCCCATTTCAATACCCAGCCGTAAACAATACACACCCATCCACTCCCCCCCCCCTCTACGGATCCTTCCAGGGGGGCATCAAAAAGGGTCAATCCGCTCCCATCTGTCCAATCACTCCCCCAAATTAGCAGATGAGGAAATCACTACGCAGCACCCAAAACTGCAGATTGCAGAAAACAAATTCGATTAATGCATCACCCCGCTGAATGATTATGACTGCGAAATTAATTAGCTTCTAATGTCTGGCGGAGAGGGCAGATTGGTATTCATGGCAATGCATATTTCTGGGACCCAGTCATTAGAAACTATTTCCATACCCTGGCCATTAGGACTGCAGATGTCCTCGGTGGCATGTTAAGTATATGAGAGCGCGGCATTGTATCTTCCCACATTAGCTGATTGAAAATTCGTCCTCCACAATGAGGTATTGGTGTGCAAAGGGCTTAGCGGCTCTACGTGGCCATGTTTCGATTTTATTGCATATAGAATTAACAAGGCGACCACAAAGGATGTCCATTGCATTTTGTGCCCCCCGCAAAATAGATGACACGGAATATGGCTTTTGAAGGTATTATACAGTGATATTGTGTTGCAGAAAATGGTAGGAAATAAATCTATTCCCGGAATTGGAACTTAAGGCATATCCTGGAAAATGATGATATTTGCAAATATATGCGGAAGTGTGTTATATTTGGCTTTTAAATGCTATAAATTGAAGTTCTACCTCTCAACAATGTATGGTTATTTTGAATGAATAATTGGCCTTCATAACACATTTGAAAAAATGTATAGAAATAATTATAATTTATGTTTTCTAATTTCAATACTTTTAATATTCGTCGATAAATTAATAAAATTTAAAATTGAATTATATGCGTTTCTTAAAATAATTATTTATAGGGATGAAATGATGTGCTATATTATATAGGAATAAAAAAAAATGTTGCAAATAATAAATAAATTATACTTATAATATATTTTTTTTTATTATATTATGAGTATGCTTGTAAAAAATTATATCAGGAGAATATTTTTTTTTCTGTTTTGAAACAGTTAGTAAATAAATATATGTCAATATTTTGTAGCTAATTTATCAACAAAAATTGTATTTTTAAACTGTCAAAACTGTAACTGTTATTTCCTAAATTGTCAAAGAGATTAAAATTGCTGCTTTTATCCACCTTTATTTCCTTTTATAGTCCCCATAAAACTTTCATGAATGGATAAATGGATAAATTATACCATTTACAAACCTTTTGTATTCTATTCTTCACAAAATACAACTTATGACCAAATATATATTTGGAACTATGCAAATTTTATTTTCATTAAAACATATAAAAATTAATTCAACGCTTATTTTAAAGCATAGCTTAAGGACAAACTTTTTTAAGCAGATTTTGTATACCTTTACGTTGCCACAAATGTTAAATTTTGAATCTAACTCATGTAGGATTTATTAAAATTAACAGATTCCTCTAAGGATTTAATTAAACTAGCAGATTTTTCTAGGAATTTAAGGAAATTAGTTTACTTACATTATTTGTTTACCTTTACATTGATACTAAAGATACATTTTGAATGAAACTCATGTACTGTTTATTGAAGTTAGCAGATTCCTCTAAGAATTTAGTTAAACTAGCAGAATTCACTAGTATTTTAATTAAATTAGCAGAAAGTTAAAGTCCTTCAAATGGTATAAAATCTATACTAAATAGCACGAAATTGATTACACACGAATGCATTTTGATTAAAAAAAGTTGATACTACTGTGTGCAAAAAGTGAGACCAATTTTCAAATTAAATGAATTATGGAATTTAATTTTTTTTTCTTTTTTAGGTTGCTGACACTGTCCTTGACATTTATGTGAAATTTGACGTCAAAATATTCGTTAGTACTTGGCTTTGTGAGACGCTAAAACTGATTCCGACCATATTTGAAATGTCTGAATTAATTGAGCAAAGAACTTACATTAAATTTTGTTTGGGGAAACGTATAGAATGTTGCAGAAGGCATTCGGGGAGCATTCCAAATATCGGAAAGAAATGTTTAGAAGTGGTATAAACAACTCAAAGAAGGCAGAGAACGCTTTGAAGACGAAGAGCCCTCTGGTTGACCATCAACCTCAACCGACGAATCTCCCGTCCAAAAAATTGAAGGTTTGATGCTTACTAACCGTCGATTTACGATTAGAGAACTTGCTGATGATGTTGGAATTTCAAAAGAATCAGTCAATTCCAATTTGGGTCTCAAACGCGTCAAATCTCGATTGGTACCGAAAACACTGAATGCGTCAGCTCACACTGCATTGATTCTTCGTGACTCTTTCGCCAAAAATGAAACCGATATCGTTCCACAACCACCGTATTCACACCGTGCGACTTCTAGCTATTCCCTGAACTCAAAAGACCACTCCGGTTTCACCGTTTTGAGTCGATTGGAAGAGATTCGACGTGAATCACCGCTCGCTTTGAAGGCCAACCCTGCCGATAACTTTTTAGCATGCATTGAGGATTGGTAAAAAAGTTGGCATAAGTGCATTGTGTCCTTAGAGGATTACTTTGAAAGCGATGAAATAAATTCGAAAAAATAAATAAAGAGTTTTTGAAAAAACAAATAATTGGTCTTACATTTTGGGCACAGTAGTATATTGGATTCGATTAATAATATTTCGAATTTTTTAGCAAAATTTATTGACCTTGAATATTGTTTTATTTTTATAAAAAACGTTAAATCTCATACGAAATTTATTTTTTATTCATTTATTAATATCAATTTTAAACTTAACCATTTTTTAAAAAAAAAAATATTTTATTTCAATTTGAAATTATCAAAAAAGGAAAAATAAAACTTTTCTTTTTTTAAATTCGAGAACTGAAGAAATAATACTGATAAAAATACTGTCAAGAATTCACTGCATGTTAAAAATTCATTTCCTATTCTCTTTAGTATTCGAAACAGGAAGTGGAAGTATTATTTTATTCCAAGGCAGCACCAGGATTTTATACATTTTAAATTACTTTGCGATTCTCATTAAAGTCAACGAAGAATGCAAACTTTGTTCCGATACATTTCTGCTTTTAACTTGCTGTTTTTTGACAGAGCAAATTTGTTACAAATATGTTCTTGAAAAAGAGGATCCAAATACATGATCGTTGAATTTGATAGTTTGTAAGAGATCACATCAAAACAAATGAATAGATTCAGTGGAAATTTTATGTTATATTAAGCAGACGTGACTTGGATGAAGAAATATGTAAAATATATGTTAAATGTGAAGAAGATATGTAAAATGTAGTGAAATAATCCATAAGCAGAAAACATTATCATTTGTGTCCGCAAATTCTTTTGAATTCACATTATTTTCTATAGCTATTTTGTAAATGATAAAAAAATAACCACTGCGATATGTAATTTCATCAAAATTTCCATTTATTTTATGAGATAATATTTTATTTTATTGTTTTTAACTGAATGTAAATGGTAATATAAGTGTAAACTTAAGATTGTGGTATTGATAAATTTTAAATTTATAGTTATTTTAATAATTTAACACTGAAAACATGAGAAAGTTTATTAAATAAAATCATCGGATACATGATGACATAAAAGCACTGTATATTTTTGAGCATAAGACTACAATTTTTGAAATCCTTTTATAGCTAAACTACGGTAATCAGCTTATCTACAGAATTTTTAGAAATTCATTTATAGTTAATCTACAGTAATCGGCTTATATACGAAACTGTTAATCTTAATCCTTTAATTCTCTGGAATTCACATTCTTTTTCTACCGCTATATTGAAATATGAATTAACCCCTTCGGTACACAATTAAAAAAAATTACCATTTATTTTATGTAAGTTAATATTTTATTTTACTGTTTTTAAATTAAGGTAAATGATAATGTAAGTGAATACTTAATATCGCGTTATTAGTATAATAAAATTAATAGAAACTTTAACAATGAAAAGATACAAAATTTTATTAATTTAATTCAGCATATATACGGAGATATATAAGCAGCATATATTTCTGTGTATAAGCCTAGAACTTTTAGAAATTCACTTATGGATAAACTACTGTAATCGGCTTATATACGGAACCGTTAATCTTAATCCATTCATTCTCTTGAATTCACATTATTTTTCTATAGCTATTTTGTAAATAATGAATAACCCCTTCGGTAGATAATTTTTAAAATAAAATTACCCATCATATAAGATAATATTTTATTTTATTGTTTTTAAATTGATGTAAATGGCAATCTAAGGGAATACTTAATATGGTGGCATTAATAAATTTTAAATTAATGTAAACTTTATCACTGAAAAGATAAAAAATTTTATTAATTTATTTCAGCAGATATATGGAGACATATAAGCACTGTATATTTCTGTGTATAAGCCTAGAACATTTAGAAATTCACTTATGGATAAACTACGGTAATCGGCTTATATATGGAACCGCTAATCTTAATTCGTTAATTCTCTTGAATTATTTTTCTATAGATATTTTGTAAATTAAAAATAACCGAATCGGTATGTAATTTTTAAAATAAAATAACCATTTATTTTTATTATTGATGAATTTACAATTATGAGTTCGCAGAATAATTAGTTTATATCTTGTGAATTCATGGTGCCCACGTATCTTGGTTCTATGTAACAGGGCTAATATAACATCTTGGTTCTAATATAACAGGTTCTATGTTTCACTGTAAGTGACCTCAGTGATGTAAAGCAAAATAATAACTCATTATGCTTCAATTTTTCACTCCAAAAAATGTCTATAGTGGATCTAAATCTAATATGGGGATATATAATGGCGGAATTTTGATGCATTTCCAGAGTGGCTCCCAAGATCATTTGGATTGGCCACCTCTGGTCTACTATAAGTTTGAACACGTATATATATTTCACTTATGGACTTGGAAGGACCGGGACTAACTCCTTCCAGCCACAGTCAAAGCAAATACATGTTTAAGCAAATAACTTTAGCATTTTATAACTCCAATCAAATTCTAAATTGTGGTATTTTCGTAAGTTCTCAACATTACGATTATAAGTTGTATTGTTAGGAACTAAATATTTCTAAATTAAATCTTATCTCTAACAATATCACCAATGTTTTATCTCTACTTACCTTTAACAACCGGGCCTGAATGGTCGAGTGGCTAGCGCTCTGGCGCTCGGTACCACAGGTTTCGGGTTCGAGTCCCGGCGGTGCCATGGATGTTTGTAGTGGTTCGGAATCCACTTTAAAGTGTAGGTCCCGGTCTAATAGGATCGTAGAGCGTTGCGGGAGCATTGTCACTCCGCGTCCGTGGCTTATCCTCAAGTTACACGCGCCCTCTGGGTAATGCAAAGTGAGTACGTCTGTGCAGCACTTGCCTTAAGGCCTCCAAGACGAAGCTGTCTAAGTGTTTGCCAGCTGCATTAGAAAGAAAAAAAAACTTTGACAACCTTTTGAATCCCTTTGGTAGGTTTATATATTGAATTATAGACAAATAGTTTGAATTTTCTTTAAATTCAAAATATACACAATGAATGTCAATTATATTGGTGTCAAGCTATAGTATTAGATCAAGCACTTTGCATTTTTAAGAAATGCATTTAAATTCTCACGTTCTGCGTTATTTACGTTAGTTTCCTGTAGTAGAAGAGAATTAGATTATGTATTAAAAATATTCGCTTTCTGAGAATTTAAGATAAATAGTATTCCACCACAAGTTCCTTCCCTTAATGCGAGCTTAAATGCAACCCAATGAATTACCCCTTTCCTCTATGGGAAAACGGGAACCGAAACAATGCTCCCCCATTGCGGCCACTGCGACTCTAAACGGTGCCACCTTCCGGTGTGTTCCAAGTCACAGAGCTCTAATCGATTACTCGCTCTCCCGCCCTATCCCCAAAAAGGAATTACATACCCTCTAGGGTCATATTAGCCGACATTAAAACCCTTCTCCAAAATTCTTGTTGGAAAAGGGAAGGCCCCGAGCCCAACTTCTCCCTACCTCTCCAGAAAATTCCCTGGTGCGGTCCGGGAGAGAGACAAAGTCCGGAAAAGGCCGTCCAATAAAGATTCTAATCATTCCCCGCCCTCTTGCTACCCAAACAGCGTTTTAAATCTGCCGTATTAACTTTAATTCAACATTAGCTTACACGTGTAGTGCTTTTCAGGGGGTAGGGGTGGGCGAAAGACGGGGGCGTAGAGGGTTTGCTATCAGGGCGTAAAGTGTTTACTGTCCGGGCGAAAGGGGCAATTTGTTGCGGAATTTAACATTCTCATTAATGTACGTGTGTACACCGGTGTCCGGAAAATTAAGTCGTATAACACGCCGGTGATACTTAAAGTCGCGGTTGTGTGATGAGTGCTTTTCAGGAACGGTCGAGTAGAGAGCCATTTTGCGTGCAAATAACTGACCTGGATTGAATGGGTGTTGGATTTGAGTACCATTTTCATAAATAAAGTTTGTATAAAAATACTTATAGGATGTTTTTCTAATTATAATCTTCTGGGTTTTTTTGTGAAAAGAGAGATTATTTTCTAATCACATTTTAATCGACGATTGCTGTTATTTATGCAAAATAACGTGGATTTCCTCAAAATTGTAGTTAAAAAATTATAGTGGAAATAACTGACCTGGATTGAATGGATTTGAGTGCCATTTTCATAAATAAAGTTAACATAAAAATATCAAATGATATTTTTTAATTGTATTCTTTTGGGGGGTTGTGGAAAGAGAGAGTATTTTCTCTTCACAATTTAATCGACGATTACAGTTACTTATGCAAAATAACAAGGATTTCCTCATAAATGGTAGTTCAAAAAATTGAGCGCCATTTTGTATTGAAATGCTATTCAAAATGCCCTGTCCTATTAAATACAGACTCCAAGTATCGTAAATGATTTCGTGTATTTTTAAATATATTGCATAAATATAAGTCAACTTACTTATTAACACAATTTACCATGTCTGTATATAGGCCGATAATTTTATTTAATTTTATTACAATTACCATTTTTAAAGCCAAAGTATGGATGTCGACTTATATAAAAATTCGCTCTTACCTTAGGAAACGTTGGAACTTTTTCCGTTAACCGTGTGTAAGTGATAAATCGCAAAATATCAATAAATAAAGCACCTTTGTAATTCTTTAGTTTTTATGTATTAAGTGTAGGCAAAAATCTAATTATATGAAATTAATCATCCGCTGTTGGCGCTGTTTTTATACGGCTAACAAAACAGGATCAAAACATTCTTCAGAAATAATAATAGAATACCGTAAATAATAAATGTTATAGGAATTTTTTTTCCATTTTGGCTTATATAAGGGTCGAAAAAAATCATTCTCGGTTTATGCACATATCGTTTATATATATATATATACATATATATAACAAATGAAAAATATATTTTGTCAGATGAAAAATAGAAATATTTATACAATACAAATGTACAATACCAAAATTCAAACATGATTTTCAGGAAATTCGTAATTCCAGCAACCAAAACGAATGTCTATTAGTAAACCAAAAAAAAATTCTTATTAAAACCCAAAACGAAATAAACTGAAACACACTGAGGATAACTTTAACAAAGAATACGTATTCTCAGGATATAATGAAGAATGTTATTTTTGCACTCTAGATGATTGGATACAAGTCAAAAACACACTTGTCGACGTATTCCGATAGCATACAGTAGGCAGATTAATCTAAGAGAATAATCATTTTTTTAGTTGTTAAAAACAGGACCGAAAAAAAACGATTTGGTGTTTCGAAGTGTAAAAGAAAAGCACTTCAGAATTTTTGTATTGTTATTTGTATGATGGTTTTGTATACAATTAGTGTGTAGCGAATACCTATAGTAGCTTTTATTTTTCATATATATATATTTTTCTTTCTAATGCAGCTGGCAAACACAGACAGCTTGGTCTTTGGATGCCTTAAGGCAAGTGCTGCGCAGACGTACTCACTTTGCATTACCCAGGGGGCGCGTGTAACTTGAAGATAAGCCACGGACGCGGAGTAACAATGCCCCCGCAACGCTCTACGATCCTATTTGACCGGGACCTACTTTTTAAAGTGGATTCCGAACCACTACAAACGACCATGGCACCGCCGGGACTCGAACCCGAAACCTGTGGTACCGAGCGACAGCTAGCCATTCGGCCATCAGGCCCCATATATATATATATATATATATATATACATACATTATTCGTTACGATATACCATCTACCAAGCTACCACTCACTTTTCATGAAGCAGTATGTTTTTGAAGTTGCATTGCACATTTTTCCGTGATAGTGCAATATTTCATTATTGCAGAATAAACCATAAGTTAAATAAAGTAAAAATGTGAAAGTTCCATTTGTCTGATATTTTTCTCAACTTATTAAATTTATTCGGATTAATATTACTTGTTCCAAATAAAAAGAAAATTACTTTTCTTGATCTAAAACACATTTGAAAATTTCCAATCGAATTGAACGAAAATAGCTTTTGAAACAAGAACAAAAAGAAGATTTATTTAGATGTAATTCGGATTAAAAATGCAAATCTCAAAAATTATTTAACTTTTTTTTATTGAAAAGTTCTCTGCTTTTAAAGCATATCAAAGTAATGCTTAATTGATAAAGATTCTTTCGAAATAACGATTTATTGAATATTCGGAAAAAAGAAATTGTTAGTTTAACAGAATATATTCAATATTTATAGGATTGCCATTAACGTAGTTTTCTTCAATTTTGGAAACATCAACCTAGATTCGATTTTGAAAGAAATAACCGTCCAGCATTACTGCTAGCAACGAATAAATGGATTTATATTAATATATCTGTTCGTTCTCATTATTTTTATTGGAAATTTTTTAGTTGATATTAAAGCATGACTTATTTTTTAGAAATGATAAACTTTTATTCTCAATTTGAACATTACATTTTTTTCCGAAACAAATGTTATATTTTGAAAGAAAAGAAAGGAAATTTATTTTGGAAAACTAATATTTATTAATTTAATGTCAATGGAGAAATGGTAATTAAATATTTTAATTAAATAATTTCTTTTATTGTAGTAATTTTTTTTCATGGACAAATCATCAAGTTATGCAATAATTATAATTAAATAAAAAAATGCTATATATTATAATCAAATATGAATCATTATGCTATATTTGAAAAAATGCTATTTTTAAGAATACATATATATATAAAAGGCTAATATCCGAAAAAAATTTATATTTTGAAAGAAAACAAGGGAAAGTTATTTTGGGAAACTAATGTTTGTTAATTTAATTTGTATCAAGGAATAAATTGTCTTTAAAGAATTTTATTAAATAATTTGTTTTTCATGAACACATCGTCAAATTATGATATGATTTTAATTAAATTATTCTCGTTGTATTTCAAATGACTAAAATAAAACAAAATTCAGTTGTTATAATAAAAGGTTATATTAATAATACGTATAAAAAATTCAAATTTTCTATTTTAATGCTTTACAGTAATATCCTGAAATCAATCTTAGATTCTGAAACAAAAGAAAATTATCATTATTTGCTTTTTAACTATTTTGGGAAATTAAAAGTATCATTTTATTGCGTCTGAAAAAATGAAATTTAAATAAGAATATGCTATACTATTAACTTTTTCATTGGCAACACAGCACGCCGATTTCAAAAGTATCACATGTCCCTTATAATTTTCCGCTATTTTTATTGTTTGTGATTCAATTAACATATTCATTCGGGTATAGAATTTTTAAATGAAAACTTTAATTCATAATTAATTTTCATGTTTTTTCTGTTTTTTTTTTAATTCTCAGTCGCTACCCCATTTACATCATGTATTATGTTTAGTATTACATCTATTATATATATAAAGATTTTTATTAATCTCAAATTGGTTATTTTTTTTTAAAACTTCTTATTAATTTTATCTATTCTAATGGGATGTGAAAAGTCTTCAACCATTATTTTTCTTCGTCAACAAACATTTTTTTCAATATGATATTTTTTCTGAAGTTATAAATTTAGAAATTTAAAAATTTTTTATTTTAAGAATTTTTTATTTTTTATTTTTTTTTTTTTTGAAAAAAAACGGCTTGTATCTAAAATATTTGTGGAATTTTTTAGAGCATTTAATATTTCAAAAGCGGAAAATCTTATAATGTCGATTGCACAAAATAAACCATATGTATAAATAATGAAAAACGTGAAAGTTCAATTTGTCTAGTATTTTTTTAACTTATTAAATTTGTTCATATTAATATTACTTGTTCCAAATAAAAAGAAAATTACTTTTCTTGATTTAAAACACATTTGAAATTTCCAGTTGAATTGAGCAAAAGCAACCTTTGAAACAAAAAGAAAAAAAAAAAGATTTATTTAAATGTAATACGGATTAAAAAAAGAAAATCTCAAAAATTATTTAAGTTTTTTATTTATTTATTAAAAAGTCCTCTGCTTTTAAAACATATCGAAATAACAATTGCAATTTTACAAATTAAAATAACAATTACAATTTTATTAAATATGTGTTTTCTAAATTATTGTTTTTTGTTAGTCCTTATTCCCAGTTTATCAATATATATTTTTTTTTGTTCCAATGCAGCTGGCATACAGACATGGACGTCTTAGATGTATTAAGGCAAGCGCTGCACAGACGTTACTCACTTTGCATGACCCAGGGGGCGCGTGTAACGTGAAGATACGGACGCGGAGTAACAATGCCCCCGCAACGCTCTACGGTCCTATTAGGACCGGGACCTGTGGTTTAAAGTGGATTCCGAACCACTACAAACATCCATGGCACCGCCTGGACTCGAACCCGAAACCTGTGGTACCGAGCGCCAGAGCGCTAGCCACTCGGACATTCAGGCCCGTAGATCAAGATATATAAGTATTTATATGCTAAGTGGATCCTAGACTTACCCGAATGGTCCAGGTTACTAACCATTCACATCAATTTTTAGAAAGTTATTTTGGGAAACTATAATTTGTTAATTTAATTTGAATGGAGAAATAAATTGTAATTAAAGAGTTTAATTAAATAATTGGTTTTATTGTAATAATTTCTTTTTCATGATTATTATTTTATTAATTATCTCATTACGGGCCTGATGGTAGTGTGACTATCACTCTGCGCGCTTGATGCCCCAGGTATGGAGTTCGAGTCCCGGCGGTGCTATTGATATTGCAGTGGTTCGGAATCGACGGTAAACTGTAGGTCCCAATCTCATTTGCCAGTAGAGTGTTGTGATGGTAGTGTTACTTGCGTCCGTAGCTCATTTTCAAGCTACATGTGCCATCTGGTAGTTCTAAATGTGCAGCAGCGCTCGTCGGTGTAAAACGCACGAAATGCCTTCTGTAAGGCTAGTATAGTATTGGGTTTCTGGCAGGGAAATGGTCAATACGACTCAGTCTTTGACATTTATTAAAAAAAATTCCATGAAATTAAAATTCATAGAATTGAAACGAATAAAAATTGAAAATCATAATATAAATAAATCTATTTAACATGCCATGAAATCACGTACTTTACATTGACTAAACATTTTCTATCAATTATTACAGCATACCATGAAAATGGAAATATCTAGAATAGAAGCTAATAAAAAATGAGAATTATCGTAGAAATCATGCGTTAATTTTTAGACAATTGTTTCAGACATAAAAATGCATCTAAATATGGTAATTAAAATAAACAATTACCATAAAATATTTTTTTAAAACTTATTTTACCTTTATTAGAAGAGTAAAAAAAGTATAATATCTTAATGCTCAAATGATTTTAATTTTTTACACTTGCTTTTAAATAACCTGCTTTACTTTCAAATTCATTCCATTAAGAAATCAAAATCATAAAAAAATGTTTTTTCGAAATATTTTTTGAGCGTTTCATATTTTTAAAGTGATATGATTTATTAATTTTTTAGTTTAAAGTACGTTTTTTTCCTAAATGGGGAAAAAATTATGAAGGATGGTTTAAAAATGAAGATTGTAATCTTTTTTTTTTTTTCAATTATTTTTCTTTCTATTGGTACTCAGTGCCTAATGTATCTAAATAATTCATTTTTTTATGATTATATTTCAAAACTTCTAGGAAAAAAATATCATCTTTTATAGATCAAAAATTTTTTTAAATTATTGAATATCTTTATCCTGAATATCTTTTTATTCTTGAATTTTATGTTACTCTTGATTTATATTTTTAGTTTGTTTTTCTATCTATTATTGCATGATGGCTATGTATTAATAATCTAAAAGCTTACTTCTAAAAGCTTTTCAAGTAATTAAATTAGAATATCTACTTATGCAAAGGTACCATATGGATCATTGTAGATATTCAGCAAGAAATTGAAAGATTTTTTTTATTGCTGAATTCAAAAGTCGGGTTTTTCATAGGGTATTCGAATTAGAATATCTACTTATGCAAACGTACCAAATATATCATTGTATATATTCAGCAAGAAATAAAAATATTTTGTTATTGTTGTATTCAAAAGTCGAGTTTATTATCTGAAGGTATTCGCCACCAGAATGGTAGACATGTAGCAAATTCAGAGTTACTAAGGGGGATCGGTAGTTTATGCTACATCACATCCACATTGTAACACTGTAGCTTTGAAAAAAAAAAGGCAAGTGTTTTAAACGTGCCTGACGGTCGAGTGACTAGAGCTATGGTGCTTGGAGCCACAGTTTTGGGATTCGCGTCCCGGTGGTGTCATGGATGTTTTTAGTGCTTCATAGTCCGTTTTAAACTGTTGGTCTCGATCTAATATAGCTGTAGAACGTTGGGCATAGGGCTGATAACCCTACCCTGTAAGAACAAAACATTTCTCGTCTTGAAATCTGCCAGTAGGCAAACGGCTCACCATGGGGCTGTTAAGCCACTGATGATCATCATCATGACGAGTTTTAAAAGTTTTTAGACCTATCCATTCGTCTCTTGCTCGATTCCACCGGAAACACTTCCACTTTATAGATTTATAGTACTCATCTCCAACAAAAATGCAGTAATGTTTAGTCTGGTTTTTTCTACAAATTTTTCGAAACGAACGTTCAAAATCTGAAATTCCAACCAGTTATCCGTTAGACAATTAATTAAATGTAATTTGATAAGAATCAATCAAAATTCTGACACGTCTTAATGCATTTCAGAACTATTAAACTGATAATCAATTAAATCATTTAATTAAGAATTTTTAGAAATGTTTAATAAACATCATATATAAAACACAATCATTATCATCATAATCGTCAGTGGCGCAACAGTTTCATTGTGGGGCAAGGCCTTCTGACTACTGGCAGATTTCGAGACAGGAGATGTTTTCTTTTTACGGGGTAAGGTTGTCAGTCCTAAGCCCAACGCTCCATCATCATATTAAATCAGGACGTACGGTTTAAAGTGGATTACGAACTTGTAGCTACCTGTCTGATTAACCTAGTATGCATAAAATATCCGTAGAGCGATATAGTATAATCATGATGCCGTTTTTTGATGTCTCAACGCATACTTTTTCCCTTCATCGCCTATAAATATCTATAAATCTTCCCTTCCCCTTCTAATGGCCAATTGGCTAGCGCTCTGGTCTTTGGTACCATGGGTTTCAGTTCGTATCCTGACGGTGGCATGGATGTTAGTGGTTCGGAATTCACGTCAAACTGTAGTCCCAGTTTAATTGGCTTAAAGTGTGTAAAAAATGACCGTAGAGCGACAAACCAAACCGTCCCTAATGAATGACAGAAAAATATTATTTAATTCAAAATTTCTATTAAAAAATCTATCAAATTTATTTAAAAACTATTGAATTTCCCTCCAACTTCTGGTAGAAAAGAAAAAAAAAATAAACACGTCAATCATCTGAGCATCTCAGTAAATTGCTGTAAATAACTTAAAAACTGAGAAAAGCACCTTCTTCCGAGTACGAAATAATAAACAAACAGACTTCCCCACACGTCGAATAGGAATGGCTCCCCCGGCGATCTGCTTACCACAAAACTCTATGAGGGAAATTACGTTCTTCTCCCAGCCCATTGTTTTATCCACTGGTGTTCTTTTTTTTTATGCTGTCTCAAGACGACGATCACAATTTCCCTTTGCAAAAAAAGTTGAATACCCTGTCACATTAAAGACTCTGCCTCAGTGAAGATGCATCGAAATAGTTCTGATAGTGAGAAGTTGTATTTCAAATTAACAAGAGTTACCTTCTCTTTGCTAGAACAAAGGCAGGTATCTCCTAACAAATGCGAATTTAAAAAAATGAACCTTTAATTACAGAAATAATACGGGCAAACTAAATCATCATATTTTCAATACAGTTCTATTTATTTTAGTGAAATTTTTTAAATTTTATTTTCACTTTATTTCGTACTTAAAGGGCCTGAATGGCTGAGTGGCTAGCGCTCTGGCGCTCGGTACCACAGGTTTCGGGTTCGGGACCCGGCGGTGCCAGGGATGTTTCTAGTGGTTCGGATTCCACTTTAAACCGTAGGTCACGGTCTGACATGATCGTAGAGGTTGCGGTGGTATTGTGACTCCGCGTCCGTCGCTTACCTTCAAGTTACACGCACCTCCTGGGTAGTGCCAAGAGAGTAACGTCGGTGCAGCGCTTGCATTAAGTCATCCAAGACAACTGTCTAAGTGTTTGCCAGCCGCATTATAAAAAAAAAAGCGTACTTATGAAATGCCTTTGTCATCGTATTATTTGGTGAGTAGATATATAAATTCTTTGGAATGCCCATTCTAGAGCAAGCTACATATAATTAACCCCTAGAGATGCATGATCTTTAAAAAATTAACACTACAATATCTTAGCGTTTGTCCTACTGCCTTATTTATAGTGATACTAACCATATACTATACTACTTACTAGAAATTGCGTATTTGTATTTAGTAAACCTAAGTTAGACATTTCTAGGTAAGAAATAATAAATTACAATTTTTTTACACGAATGGTTAATTACGCTATTCACGCTGTACTATGTGAATGATTCCTTGTTCAAAATTAAACATAAGGCTTTATCGCTGTAAACGGTGTTATCCTTATCCAATCCACATCCTCTCTCCTTTCATCCATTAATCTTTCACAATCCTAATAGAAATCTTTAAAACACTATCGACCAGGATCTGATTTCCGAAAGAAAAAGTCAGACTCAAATAAATAACTAAGAAATAAAAGTCCAACCAGTCATCCAATGACCTCCTTCCATTGAATAAATAGTCCAGAAATTTAAAAAGGCCTCCCTACCTTAATTAAAAGTAATGATAATCCACGAATAAAGCCAACGATGTGTTCTTCCCACATACCGAATTGGAATCTATCCGCTGAAGACCTATTCCGTACGTTACTCTTGCCTATTATCCATTATTATCCTCATGCCAATTTATCCATAGGTATTATCATTCTAGATTTTTATCCAACAGTGACTACCATTCTACAGTCACCCTATGAAATGAATTATTCTAAGAAATTCTTTTGGCCTGAATGGTCGAGTGTATAGCTCTCTGGCTCTCGGTGCTACATGCTATGGGTTTGATTACCTGCGGTGCCATGAATGTTTGTAATGGTTCGGAACCCATTTTACGTCGTAGGTCCCGGTCTCATATGACCGTAGAGCGACAAAGTGCCCAATAAAGCTTCTTCTCACCCACATCATTCCCAAACTGTAAAAGGAAAACTCAAATCTAGGCAGAGTGATGTGGTGTGGTATAGTAGTAGTAGTAGTAGTATTAGTAGTCATATTGGACAGAGAGATACGGTTTAAAGTGGATTTCGTACCACTGTAAACATCTATGGCACCGCCGTTACTCGAACGTGAAACCTGTGGTACAGAGTGCTAGTCACTCTGCCGTCAGGCTCCAAAGTAATTGTAGTACTTATAATATAGGTAAAAATATATAAGGCAAAAATAATTAATATTAATACAAAAAATTGAAAAGATTAATTTTTTAAATGAAAATAAAAAAAGATTCAAGATTTCCCATGAATGGCTTGGGATCGGTATACCCCACTTTAAGATCTACTAGTCTAAACTTAATCCTTATCAAACCATCATTTTTTCCTTTCATCCATAAATCTTCCTCAATCCTAATAGAAATCTGCAATTAAAACGCTATCCTACTGGAATCTGATTCCTTAACAAAAAAAGCCAAACCCAAATAAACAACCAAAAATAGAAAGCCAATCTCTCATCCGATCGCCTTGTTCAAATGCGATAAACAGCACAAAGCCCTAAGAAGAATCCCCACCCCTCCGCCAAGTAAAACAAAAACAATAAAGGAACAAAGCCAAGGGGTCGTCTTCCCCACACGTCGAATTGGAATGGGTCCCCCGACGACCTCTTCACCACAACACACTGTAATCGAACCAACTGTCTTCTTCGGCCCCCATGCTTTCATCCGGCAGCGTGTGTTGTTCTTCGAGGCGGCCATCTCGATTTTCACGCTTGAAAGATGAGTTCCCGGAGTCTGTTGTTGTTGCAGATAATCACGATGGAGTGGCGAGTATCGAGATGAAAGATGTGCGACGGGATACTGGTTGAGGTGGTAAATTTTCTATTGAAAATGAAATTGAGACTGATAGCATATAGTTTCCTTCACTTATGCTTTGATACAAATAAAGACATAATTTCTTTAAATTATGTCTTTATTTTTTTTTGTCAAAACATTATATTTTTCAGTTCAAAATATAATTTTTGACAAAAAAAAAATGTGCTATTAGGAAATATTTAAGAAACAAATATGCAGCTTCAATACTTTCGCATAAACTTATAACAATGGAAAGTAAATAATGACTTTAACGTAATGTTTGCTAGAACTGTCAGATTAAATAATACGCACTCAATTCCCATTTGGTATATTATATTTAATTTCAAAATTAACATTTGGTTTGTTGAAACTAATTTAGAACTATAATTATGTGCTTTATGTAAAATTTCGAAATTATTAGGAGTTTTACGTTAAATTTGGGATATGTCATATAGTACATTGAATTTTGGAACTATCATTTAGTGTCTTGCATTTAATTTCGGTAGTAATATTTGATATTTGATATTGACTTTTAGAATTATTATTTAGTTTTTTACATTAAATTTTGAATTAGAATTTTGGATCCTCTTTAAAATCAGAAATTTCTAACGACCACCATTACTGATATGCAAAGAAACATGAAAACAACGTATGAAACGGATATTTCATTGTATATGCATAATTAATCTTATTTCAAACAAGTGAATTAAAGCGACTGTAGTACTTAGAATATTGAAGAAAAGAAAAAAATAATTACTATCAATAATATAAAGTTGAAACTGTTAATTATTAACGTTAAAATAAAAGAAGATTCTAGAATTTTCATGAACCTCTTGCCATCAGTATACCCCATTTAAGAACGACTGGTTTAAGCTGCATTATCCCTATCAAACAATCCTTTTTTCCTCTCCCCCCTTACTTTTATCCATAAATCTTCCACAATCCTAATAGAAATCTTCCATTAAAACGCTATCCTACCGGAATCTGATCTCCTAACAAAAAAAAAAAAAAAAAAAAACGTAATAAACGTTAATAAAATATAACGTTCGCCTCACTCAATTGCGATAAATAGTGCAAAACCCCAAGAACAAAAAAAAAAAAAAAAAAAAAACAATAAAGGAACAAAGCCAACGCGTCGTGTTCCCCACACGTCGAATTGGAATGTGTCCCCCGACGACATATCCACCACAACACTCTGTAATCGAAGGAACTGTTTTCTTTGCCCCATGCTTCTCATCATTTGGCATATAGCATGCCAAATGATATCGTATAGCATGTTGAATTTTGGAACTATCATTTAGTATTACATTTAATTTCGGAGTTGTTAATTGATATATTATATTGACTTTTA
The DNA here is from genome assembly GCA_021605075.1 of Caerostris darwini. Taxonomy (NCBI): domain Eukaryota; kingdom Metazoa; phylum Arthropoda; class Arachnida; order Araneae; family Araneidae; genus Caerostris; species Caerostris darwini. The sequence continues at coordinate 864,903 of BPLQ01010101.1, forward strand.
GAATTATAATTTTGGATCCTCTTTCAAATCTAAAATTTTCTAACGGCCACCATTATTGATGTGCAAAGAAATAGGAAAGCAATGTATGAAATACATACTTTATTATATATGCATAATAAACCATCTTACAAAAAAATTCAATTAAAGTGACTGAAATACTTAGGATATTGGAAGCAAATGTAAAAAAAAAAAATAATAATAACAATAATTAATATTAATACTGAAATGTTGAAAATGTAAATTTTTAACGTGACAATAAAAGAAGCTACAAGATTTTTCATGTTATTGGGATTGGTATACCCCACTTTCAAAATCACTGAATCACTTTCAAAATCCCTATGAAATCATATTTTTTTCCCTTTTCTCTTCCTTCCTTTCATCCATAAATCTTCCGCAATCCTAATAGAAATCTTCAATTAAAACTCTATCCTACCAGAATCTGATTCCACCTAACGAAAAAGCCAAACTCCATTAAACAAGCAAGAAATAAAAAGCCAACCTCTCATCCGATCGCCTCGCTCAATTGCGATAAATAGTGCGAAGAAGAAAGCCCACCTCTCCACCAAGTAAAACAAAAACAATAAACGAACAAAGCCAACTCGTCGTCTTCTCCCACACGTGGAATTGGGATGGGTCCCCCGACGACTTCTTCACCACAACATTCTGTAATCGAACCAACTGTCTTCTTCGGCTCCCATGCTGTTGTTCTCCGAGGCGGCTATTCAGATTTTCACGCGTGTAAGATGAGTTCCTAGAGTCTGTTGTTGTTGCAGATAATCACGATGGAGTGGCCAGTATCGAGATGAAATATGTTTGACCAGATACTGAGTGTAGATGCCAACGATGGTAAAATTTCTATTGATGTTGAAATTGATAGAGAATAATTTTCTACACCTATGATTTTATATTCTTCAATATTTACACAAAGTAATAATCGTGATATTTGATCGGTCTTTCAGCTTAAATGATACACACTCAATTTCTGTTGGGTATTTTATATTTAATTTCAAAATTAACATTTTGTATTTTGAGACCAATTTTAAATTATAATTATGTGCTTGATGTTGAATTTCGAAAATAACTTTGGATATAGTATGTTCATTTTTGGAACTATCATTTAGTGTATTACCTTTAATTTCGGAAGTATTATTTTATATTTTACATTGAGTTTTAAGATTATTATTTTGTTTTTTTATATTAAATTTGGAATTAGAATTTTGAATTCTCTTTCAAATCTGAAATTTCTAACGACCATCATTATTTATGTCCGAAGAAACAAGAAAAGAACGTTTGAAAAGCATATTTTATTGTATACGTTTAATAAATCATATTTCAAACAATTGATATAAAATGACTGTAGTACTTAGAATATTAGAAAAACAGTATAAGAAAGAAATAATTAATATTCATACTAAAAAGTTGAAAAGTTTAATTTTAAACGTGAAAATAAAAGAAGATTCAAGATTTTCCATAACGCCTTTGGGATCAGTATACCCCACTTTAAGAACCACTGGTTTAAGCTGAATTTCCCTACCAAACCATCAATTTTCCCTTTCCACCCTTTATTTTATCCATAAATCTTCCGCAATCCTAATAGAAATCTTCAATTGAAACGCTATCCTACTGGAATCTGATTCCCTAACGAAAAAATCCAAACTCAAATAAACAACCAAGATATAAAAAGCCAACCCCTCATTCGATCGCCTCGCCCAATTGCGATAAATAGTGCAAAACAACAAGAAAGCCCACCTCTTCTCACCAAGTAAAACAAAAACAATAAACGAACAAAGCCAGCGTGTCGTCTTTCCCCCCACGTCGAATTGGAATGGGTCCCCCGACGACCTCTTCACCACAACACCCTGTAATCGAACCAACTGTCTTCTTCGGCCCCCATGCTTTTCATCTGGCAGCGTGTGATGTTTTTCGACGCGGCCATCTCGATTTTCACGCGTGAAAGATGAGTTCCCAGAGTCTGTTGTTGTTGTTGTTGTTGCAGATAATCACGATGGAGTTGCCGAGTATCGAGATGAAAGATGTGTGACGAGATGCTGCGTTGAGGTAGCACATTTTCTCTTGAAATTTACTTTGAGGTTGATAACATGAATAGTTTTCGTTTAATAGTATTTTTAACATACAAAAATAATTTCTTTAAAAGAATTGAAAAGATTATTCTTGACAAAAATAATTATTTTTTGAAAAAAATAGGTTTTTTTTTGTGATTAGAAAATATTTAGACGTCGAATTCGGATTAGTATTTCGGAATACACTTTAAACCTGAGGTCCTGGTTTTATAACAGAAGAGCGTTGTCTTGAGGTTTAGTCGTTTTCAGCCCCAGTTGTTCCTCGCTCAAGTGAAGTTGCATTTTACCCATATTCATGAACCATTTGCCTGCAACAGGGTCTTTTGATCCTGATGTAGGCATTCATTCAACAGAGGGATTAGTAATAGCAACATACATACATAGCAACATAGTACATAGCAACATACTGTCAGCTTAAATGACACGCACTCAATTTATATTTGGTATTTTATATTTAATTTAGCAATTAACATTTGGTGTTTTGAGATGAATTTAAAATTATCATTTGGTGCTTTATGTTGAATTTCGAAATTTGTATTTGGTATATTAAGTTGATTTTTTGGGAGTGTTTCATTTAATTTCAGAAGTATTATTTGATATTTTCAATTGACTTCTAGAATTATTATTTTTTAATATTGTATTTGGAATTATTTTTTAATATTTTATATTGAATTTCTAAATTATTATTTAGTAATTTACATTGAATTTCGGAGGTTTTGCAATAAGTGCCAATGATTTTTTTTTTTTTAAAACTTCCATATTATTTTTATTGTAATTCAAGATCATCTTGAAGTAATGAATAAAATCAACTTCTTTCAGTGTCAAAAGTTTCTTTTGTTTCCGTGACTTTCCTAAAACTAACTGAAACAGAAACAATCCAATTCAGCAATACTGATAACTCCGATTACGGAAAGAATGCCTCAATCAAAAACAAACCAGCCAATCGATAATGAGCATAGATCTAAATAAATTAAGAAAAAACTGATATCTTCAAACTAAAAGTGCACTTCTTTTAGTGTCAAAAATTTGTTTTATTTTCATGACAATCTTAATTTAACTGACATAGCAACAATCCAATTCAATAATACTGATGATTCAAATTACAGAAAGAGTGCGTCAATTAAAAAAACGAACCAGTCATTGACACAAATATGAATAAATTAAGGGAGAAATCTGATTGAACTAAAAAATTGCTCTTCTCTAAATAGTCAATATACTTTTTGTTTCCTTGACTTTACATAAATATATTTGAAGTAAATATTTTATTTCTCTTGATAACAATAATTCAATTCAACAATACTAATAACTCTGATTGTGTAAAAAGTGCATAAATTAAAAGCACATCAGTTAGTTGACAATGAGCACAAATATGAAAAAATTAAGGGAAAAAAAACTGATTAAACTAAAAAATTGCTCTTCTCTAAATAGTCAATATACTTTTTGTTTCCTTGACTTTACATAAATATATTTGAAGTAAATATTTTATTTCTCTTGATAACAATAATTCAATTCAACAATACTAATAACTCTGATTGTGTAAAAGTGCATAAATTAAAAAAGCACATCAGTTAGTTGACAATGAGCACAAATATGAAAAAATTAAGGGAAAAAAAATGATTAAACTAAAAAATTGCTCTTCTCTAAATAGTCAATATACTTTTTGTTTCCTTGACTTTACATAAATATATTTGAAGTAAATATTTTATTTCTCTTGATAACAATAATTCAATTCAACAATACTAATAACTCTGATTGTGTAAAAAGTGCATAAATTAAAAGCACATCAGTTAGTTGACAAGGAGCACAAATATGAAAAAATTAAGGGAAAAAAAAATGATTAAACTAAAAAATTGTACTTCTCTAAATAGTCCAAAATATACCTTTTTGTTTTCTTGCCATTATATATATTTTTTTGTTTTTCTTGATGCATTAATTCAATTCAACAATATTGATGACTCCGATTATGGAAAGAGTTCACCATTTAAATCAAACCAAACAGTTGACAATGAGTACAAATATGAATAAATTAAAAAAAAAAGTGATGTCATCAAACTAAAAAAATACAATTCTTTAAATGTCCAAACTGTGTTTTGTTTTCTTGACTTTCCTAAATCTAGCTGAAACATCAACAATCCAATTCAACAATACTGATTACTGCGATTACGGAAAAAGTGCACCAATTAAAAATAAACCAGTCAGTTGACAATGACACAAATATGAATAAATTAAAGAAAAAAATTGATAAACCTAAAAAATACACTTCTCTAAGTAGTAAAAATTATTTGTTTTGTTTTTCTTGACAACAATAATTGAATTCAGCAATACTGATGACTCATATAACGGAAAGAGTGCACCAATTAAATCAAACAAAACAATTGCCAATGAGCACAAATATGAATAAATTAAAGAAAAAAAAATGAAAAAGTATAATTCTTTAAATGCACAAAGTGTGTTTTGTTTTCTTGACTTTCCTAAATCTATCTGTAACAGAAACAATCTAGTTAAACAATACTGATGACTCCAATTAGGGAAAGAGTGCCACCAATTAAAAGCAAACCAGTCAGTCGACAATGAGCATCCATTCGATTCCAAACTCGAGATAAATCAATTCAGAAACAGGCAACTGAAACAGCGTTTTGAGCCCCAAACAACTGCGGGCCATACATCACGCTTCACTATTAATCTTTCCACCAACTGCAACTGCAGCAGCACTCCCCCCATAAAATCCAGCAGCCGCACTCTGTCCGTCCATTGCAGAGTCACACAGACCGGAAAATTACCGGAGCTCTCCCGGATTCCAGTCACTCGAAACAAATGAGCCAGTATTTTTAGACAATCTCGGATTGTTAATGACAGCACTCGAATAGATGATTTTTCTAAACGCCACTTTAATAATTACAATAATTAATCATTTCTTGGATTTTCTTTTTCCTCCCTGGACAGGGTCCCTAATACATTGGTTTTTAAATAATCAAAATATTTCTTCGAATTAACAAACAATGCAATCATAATTAATTTATAGAAATATTATTAACAAAACTTGAATCGTTGAACCGTTTCATGACCCAGTAGTAACGTTCTTACACAGGATTAAGGAAAGTTAAAGTTCGTATCCTCTGGTAGCTTCAGTTGCAGTAAATGCTTTCAGAAATAAAAAGAGTCGAAGGGGCAAGGTGTGCAAATCGTCTTGCTTCAGTATTCATTTAGTAGATTTTTCCGGGTTTACTCCTAAAAGGCAAGACAGTCAATGTCCTCCTCTAATTGCCCATCGGTGGGATGTTCGTCAGGAACATAAGTAAAACAGGAAGCTCACAGATGGTTAATAACAACAAAAAACTAATTGAATATTACGTTGAGTTTTTGAAGCAAGTAGGCAAGTACATCGAAACCAACAAGAGAAGTTAAACTGAAAGCGCTAATGTCTTTGTAAAGAATTAATATCATAAAACCGTAAGTCGGAATGTCTTTTAATTAAAATTCTAGAAGAGGGGGAAATTAAATGTTTCGCAGCCAAAATGTCCTTGTAGAAATTAGTTCAGTGTTCCTTAGGGATATTATTGCGGTAAGACAACTACCCCCACATTATTTAAAAAAAATATTATGCAGCATTTCGGTTATAGGCGCAATGATCTAGTGTAATAGTACAATAACTTGTGCAATAATACTTAAGAATTTAAAATAACGAGTAGAGGAATATGACGAAGACCCTCATATGCCGTCCCTGGAGAATTTGTTCTAAATTTTTGTAGTAAAATATGAATGAAGTGTAGCTGACCTTATGCAGCACAACTTGGATGAAGCTTAATGTGCTCCAGAAATTTCATTTGCGTAGCGAATAACGTCATGTCAAAATTCTCGGCACATACTTCAACAACAGTATACACGAGAATTTTTAACTTGGCTTCACTAGCAGAGTTTCGAACCAAACTCTCTCAAATAGGAAGTCCAACCATCTTTACAACCTTCAACTCCAGTTTATAAAATCATCAACAAAAAAATACTTAAATCTGATGCAAAATTAAAATTTTTTGTAAAAATAAAACACTGTTAAAGATACAGATTTAAAGCAAAAACATATTACGATTTATAGCTTTCAAATAACAATAATATCTGAGCACAAATTTTACTGGAGTACATTAATAATTCAAAACAGATTAAACATACTAATTCATTCGACGCAAATTAATTTATAAGCCAGCATTCATTAATTATTAAAAGTATCACAATCATTTTTGCAAAATATTCATCTAGCACACTGGATTAATGATTTAAATTCCATTTGATTTTAATGCCAAAAGTAGATTAACGCAAATAATTTGAAGACCACAATTGTTTGGAAATATTAACTTTAATTTACTAATCTCCTGGTTTTAATCTGCTTTTGAGTACTTAGTTGGCGAGTGTTTCGTAAGATTGTTTTCGTTAAGATTAAAATCATGTATGATAAGGTGATAAATTTGTGAAGCCCTTGTAAAACTGATGCTAAGATTTTAATATTAAACAATTTTGTAGACTTTTATGGTAAATTTTAAACACATTTTGAAGAGGTAAAAGGGTTATAGAGAGGTAAAATCCCTATGTGGGAAGTTTTCTTTTGAGACTTCTGGAGATTTGGTTTGGCTTGTCGCTCTACTGTCATTTTGTGCACACTTTAAGCTAATTAGACGGGGATCTACAGTTTAATGTGGAATCAGAACCCCTCACAAACGTCCATGCCACCGCCAGGATTCGAAATTGAAGCCTGTGTATCAAAGTCCACAGCGCTAGCCAATTGGCCATCAGGTCGCTTGGACTCCCATATTCATTTCCTATTTGAGTCTATTCAAATTGCTGTTTTACCAAGGACCAAATTCCAACCAAAGAAATGATTCTTCCATTGTAAGTCAATTAGTCAAACAAAGTTATAAACTAACGTGTTGTAATTTTAGAATGCAATACAATATGACCCAAGTCATTGAACAATACAAAAGACATATGTAGCACATTGTGTGTAACACAGTGGTTCTCAAAGAGTGCGCCCTTGAGTATTTCGGAGAAATATGCGTTCAGATATAAAAATAAATTTAGTTATTCAATTTTCTTGCAAGTTTTTACTAGAAACAAGTAACCTTTCAAATTTCTTTTGTTCTTTTATTCACGAAAAAAGTGCCAAACAACGATAATGTGTTCCGATACGATGCTCCCGCGAAACTAGAATTGGTCACTTCTATGATTAGCTACAAGAAATTTTAGTGTCTGTGTGATTCTCATTGTTAAAATTTTTCATTGTAACCTATGAGACTCCGCCGTCTGTAAAGTTATAATTTAATATTCCAAAGAAGAAGAACTAATAGTTATATGTACTGATCGTACAATCCACATCATTGTCACACTAGGCTATCATCCACCAATCCACCTACTATCCATCGCCTCTACTGTCCACCAATCCACCTACTATCCATCGCCTCTACCGTCCACCAATCCACCTACTACCCATCGCCTCTACCGTCCACCAATCCACCTACTATCATCGCCTCTACCGTCCACCAATCCACCTACTATCCATCGCCTCTACCGTCCACCAATCCACCTACTATCCATCGCCTCTACTGTCCACCAATCCCCCTACTATCCATCGCCTCTACTGTCCACCATGTCATGACCACACCACACCACACTATACTACCACTATCTTGCCAACTACTATGCATCATGCCACTTTTATTCTATGATATATATATGTTCAGGTCCATGAGTCCAAGTGTTTCATATTGAAGAAAACTATATTTTAAGCAACACATGAAAAAAAATACATATTAAATTATTGATGTATACTTCGATAATCTAAAACACTTCATACAGGTGATATTCATATTTTATTTACTGGCGGAAAACTTACTGTTTTATAAAACAGAACAGAATAAAATGAGAAAGGGAATATGGCACCCTTCACACATGATTGATGTTAGCAGCAAAATTAAACGATAAATTGTGAAAACAGTGTAGAGTAAAAGTAACTATTGAAAATGTTATCTCAAAGAGTCTGTATATATTCTTTGAGATAACAATTCCAAGTGGCATCTACATTTTCAGAAGTGTTAAAATATTTTTTCTTTTTTTTAACATAACTCGGAAAATATTTAATATTAGATGGGAGAGTGTTTTCAACTTTTATGTATGTTTTCAATACGTTTGAAATATGTTTTATTCTTTCCAAATCAAAATCTCCCGTTTTTTAAAATTTAATTAAAAACTTGGGGCCTGAATGGGCGAGTGGCTAGCGCTCTAATGCTCGGTACCACAGGTTTCGGGTTCGAGTCCCGGCGGTGCCATGAATGTTTGTAGTGGTTCGAAATCCACTCTAAGCCGTAGATCCCGGTCTAACATGATCGTAGAGCGTTGCGAGGGTATTGTTACTCCGCGTCCGTAACTTATCTTCAAGCTACACGCATCTGCTGGATAGTTCTAAGTGAGTAACGTCGGTGCAGCACTTACCTTAAGGCATCAAAGACAATTGTCGAAGTGTTTGCCAGCTGCATTGGAAAAAAATTAAAAATAATAAATTTATAAAAACTAAAAAAAAAAAAAAAAAAAAAAAAAAAATTTAAACTTAAAAAAAATAGTTTAAAACTTAAATTGAAAAGAATTATTTTCCAAAAAAATTAAATTGTGTTAGGATTTCCAATACAGACAAAACCTATGTGAGTTTTGGCTTGATTTGGCTTGTTGCTCTAAGGTCATTTTGTGCACACTTTAGGCTAATTAGACCAGGTCCTACAGTTTAACTTAAATATATGTGAGGATAAAAGCAATTGTTTTCATGTTTAAAAAAAATTGCGTTACCCAAATAAATCGCATTTGATAAATAATTGTAAAGAAAAAAATATGGAGATTTTGCTAATGGCACAATTTTTAATTAATTTATCACTAATTTTTAATTTTGATATCGATACACTGGTAATTAACATATAACTTTTGAATTTTTAATTAAAATATATCAAGAGATAAATCCCCAGTTTAAAGAAAACATGTTTTATTTTGCTGTGCATACACAAAGAAATTGATAAACCTGTATTCAGCATAACGTTGTTCCTTATCAACCATCAATTTATGGGATCGAGTTTATCTAGTTTTCTATCATATTTTTTAATGCCATCAAATGGAGGGCGAATCTTATTTTTCTCCCATGTGATATGCAAATTGAGAGTGGGATTCAGTATTGTCTCATGCGATATTTAAATGAAGAGCTGTTTTCAATATTATCCCAAGTGATAAGCAAATGCAGAGCGATCTACATTTTTATCTCCCTGCAATATATAAATGATATCAGTTTCCCTTCTTCTCCCATGAATTTTGTAATGGCAGAATAATTTCTAGAATTTCTCCCTTAAGCACTTTAAATGCGATGCGATTACCAGTATTATTCAATACTATAAGCAAACACAGAGGGATTTCGAAATTTTCTTCATCAAATATATTTTTTTTTGTTCCAATGCAGCTGGTAAATACTTAGACAGCTTGGTCTTGGATGCCTTAAGGCAAGCGCTGCACAGACCTTACTCACTTTGCATTACCCAGGGGGCGCGTGTGAGTTGAAGATACGGACGCGGAGTGACAATGGCCCCGCAATGCTCTACGATCCTATTAGGACCGGGACCTACGGTTTAAAGGGGATTCCGAACCACTACAAACATCCATGACACCACCGGGACTCAAATCCTCATCAAATATATTAAATGCAGTATTTTTTCCATCAATTCATTAATGCGATTTCCAGTATTATTCAATGCTATAATCAAAAACAGAGCGATTTCCTTTTTTATCTCAATGCCATATATAAATGATATCAGTTTCCCGTTTTCTACTATGCATTTTGTAATTGCAGAATGATTTTTATATTTTCTTCATCAAATGCGTTAAACTCAGTGTGATTTCTAGTGTTATTCAATATTATAAGCTAACACAGACTAGCTTTCTAGAATTTCTTCGTCAAATACATTAATTGCAGAGGGATTTCTAGATTTTATCTATCAAATGCATTAATTGCAGAGTGATTTCTAGATTTTTCTCATCAAGCACTTTAAATGCAGTACGATTTCTAGTATTTTTCAATACTATAAGCAAAACAGAGCGATTTCCTTTTTCATTTCTATGCAATATATAAATGATAACAGTTTTTCTTTTTTTACCATGCGTTTCGTAATTGCAGAGTGATTTCTGGATTTTCTATATCATCTACATCATCATCATCATCTTAATTTTCTACATAATCATCTAGATTTTCTACATTTCTACTTTAAATGCAGTAGGATTCCTAGTATTATTCAGTACTATATGCAGAAAATGGGCGGTTTTCAATTTTATCATATAAAATATGTTAACACATATCGGTTTCCCGTTTTCTCCCTTAAGATACTCAAATACAAAGAAATTTCCAGTTTTCCTTCACAAATAAGTAAATGCAGAGCAGCTTCCAGAGTTTTTCCATACAATATGTAGATGTAGAACGATTTCTACTGTTATCCTATGCAATATTAAAATTCAGAGTGGTTTTCAGTATTCTCCACACAATACGTAAATGCATTAAGGTTTCCAGTTTCCTATATTCGATACGCAAACGCAAAACTGTTTCCAGTTTTCTGCCCTATCCATAGAAATCCTCCCAGAAGACATCTCCCTGCACCAACTTATCAGGAATTTATCGTAAAACACCTGATCTAAATAAAATAAAAATTTAAAAAAGAAAACAAACAATTTGAAGAAAATTGTTTGTTTCCTTTTTTAAATTTTTATTTTATCTACTTGTCATTAAATATGTTTTTGATTTCACTTGTAGCTTACGACTCAAATTTGTAGGGGATTAAGCAATGATGGTCATTATGCTCGACCGGAGTATGATTTTAAAGATTATAATTCTAGGGAAAAATTTAAATTTATATTTTATCTGTAATGGACAGTGCAAATCAACATATACTAATAATTAACAACTACATGGTAAACACTTTTTAAGTAACTATTTATTGAAAATAAAAATAAAACTCTATTTATTCATGGCATTCGATTTTAAATAAAAAATATGTACCTCTAGATTCAAAATAATCTAATGTTCATCATAGGTACAACATTAAAAGTGCTCCATATGTAATTAATAAGAGTTTTTGCAATTTTTCTCAAATACATTCTAAGATTTTTTCAGTCTACATGGAGACTTTGAGTATTTCCAAGGTATAATTAAAGTTTCTTTTGGTTAACTAGCCAAAGGCTAGTTTTTTTGGTTAGTCCTCATTATTCCAAGCCTAATTTCACAAGATGAAATTCACAAGAAAAATGAAATAATATGTTTAAAATTAGCTTCATTGCTAATTTCTAAATTTTTTTTTGTATTTATGTATCGATTAGAATAATTGGAACTTTCTAAGTATATCTGTAATGTATGACATAATACTGAAAATCATTCTATATTTACGAATTGTATGATACAAAACTGAAAGTTGTTTTGCATTTGCATATCGTATGAAAGAATACCATAAACTGTTTTGTATTTGCTTTTCGTACGAAAGAATATTGGAGGTCATTATGCATTTACGTATCGTATAGGAAAATATACATTAATAAATATTTTTTGATTATTTGATATATAATAAATATATTTACATATGGTTATGTGAAAAACTTTAAATAAATTGTTTTTTATTAAATAATTTATAATTAAATAAATTTTTATATATTTTTAATAATGCGGTAAAATAATAACATTGAGTCAGAAGAAATGTAAACACTATTGCTTATTTGTTATATTAATTTTTGCCCCCTTTTACTCATATCTTTATAAACACAGAGATGTGAAATGTGTATTTTGATATCGATCCAAAACTGCGCTATATTGACAGAAAAGAAATTAACTATTCTAAACAAGAGAATTTTTAATTTTTCTTTCCCGATATCATTTATCAAACAAAACTTTCTCTGGGAGAAAAAAGAAAATGAACGAATAACAAGAAAGCGAATTCATTTTTCTAATCGATTCCAACGAATCGATTCCAGTAAATCCTCACCCCTTGCCAAGTTCAAAGACTTTCCGCCACAAGGAAAAAGGATGAACGAAGAAGCTCCAGGGCTAGAATGGAGACAGTTAACTTTTTCTTCTTCTCACCCCCAACCGCGAGAGATCTCGTCTTCTACCTGTCACTGGCCGGACATTGGATACTGGCCAACAGAAAACGGTGCATGACGTATGGCCATCCAGGACTGTCTCCTTCTGTCTCTCTTTTCTCAGAGAAATGGAGAATGGATGCAGCAGGTCAGAACCGTCGCAGTTCCAGTGACACGGCTTGGGGTGTGATGGATCTTAATTTGGATCGTTGGGAACACCAAAGAGGAATGGATGCAAATGCAGCGGTTGATGAAATATTTACACGCGTTGATTGAGCCTCCGCCACAATTTTGATGGACGCGAACAAATTGAGCACATATAGGCTGTCAGTAACAGGGAGTGTCAAGAGTCAGGGATCTGTACTTGATTGGCAAGTGCTGGTTTATTAATAGACAGTGATTTGTTATACACTCTGCTAAAAGGAAGTCATAATGTGAAAAGGATTTAACACGTATAAATAGATAAACTTATTAAATTCCTACTATTAGTTCACACTCTCCCTATATATATCTTGTTCAAATTTTCGGTCGTTCATAAAATACTTTTTATTCATCCACTCAAGTTCAAATACATTTTTTTTAACTTGTCGTGGATGGCCCTTGATGTTAATACAGTTTTTTCAAATATTAATTCATTAATTAAAATTAATAAATGAATTTAATTTTTTTTTAAATTTAAGTTGCATGTATCTAATAATAGATGGGGCCAGATGTGAGAGGAAAATTTCAACTTTATTTGTAAAGGACTTTTTCTACAATATAGTGAAAAAGAGTAGGAATTGACTTTTTTTTTTTTTTTTTTTATATTACTCGTTATTATGTTAAGTTACACCAGTTAATTCTAACTTTCCGCGTGCATATTTTTAAATTTTGTTACGAGTCAGGCACTCGCAATCGATTGGCAAGTACTAGCTGCTTAGTAATCAGTTATTTGTTTTACACGCTGCTAAAAAGAAATTATAATGTGAAAAGTAGGACTTAAATCGTGCCTTTAGATATACCTTTAGATATACCTCTCTTTCTCTCAGAAAAATGGAGAACAGTTGAAGCAAGTCAAAATCGTCACAGTTCCAGTGACATGGTTCGGGGTGTGATGGATCTTAATTCGGATCGTTGGGAACACCAAAGAGGAATGGATGGAAATGCAGCTGTTGATGAAATATTTACATGCATTGATTGAGCCTCTGCCACCATTTTGACGGACGGGTACAAATTCAGCACATACAGGCTGTCACTAACATGGAGTGTCAAGAGTCAGGGATCTGTGCTTGATTGGCAAGTGCTGGCTTATTAATATACAGTGATTTGTTATACTCGTTGCTGAAAGGAAGTTCATAATCTGAAAAGGACTTAACACGTATAATTAGATAAACTTATTATTATGTTAAGTTATAAAAGTTAAGTCTATCTTACCACGTACATATTTTTAAATTTTGTTACGAGTCAGGGATTTGCAATTGATGGGAAGTGCTGGCTGATTAATGCATGCTTTGCAATAATAGGGTTAAAAATAATAATAGGTTTAAGGGGTAATTTTAGGGTAATAAAAATGGGTAAGGGGTAATAGTGGGTAAGGGGTAATACTAGGCTTAATACTAAGGGGTAGATAAGTGAAGAGCACACGATTTCTTAAAATCTACTTGTCAAGATTCAGGGATTTGTACTTGATTTGCATGTACTGGTTTATTAATACACATTGGTTATACTCGTTACTAAAAGGAAGTTATAATGTGAAAAGTAGGACTGAACAAATAGAGTTAGATAAATCTCGTATAACTTAACTTAATAAAAACTTACCATACAATTATTTTAAATTTTGTTAAGAGTGAGGGACTTGCAATTGATTGACAATTGCTAGCTGATTAATACACAGTGATTTGTTATAGTAGTACTTAACACGGATAGTACGACTTAATACGGATAGTACGACTTAACACGGATATTTAGATATACATAGACTTCACTCGTATAACTTACCACGTACATTTCTTTTAAATTTTGTTAAGAGGCGGGAATTTGCAATTGATAGACAAATTTTGGCTGATTAATACACAATGATTCGTTGCTAAAAGGAAATTATAATGTGAAAAGTAGGACCTAAAGCATATATTTAAATATACCTAGACTTAACTAGTATAACTTAACATAATAATAACTTACCTCGTATATTTCTTTTAAATTTTTTAAAAGTCAAGAATTTGCAATTGATTGACTGCTGGCTGATTAACAAATGATGATTGTCAATAATGTTTACGGAGGAGTAGTTAAGTGAATAGCAGAAGGTTTCATAAAATCTACGTATCAAGAGTCGGATTTGTACTTGATTGCAAGTGTTGGTTTATTAATAAGCAGTGTTTTGTTATACGCTTTACTGAAACGAAGTTATAATCTGAAAAGTAGGACTTAACACGGATATTTAGTAAAACGTAGACTTCACTCGTATAATTTAGCATAATTATATGTTACCACGTACAATTTTTTTAAATTTTGTCAAGGGTCTGGAATTTACAATTGATTGAAAATTGCTGGCGGATTAATACATGATGATTTTCAATGAAGCATACTAAAGGTTATTCTATTCCTCTCGATCATACATTTAGAAATCTGCTTTCACCGAACTAGTTTTATGGCTGAAAACATTAGTAAACAAGCGAAGTACCAGTCGGTACTACCTTTGAAAAGAAACAAACCTAAGTGAGATGAACAATTGTTTGCTTTGAATTTTTGTAATAAAACTACGATTATTATTATTTTTTTTTATTTTACGATGTCAATGTTTATCTTATAAAGTATAGAAGTAGTAATTTATCTATCATGAGATAAGTATGACTGTAATAAATTATGAAAGCAAATATTTTATATAAACAAAACAAAGATTTTCTTGATGAGTTGTTGACTTTAAATATTTACTGTTATTTGAATGAAAAATGATTTTAACAAAATTAATCTTTTAAATTAGAAGCGAGAATAAAATAGTTTGCATATAATAGCAGATAAGATCATTATTTTTTGTCATTACCCTTTAAGAGTTAATAATGAAAAGTTATTAAAATTTCATTAAAACCATTCATCGTGAAATATAAATATAAGGTGTTTATATTTTTAAACGATATAAATAAATTCATAATTAACCATGCTGTTAGATTACAAAATTATTTAGGCAATAATAATATCCTATTTAGGGACATGATGGCCGAATGATTAAGGGCCCTGGCGCTCGGTTCGAATCACGGTAATGTCATGGATATCTGTAGTGGTTCGGGATCCACTTTAAGCCGTAGGTACCAGTCTAATATGATTGTAGAGCATTCGGCGTAGGGCTAGCAACCATACCCCGTAAAAAAATCTTCTGTCTCGAAATCTGGCAGTATTAAGATAGCCTTGGCCACCATGGGGCTGTTGAGCGAATTAAGCAGGAGAATATCCTACCTCCGATTAAAATATGTAAAACTTGTTTTTCATCAAATTGATAAATTCAATAATGATTTATTGTTTCTTAAATACTATTTACATTTATTAGATAAACTTTTGATAAAATCGGGAACTATACAATAAATGCGATTATATATGAAATTTTTCTGATCATCAAGAAAAAAAAGGTTATCTGATTTTATAAGATTTGTGAATGAAATTTATTTATTTATTATTTTTATTATTATTTTACAATTTTATTAAAAATATTTAGGGATGTATTTAATATATATATTTTTTTATTTTTATCAAAATTTTGCATCCTTTCAAAATTGAAACGCCATCCACAAAAAGAACATTAATAATTACATTTTCTTGGAGAATTTGCATTAATAAAACTTTTATGAAATACCATTATTTAATTTTTTAATAAAGTTATTTTTTATAAGTGTCCTTCTCATTCAATTAAATGATAAAAATAATAAATACAATTATTGACATTTGGAAAAATGGATTTTCTACAGAGCTTTACATCCGTAATTCTTAAAATCTAGTAAATAGTTGTATATTTTAAGAATAGTAATTGTTAAATATTGTAGATTTGAACGTTGAAAAATGATGATTTTTGAGACCATGAAAAAAAATAAATAAATAACACGTATATATATATATATATATATTTTTTTTTTTTTTTTTTTTTGATAAATTAAAAATTTATGTGCATGTTTTGAAGTTTTACTGATAAATCTATGAATTTATCTATTTTTTTTTAATTTATCGAAAACTAATTCGAAATTACTTTTAGATGAAACAAAGCATTAAACAAAAAAGAAGTTTTAATAATATTACTAAAAGAGATATAAAGGTTTATCAATATTTAATGGAACCAGTATAAAACAAGTCATAATTTTAAAAGTAAGTAAGCTTAAAAATCTACATAAATATAAAAAATTAAATTATAATTCAGTCAGCAAACGTTAACTTTATACGCATTATGAATAGATTAATATAATTATTACCCAAAGTGTGCATTCAATACCTTTTTCGCTTAATTTAGTGAGATAGCCAATAAATAATGCAAAACGAAACATTTGCGGAAATATTTCACTTTTAATCTCAGGGCCGAGACTCTCCTGTGACCGTCGACCATTTTCCCCAGATTGATAGTGGGCAAGGAAATATTTAAAAAAAAGAAAAAATGGCGAAAGCAGAGCTGACTGCACGCATAAATAATTTATTCCATCATGGAAAAAAGAAAAAGGCCGCCGTGAATAAATGAAGTTGTGCGTCTGACGTTCCATTTGGCCTTGCAGCAAAATGTCAGCCGCCATAATCGTATGTGTCAGTAAAAATGGTGCGCCAACGTCAGATGCACAGCTTCTTCTGTCTTCTGATCTTGTGGTTGGAATGAAAAGTTAATCATGACTTCTAACTTCAAAGATTGCTTGTTTTTGTTTTGATGTTTAATAAATATGGAGAATTCATTTTTTTTAAATGTGCATCATTTTTCTAAGTATTAATTCAACCATCACAGCTAGTGGTGTTTTTGTCTGTGTTCAAAACATCAACTTTAAATCCATAGCGTTATTTCGCTATACATCTGTGATCTATTCTTTGATCTACAATATTCTTTGCAAAATAGTCTTCGAAACAGTTTCAAAAAATCGTTTTTGAAAAATAATCTTTGAAACTCTATTTAAAAATCGCCTTTGGAAAAATCTTCTTTTAAACTCTATATTAAAATCCAAAAATCTTTGAAAATATATAAAAATCGTTTTTATCTTTTCAAACTCTATATAAAAATCGTTGTTTGAAAAATCCCTATATAAAAATCGTTTTTAAAAAATCATCTTTCAAACCCTATATAAAAATCGTTGTTTGAAAAATCGCCTTTGGAAAAATCTTCTTTTAAACTCTATATTAAAATCCTCTTTGAAAAATCATGTGTGAACACTATTTTAAAATCGTTTTTGAAAAATCATCTTTGAAACCCTAACTAAAATATCTTCTTTGAAACACTAACTTAAAATCGTCTTTGAAGTCCTTAAAAGTACACAAGCCTTAAAAGTATATAAGCGTGATTAAAAACAATAACGAAAGCAAAAAGCAGACGCACTCCATCGGATTCTTTTCCACTTGTAATATTATTTAACTTTCTTTTTTTTAAAGACCATTTAAAGATTTATTTGTGTTCTCTTTGATAAAAAGATTTTGAGATATTTATTTGTTAACAGATTTATCTGCGTTAAAATTTTGTTTAAGGCACATTAATAATAATTTTAACATTACATTTTAGTTAAAAGTAAAATTAATTTAATATATAAAGGAAAATGTAGTTTCTTTTTATTTTATCTAAAATTCCTCTTTGAATCCGTATAGAAAAATAGTCTTTGCAAATATCGTCTTTGAAACAGTTTCAAAAAAACGTTTTTGGAAAAATAATCCTTGAAACCCTATTTAAAAAGTCTCTTTGAAATATAATCTTTGAAACCCTATATAAAAATCGGTTTTGGAAAATCATCTTTGAAAACCTATATAAAATTCTTCGTTGAAACTCTGTATAAAAGTCCTCTTTGTAAAATTATCTTTTAAAACCTATATAAAAATTGTCTTTGCAAAAATCTTCTTTGAAACTCTATTTAAAAATCTTCTTTGAAAATTCTTCTGTGAAACCCTATCTAAAATATCTTCCTTTAAACACTAACTTAAAATCGTCTTTGAAGCCCTACACAAAGCCTTAAAAGCATATAAGCGTGATTAAAAGCAATAATGAAAACAAGAACAGAAGTACTCCACTGCATTCTTTTCCACTTTTATTCATTCCCCCTCGTATCAGAACGAGGAGTTAAGAGCAAGGAAGCAGGTATTGTAGAAAATCTACTCGCAGGACAGTTCCGGCGTTTATGGGAAAATTACAGTCGGACTAATACTGCGAGAGAACACGAGAGTTTTATACTTTGGAGCAGCAGCTGAAATATGAAAGCCATTCATCGAAACTTCTCTTAAGAACATTAACAGCAGATTGCCTTCCAAGGATTTAATAAAATTTTCCTTTATCGGAAGAAAAATAAAAGAAAGAATTTAAAGACTATAAGCGGATAGAAATTTCAAAGATTTATTTGTGTTCTCTGAGATCTTTATAGTGTAAAAGTGCTGTAAAGGAATTTTAAGTAACCATTGGTTGTTTCCAGAAAGAATCGTTGTTATTTCTGTGCTTATTTAATATATTTTTTATATTATTTAAGTTTCTTTTTTATTTAATTGATGTTGCGATTCTTTGTTATAATTTATTTTTTTAAAATCTACGTTAAAGTTTTGTTTAATGTACTTTAATACTAATTTTGGTATTACATTTTAGTTAAAAGTAGAAGTAATTTAATATATAATGAAAAATTCTGTCTATTTTATTAAAATGTTAATGTAGAATATATTTTATGACTGCATGAACTAAAATTGTGGTTGAAATTATATCACAAAAAATGAGACATATATAAACACAAAACAAACTTTTTTTAAAAAAAACTTTACAACCTTTTCGAGTCATTTGTCTTTGAAAGTGTATCTAAAAATCGTTTTTGAAAAGTCATCTTTAAAAACCTATATGAAAATCGTCTTTAAAAATCTCTAAAAAAATCGTTTTGAAACTCTCTACAAAAATCCTCTTTGGAAAAATCTTCTTTGAAACCCTATATAAATATCGTCTTTGAATACGTATATAAAATTAGTCTTAGTTAAATCATCTTTGAAATCCCATATAAAAATCATCTCTGTAAAATTGTCTTTGAAAGTGTATCTAAAAACCGTTTTGGGCAAATAACTTTAAAACCCTGTGTAAAAATGTATCTAAAAATGGTTTTGGACAAATAATTTTTGAAACCCTAAGTAAAACGCGTCTTTGAAAAATCATCTTAACCAAACCTATCTAAAAATTATCTTTGAAACTCTATATAAAAATCGTCTTTGGAAAAACCCTCTTTGAAACCCTTTTTAAAAATCGTCTTTGAAACCCTATCCAAAATATCGTCTTTGAAAAATAATCTTTGAAACCCTATCCAAAATATCTTCTTTAAAACATTAACTTAAAATCGCCTTTGAAGCCCTGCACAAGCCTTAAAAGTATATAAGTGCGATTAAAAACAATAACCAAAATAAAAAGCATACGCACTGCACTGGATTCTTTTCCACTTTTATTCATTCCCCCTCGTATCAATAACGAGGAGTTAAGAGCAAGGAAGCAGGTGTTGTAGAAAATCTACTCGCAGGACAGTTCCGGCGTTTATGTGCTGTAAAACTGCAGTCGGACTAGTACCCTGCGAGAGAACACGAGAGTTTTATACTTTGGAGCAGCAGCTGAAATATGAAAGCCATTCATCGAAACTTCTCTTAAGAACATTAACAGCAGACTGCTTTCCAAGGATTTAATAAAATTTTCCTTTTTCGGAAGAAAAATAAAAGAAAGAATTTAAAGACTACAAGCGGATAAAAATTTCAAAGATTTATTTGTGTTCTGTTTGAGATCTTTATAGTGTGTAAAAGTGCTGTAATGGAATTTGAAGGAACCATTGATTGTTTCCAGAAATAATCGCAGTTGTTTCTGTGCTTATTTGATATTTTTTTTAAATATTATTTAAGTTTTTTTCTCTTTAATTTGTGTTGCGATTCTTTGTTAAAATTTACTTGGTTAAAATCTACATTAAAGATTTGTTTAAAGTACTTTAATTATAATTTTAACTGTACATTTTAGTTAAAAGTAAAAGTAATTTAATATATAATGAACAATTCTATCTTTTTCATTAAAATGTTAATGTAGAATATGTTTTATGGTTGCATGAACTGAAATTGTGGTTGAAAGTATATCACAAAAAATGAGACATATATCAGTACAAAACAAACTTTTTAAAAAAATCTACACCCTATCCAAAAGTTATCTTTGAAACTCTATTTAAAAATCGTCTTTGAATCTGTGTATCGAAATAGTCTTTTGCAAAACCATCTTTGAAATCCCACGTAATAATTGTCATTGAAACTGTATCTAAAAATCGTTTTTGAAAAATAATCTTTGAAACCCTATCTAAAAATCGTCTTTGAAAAGTCATCTTTAAAAACCTATATCGATATAAAAATCATTTTGAAACTCTGTACAAAAATCATCTTTGGGAAAATCTTCTTTGAAACTCTATTTAAAAATCGTCTTTGAAAAAATCTTTAAAACCCTTTATAAAAATAATTTTTTGAAATTGTCTCTGAAATTGTATCTAAATAACTTTTTTGTAAAATAATCCTTGAAACCCTATCTGAAAATCGTCTTCGAAAAGTCATTTTTAATAACCTATATAAAAAACGTCTCTAAAAACCTATATAAAAATTCTCTTTAAAAACCTATATAAAAATCATCTTTACAAATCTATATAAAAATCCTCTTTACAAATCTTTATAAAAATCATTTTTGAAGCCCTATCTAAAAATCGTCATTGAAAAATCAACTTTGAAACTCTATCTAAAATATCTTCTTTGAAGCACTAATTTAAAATTGCCTTTGAAGCCCTACACAAGCCTTAAAACTATATAAACGTTATTAAAAACAATAACGAAAACAAAAGCAGACGCACTCTACTGGATCTTTTTCCACTTTTATTCACCCCCCTTCGTATCAGAACGAGGAGTTAAAAGCAAAGAATCGCGGCGCAGGTGTTGTAGAAAATCTACTCGCAGGACAGTTCCAGCGTGTATGTGCTGTAAAACTACAGTCGAACTAATACTGCGAGAGAACACGAGAGTTTTATACTTTGGAGCAGCTGAAATATGAAAGCCATTCGTCGAAACCTCTCTTAAGGCCATTAAGAGCAGCAGACTGCCTTCGAAGGATTTAATAAAATTTTCCTTTTTCTGAAAAAAAAAAAAAAGGAAAGAATTTAAAGACCATAAGCGGATAGACATTTCAAAGAATTATTTGTGTTCTCTGTGAGATCTTTATAGTGTAAAAGTGCTCTAATAGAATTTTAAGGAACCACTGGATGTTTCCAGAAATAATTGCAGTTGTTTCTGTGCTTATTTAATATTTTTTATGTTATTTATGTCTCTTTTTCTTATTTCATTTGTGTTGAGATTCTTTGTTGGCATTTACTTGGTTAAAATCAATGTTAAAATTTTGTTTAATGTACTTTAATACAAATGTTAACATTATATTTTAGTTAAAAGTAATACTAATTTAATATATAAGGAAAGTTTTTGTCTGTTTTTTAAAAATGCTAATATAAAATATGTTTATAACTGCATGAACTGAAATATTTGAAAATATGTGAAAATATATTTAAAAAATTGAGAATCATTTCAATACAAATCATTACAGGTGGATGAACCGCATTTTGTAAACATAGTATGTAAAATTAAATGAAAAGATAGTTAAAAGTACAGTTATAAATAGAGAGCAAAAAAGATTTATTATAGTTTATTTTTTAATTTTCTTTTTTTGTATCTTAGCTGGATTCATTTAAATGCGTTAAACCGAACGCATTTAAATGAATCAGATTTCAAAAAAATTAAAGGAGTCACAATAACAATTTGCACATTGCAACGTCTCGGTCTATATTAGAACAATAACGGCTTCAAGAAGAGGATTACTTTTAGGTTCATGGGAACAAGATAGATAGATATATTTACAAATAATAAACTCTGGATTATTATACGAATAAATAAATATTTAAAAATATAATTTTCTTCACAAGTGCAGCACACTCCAAAGTCTGAGATTTTCAGAGTTCTCGAGTTTACGATTAATATAATTGCCCGATCTACAGCAGACCTTAATTATCACATGGCGTGATACGCGAAACCACAAAGGGTTTACTTTGAAAAACAAGCGGAAAATCCGCCCTATCTATACAGTAATTTCAGAGAAAAAAACAACAACACTACTGGTCGACAAGTAGCAGAACCCTCTCTCTTCTTCAACGAAACCCTCACTTTAAGACAATCCTTCAAGAGAGAAGCGCGGTCAGCTTCCTTCGCTTCTCATTTGATTAAACATTTCTCAGTTCGTGATCCATCACCAACCGCGGTGGAACAACTCATGGTATAGTCCATGTTCAATCTGTAGTTGTTTCGATATGTGAAGATTGTACAGACATTCGCTAATTTCCTGAGTTTCATTTTACCCGATACCAAATATCTGCTATCAAATTAGAGTGACAGGTTGTTCTCATGAGTACAAAACACCAATTGCATGTAATATAACTATCCACAATACTGCTTGTATGCTATCAAATATGAGTGATGGGTTGAATGAAAGGACAAAATTCTTCACATGAGAAAAAATGCTGCAACAATTATAAAAATAATGCGCCATAATATGCTGCATTATTTTGAATTAAAAAATTGCCATGAAACGTTTTAATTATGTATTTTTGTTTCATTTTATATACCGAATACTGAAATTTAATTTTTTTTATTTAAGTTAAAGAAAGTATTAATTGTACGTATACATTTAACTTGTGTTTGTAAAAATGTTTTTGTAGTATTAACACACAAATATCAGATGGATAGTTTGTTATTCAAAATATATAAGTTTAGATAAAAAAGGTTTTATTTCATTACCTTGACACTAATGGATTAAGTAACGATATTTTGTTGTTTATATATATTTAAAAAAAATTATGTTTGCTATTCTTATTACGTTATTTATTTTATTATTTTTAATGCATTTTAAAAATGACAGAAAATAAATTAATCATTTTTAATTCATAACAATTTGGAAAACCGATTATGAAAATAATCGAAAAGCAATTAATCTTTTTCTGCCAAATTCATTTTGTCGTTGCATTTGCTAATTTGCTCAGATTTTATGTACCAGCACATACATAAGGCCATCATAGTGTAAACCTAAAAAAAAAAAAAATGTTACAAGGAAAAAAAATATACCATGATGAAAAAAAAAAAAAAAAAATGGTTGATTCTCATTC
Organism: Caerostris darwini; assembly: GCA_021605075.1. Lineage (NCBI taxonomy): Eukaryota > Metazoa > Arthropoda > Arachnida > Araneae > Araneidae > Caerostris > Caerostris darwini. The sequence goes on from BPLQ01010101.1 coordinate 888,484, forward strand.
AGTATATAAAAAAAAATAATCTAAATAACAGCAATTAAGGTGCAAAAATTGATACAATATTTTTTTTTTCTGACTGATAATTTTTTTCTTGATATTTTTCTTTTACAAACATTAAGTAACAAATATTGATATGGATTCTTTTATGAATAAATTAGTTATTTTATTTATTTATTTATTTTTTTATATTTTTGTTCAGCCTAAAAAACAAATGATGATTTATTCAAAAGTAAAAAACATTTTTTTTAATAAGAAAGCAAAACTTTGCTTAAAAAGTTTATCATTTTGTTTAACAAAACAGAAAAATCGTTAATTAAATAATAACATCTTTTATTCTTCAAAAAAACCAACATGGTATATACTAAAAAAGAATTGGAAAAGTAAAAATTTTGTGCGAGTTTTTGGAAGTAACTCCTCTAAAAAATGTATTTATTTATTGCGAAATGTATTTTAAGCATGCTTATTCATCCTCTTATTGATATTTGTTATGATTGCTAATTTGTGTTAGAAAAAATTTGCATTTTTACTGCAGTTAATCTTGATATCAGAAATTTGACAAATCATTAATTAATGTCTTGATAAAGTGATAAAGTGAACAATTATATTTAATTAAATATAATTGTTCATTTTATCAAACTTAGTGATTCTTTCGTATTACCTATAATCTAAAGAAAAATTAATTTAATAAAATGAAACATCATTTTACGCTATTTAACTCAATTATTGTGTCCATTATGAATATCTAAAAATAAATATTTTCTTTATCTGTTCATTAATATATCATCTTCTACGAGTTGCACGGTATAGCAAATCACTTTTAAGTCCCACAGTCAGAACTTAAGACTAATCATATCTAATAAGAATGAAATTCATTGACTAGTTGTAGTACAAAATAAAGAAATGCAAAAATCCAAGAAAAACACCTGCACATTAGGTGAAAATGTTTTAAGAAGATTCAATATTCCCTCTTTGGACCATTTTGGATCGCTGTTCTCTTTATAAAAATTAGTGATTCTTTTGGATTTCCTGTAATCTGAAAGGAATTAGTTTAAATAAAACCAATCTTTACGTGCTATTTAACTAAAATATGATATGCATTATGAATATCTATAGATAAATATTTTCTTTATCTGTTCATAAATACACCATCTTCTACGAATTGCTGAACATAGCAACTCACTTTTAGGTCTCACGGTCAGTTCTTGAGACTAATCAGATTTCAAGAAAAAGAAATTCAATGCCAGTTGCATAGGGAAAAAAAAAGAAATACAAAAATAAAAAAAATAAAAAAAAAAAAACCTTGTACATCAGGTGAAATTTTTTTAAGAAGATTCAATATTTCTTCTTTGAACCTTCTTGGATTTTAATGTATGAGAAATTCAAATTTCCAACACTCAGAGAAATTCAAAATACCAACACTCTATTGCAATAGACAATAAACAGTGACAAATTGAAATTACGATTTTGTAAGTAATTCTATTTCATAAATAATATCTGTTAAAAAAATTATTCGATAAGTTTTGGCAAAGTATACTCTTAAGAGAACTAATTACAATTTTAGAACTAAGCCTTTAGAAAAAAGAAACTACCACATCTTACATTTTCAAACAATATCTTCTCAATCTGGAATGAATTGTCAAAAACAGGCTCAAGATAAAGACGAAGGGAAAATGTTTTAGAAAGTTATTTCAAACAACGGCAAAGGAATCACTTTTTTATTTTATTTGACTGATAAAATGGATGAGTAGTTGAGCTCTTCTTTTTTTTGTAAAGGAGTCAAGATATCACGTGACCTCCTTCGGCGAGATTTATATTTAACGTCGGTTACACCTGCCGTAAACCGTAAGAAATAGATATGGCGTGTGAAAGTTATGGGCAGCTGGCAAAGATGGTCAAGTGCAGGTTAAATACGGAGCTCCAAATTCTGTTTTTCTTGATGGTTAGAATTTGAAAAATAGTTACTAAAATTTACTTTGTGAAAGGTTTTATTAATGTGTATTTTGTATCATCGATGTTTCGATTATCTTTTATTTATTTGGATATTTTCATGTAAGAGAGCTAATCAAATTTTAGGTTTTTGGAAATTAGTCTAAAATATTACCTTCCTATAAATATATGGGAGAGAAAAATAGAAAGTATGCATCTTTTAAATTGATATTACATGATTTACAGAGATTTTCAAAACTTCATTATGAAAAAGGTTTTAATTAAGATAATAAAAAATTTTTAAATTAATTATGGCTTTTTTCCCCAAGTCATTGTCATCCAGATAAAACAGAAACAGAAAAAAAAAAATTATAAATTGTATAATACATTTTTTTTCCTTTTTAAACTAATCAATCACTTTAATTACAGTAACTTTGAAAAATTCATAATTAATTACCTAAGCAAACAGATTTTGTAGATATTTATAATAAATATTATTTCGCAACAATGAAATAAATGCAAGATATATTATTTGCTATTGATTTTACAAAAAATAAAAGTCAATAAATATTAGCATTAAAAGCATTTTAGTATGAAGATGAGTTTAAAGTTTTGGTATTAGCAAATCTTAAAAATCTAAATTTAATAAGTAATTTTCAAAATAAGTGTGCACTTTAGTGTTTATGTTATAAAATATGCATTTTTAACTTCAAAAACAGACTAAAAAATATAGTTTTGAAAATTGAATTTTGAAAAATAATTTACATGATTTTCAAAACTCATTTAGTAGAACCTTTTTAATTTCCTGATAATAAATTGCAATACCAATACGAATACCTTGGCATTAAATACCAATATGAATATCTTGACATTTAATAATTAATACGAATACATTGAGGTTTAATACCAATATGAATATCTTGATATTTAATAACTAATACGAATACCTTGAGGTCTAATAGCCAATACGAATGCCTTGACATTTAGTAAACCAATACGAATAACTTGAGGTTTAACACTAATACGAGATGCATTTCGAACAAAATGGTCAATTAGTTATAAAAATTTACAAAAATTCATTCATATATACATATATAATTTATTTTTCATTCTCCTGTAAGAACTTTTAATATTGAATGGGTTAAGCTTTTTTATGCTCTTTACCTAAAATTCCGTTGTCTATTGTCAACTTCTGATGAATTTAACACTTCACTTTCAGCAAAGCGCTGTGAAACCAGTCAAGTCTGCAAATGTAGGTAAAATAAAACTAACCGGGTGTCAGGGTCTTGACTGTAAAAGGGCTGATCAGATAGTTCCACAAAATTTTAAACGTATAGGTAATTAATCTATTACCTAATAATAAACGTATAGGTTTAATCTATTACCTATACGATTACAATAATGCGATGTATTATTTTAATACCTTTGTCTTTGTCACTGATGTAGATCTACATAACCAGTTCACAATTGTCGATGAGTTTCTGAAGCATTATGCACTAGTAGTATGTTTAGTATGTTATGTATGTTTTATGTCTGTTAGTAGTAGTATGTTTAGTATGAGTAGAGAAAGCGTATCAATTCAATTTTTAATGGTGTGAATAAGATATCCATTGCAAACGAGATGTGTACTACTGAAGTATGTGATATGGCAGTCTTGCCATAAAATTTATATTACCGGAACGTGCCGCATAACTCCAACATCAGCTTTAGAAATGGTTACTGGAATATCATTTGGTATGAATTAAATATTAAAATAAATATGATTTTTTTATGCAAATCATTGAAGGTTGAAAAATGTTCTACAATTCATAGCGTTAATTTTAATCCAAATGACTATGAGGTAAAAAAAAAAGAATTAAAAACACTATATAACAAATTTCGACATTTGTTTAATTAATAAATTTCAAAATTAGCATTAACAATAACTTTAAATAAAATTTCGCAATGGATGACTTAGGCTATAACTGAAATCTGCGTTTGACTGAGATAACTGATGAGACTGAGGCTGCGTTTTTTATTGTTTCGAATATAATACAAAAATTCAAGAAAGATCGAAACAACTCTATCTTCCAAGCTGAATTTGATGGTATTAAAATAATTATGAGAAAAATAATATAAATGATTATTATAAAATTATGCTAGTTTTTGGGAACTCTAAGAAGTGCAATAAAATATGAAGTCCATAGTCCAGTGAATCCAACATAAACTGTTAACAAAGATTTAAACAATTGTTTGGATAGGTAATCATATGGCAATGAGCTTTGTTAAAACACACATTATAGATAGAAAGCAAATTGTCGAAATCAAATTTCCTCTCTCAAAAAACACTTAAATACATATTTATTAGAATAATTGCAAGAGAGCTGGTAGCTCGGCAATACATGGCGAAACCATTTCAAAATCATATATAAAATCTCAAAAAAAGAAAAAAAACAATGAAATCTTTATAGAGAAGAAATTATAGTAACAAGCCAATTATATATGCCAATTTTCCCAATATACCACCAAAGATTTAACCTTTCAGAAGATGATTTCTGGATAGCAATTCTATTACCAACTACTTATCTTTTAACAGAATCATGGCATCTTAAAACTCCTTCTAAGCAATTTTACATTCAGTACCATCGACATATAATTTACAATTTATGGTATAGGTATAAATAAATAAATTTTAAAAAAGAAAACAAACGATTTACTAATCCAAAAAAAAAAATCCTTATTCTAACGTATTGATTAAATTTTCTCCGCTCGTTTTGTTTTACGTAATTCAATAGATTTTTTTTGTATTTCATATTCCATAGAATTAACATTGCAATAAATTGTTTATATCATGCTGAGCCATACTTTCATATCATGTTAATAATCATGGTTACATATGATATCATTTTTTTTCTCTTTTAAGATCCAATGAATACAATGAAGATCCTTAGAATGAATTATTAATTCAATTCTAAGATTCCGTTTCAATTCAATTTCACATTTTTAAAATTAAATTCTATAATTGGAAGTTTTCCCTCCAACTAAATTTGTTATTTTCATTTTTTAATTGGTAGTATTGCTTTTGTGCGTGGGTGCATAGCGGATCAAAATAATGTTTTTTTAAAAATTGACTCGTAAAAAATGAGACTCGTAACATCAAACTGAAAATTCATTACATTCTAGAAATAAATTCTGCGTAAGATATTCATTATACACAATGAACACTACATATTTGAAATGCTGTTGCATAAAATATTACATTTATAGAATTTAAAAATTTTCAATTTCTAGTGGTTTAAAATACCCCATATTAAAATACGAAGACTAATCCATCACAAAAATCCATTTACCTCCCTCATGTATTGGTCCAAGTATTTGTATTTAAAATACCATGAGAATCGCGAAATCGAGTTTTAGCAATGAAATATGGATAGTAATTTTCTGATCACAGAACACACACAGCTTTTGGAGCGTTATCGGTCAAACAGTTGTATTCAGAAACAAACAAAAAAATGCTCTCTTTTCATGTTATTATTTAAATGTTCTGTTATTTAACTCAATTCTAAGAATTCATTTCAATTCAATTTCACATTCTTGTAATGTCAATTTCTTGATTTCAATTTCAATTTTTTCTATACGAAGAAGTTCTTAATTAATTCGACGTAATTTTTATTTTCATTTTTCTACTCTCGGTTTTTTAATTGGTAGTATAGCCTGAGTGCTTGAATTGCAGTGTGGAGGAGAATAAAGCAAAAATGTATTGACATAGATTAGCAATCGTGACATGTATAAGCTCGTAACCTCAAACTGAAAATTTATTGCAATCTAGAATTGAATTCTTTGTAAGATATTTATTATACTCAATAAACACATTCATTACAATTTATAATTAAATTCTTCGTAAAATATTTATTATACTCAAAATATTTTTTAACGCTGTAATATTACATCGAATTTAAATTCTCATTTCTAATGGTGTAAAATACCCCATATTAAAACACGAAAACTAATCAATCATAAAAATCCAATTCCTCCCGCATGTATTGGTCCAAATATTTGTATCGAAAATACCATGAGAATCGCGAAATCGAATTCAGCAGTGAAATATGAGTAGTAATTTTCGGATCACAGAACACTTTTTGTTCTACTGACTCGGATTCCAGCTGCCTTTGGAACGTTATCTGTCAAACAGCTGCATCCAAAAACAAACAAAAAACGTTCTTTTTTTTCTTTCACTTCACTTTAGGGAACATAAACAATTTTTTTTTTATCAACCGGATCTATTTGTTAAATAATGTCAGTTGTAGAAGAGCCAGAATCCCTGTTTTCGAAATCTAAGTTTACACAGAGTTTAACGTTCGTAGAGTTTGGTATGTGAGAAGAAAATAATAACAGATATTTGTAACGTTTCCCTGATTAAACGGTTTTGCTTGTTGGTATATCAAACACTGAGAATCGTTGATTAAAAAATTCTTCATGTACGATATCCCCTGCGTTTTTGGTTAACGGTTTGATGAATTTGTTGAAAGAAATTATTTTGTTCTCGCCTATCAGAAGATTTATTGCACAAAGATGCATTCTTTGGTAAAAAGTAATTGCTTAATTTATCTTTTAACTTACGTTTTTTTTTTCAAGGTGTTTATAAATGTTTTGTATATTTTTCTATTTGATGTATGATGATTTCTAAAACGAAAATTTCAGATATTTGTTTTGGAAAACAAATATCTGAAATTTTTTTTTCTGAAACGTATTTTGGAAAATAAATATCAAATAGATAAAAATACTAAATTAAAACATAATTTTTTCCATAAATAATTAATTATAAGCATATAAATATTTAATTTGTACATTTATAAAAGGGCTTTTTTTTTTAATTTATAAATAAACCTAAAATGGCAAATATTTCAAAATGTTCAAATGCATCATATTAGAAAAATAAAAATTTTCAAAAATTAAATTATATTGAAAAATTAATATGTTAAATTGCATTATATTATTATTTCTATTTGACGTATTATGATTAGTAAAAAACAAAAAATTCGGATATCTATTTTGGAAACTGAATATCAAATAAAAGTAATAGTAAATTAAAGCATAATTGTTTTCTTAAATTCGAGCTAAAAGATTATAAATATTTAATTTGTATGTTTATAAAGGGTTTATTTATTTGTAAATAAAACCTTAAATGGCAAATATTTCAACATATTCAAATATATTATACTAGGAAAATAAATTATGTTAAAAAATGAACATTTTTAAATACATTATATTATTTACAATTATTTTTTAAAAAATTTTAAGGTATGGACTTAAATTTAAGTGATACAAATTTTCAATAAGATAAAGAAATACCAGTTTCAAAAACATTTTTAGTGAAGTGAAATTATTATGTTGCTTTTGCATTGTATCTTAGAAATATCTGATTGGCATATTTTGAAAATTTTGGAAGCATAAGTTACAATAATTGAAAGAATTAATTTATTTTTGAAAATAATCATTTATACAAAATACCATAAAACCAATAATTACATAAATTAATGTATTTTAAATTAATCTATAAAAACTTGTATTTGTATTTTTACCTTTTCATAATATTTGTTTTTGAAATTGATTTCAATAACAAACAATATAATTATAAATGTAACGAAGAAATTTTTGTTAAATTGGAAATAAAAGTATTCATCAATTCAGACATCTTTAAGATTATTAAGAGATATCTTTGTTTATAGATTATTTTTTTATACAAATCTGAATAATTTATTTGACATAAAAAATCTTTTAATAATAAAAATAAATAATCTGTCTTAGATCTATTCTATATATTAAATTCGATCTATAAAATTGTAACTTACTACATTACAGATTACTATCAGTAAAGTAAAAATCATGAATTTTCAAAGATGTTATAACAAAAATTATTCAAAGATATCTAATTTATTTTCATAAGAAGGGATATACCTCAAATGCAATGAATTTTTGATTAGTCATTTATGAATGAACTTAATAATTGAATATTATTAATGAATTTCTCTTGCTTGTCTAGTCAAAATGAAATAAATTCTTTTGTTTTAAGTAATACTCATCTGACGAAAATACTTTTCATCAAAAACCTTAATCGACATAACGTTATTAATAATAATTATTTACATTAAAGTCTGTCATATTTCATAATTGCCATAAGGTTATTCATAAGTATTATTTACATTAACTAGAAATATTAATATATAACTCAAACTTTTAAGTCTTACTTTCTACTCTTAACTGCTTTAAGAATATATTTAAATAAATAGATATACTTTCGACAGAATATATTTGACTGAGATTTCACTGTCTATATTTCCGGAAAGTATGCATAGATTGAGTTTAACTACACGTAGTTGCCAACTTAAGAATTCATTAATCACATCCAGACTGGGATATAGCAAAACATTTTATTCAGTGTGTCGTAAAAATCCATCATTCAAAGTCAATTAATTCAAACATTCCTAATTAATGATTTAGCAATCATCACAGGAGTGTATTAAAATAGAGATTAATTTTTCAGTTGACTTAGCGTTTCTAAGATAAGTATTGTTGATTCTTTCATTAATTAAAAATTCAGTGATCTAATCCATATTAATTTTGTTTGGCCAATATAGTTTGATGTTTATTAATCATCCTATGACGTCTTATTAATTATAAATTTCATTAATCACCAATATATGGGAATATAATCTGAAATTGAAATATTGTTATGAACACATTCGATAAGCTAAATATCATCATATATTTCATTAATATTCTATTTATTCAGAGTATTATTTTAGAAAGAACAATTTCTATGGTTATTTTTTTAATTCTTATTATTTATATAAGTTGTCATATAAATTTGTGTCAAAATTATTATTTTTGATGAAATATATTTTAAGCAACGAATTAAAATTATTATTTTTTAATAATAATAATAACCCGTCGGAGAAACATTTTTAAAAATTATTTCTTTTACCGCAAAAACTCGCCACATTTACAGATTAAAAACCAATTTTAATTTTATTTAATTTAATTTAATTTATCATATTTTATATTTTAAAAAATCTTTTAAACAGATTTTCTTGGAAAAATGAGCTATTTTAGTTAAAAAAATGATATTTGATTGATGTTGAAATAAGTAAGTTGTTTCTTAAATAATTAAAAAAAATATATATACTAAATTAAAAAAATATTTTACATTAAATTGGGATAATATATTTCATTAATATTTTGTTTATTTATGTAATTATTTTAGAAATGATAAATTATATGACTATTTTTTTAAAATTCCGAATATTTATATACTTCGTCAAGTAAGTTTATATCAATATATGTATCAAAAATATCATTTTTGATTGAAAGAGGCCAAGTAACGACTTAAAGTTATTATTAAAAGTGATCTATCATGATTATCATCAGTGGCGCAACGGCCTCATGGTGGGCCAAGGCCGTCTGCTTACTGGCAGATTTCGAGACAGAAGATGTTTTTTACGGAATAGGATTTTCAGGTCTACGGCCAAAGCTCTACAGTCATATTAGAACAGGACCTATGGCTTAAAATGGATTCCGGACCACTACAGAAATCCATGGCTCTGTCAATACTCGAACCTGAAACCTGTGGCACTAAGCACCAGAGTGCTAGTCACTCAGCCACCAGGTCCCTAAAAATGGACCCACTACCCACAGAGAAAAATTTTTTAAATTTATTTCTTATATCACAAACTTTCAAAAATTTACAGATTGAAACCCATTTTAATATAATTTAATTTTCAACATATTTCATTTTCAAAATTTTTAAAACACATTTTCTTGGGAAAATTAGATACTTCAATTGAAAATATTATTCAGGGGGCTATTTGAGCAACGTAAAATATTAAAAATTGATGAGTGGAAATATCATTTTCTTGAACAATTTTTAAAAATAATTATATTAAATTAAAAAAAAATATTTTACATTAAATTGGGTTGATGTTATGTATTAAATTAAAATCGATTTCTAAATTTAGCAAGAATGACCTATTGGCCAATTGTGCTAAAATAATATTTTACTTTAAATATGCCCGACTCGTGGCTCAGTGGCAACGTGCGCCTCTGGTGAGCATTAAGGCGGAGGTTCAATCCACTGGCGGCTTTTCTGTAAACACTGTTTCAAAATACGAGGAGACTCGATGGCATTTGTGATGTTCAACATGTTTTCTCGTGAGTCGGTATAATTGATCGGAATTTTTTGGGTTTCTCTCATACGATAAGCAAATGCAGTGTAGTTTCCCCTAAAATTCCTCCAGGAAAGCACTGCCCTCCTTCTTCCACTACACGGATCAGAAGTCAGATTTCTACCTACGGGTGCTCTACCCCCCCTCTTCACCCCTTCCATGAGGGATCTGAGAACAACAACAGTAACTTTAAATATAAATAATATTCTACATTAAGTAAACAAAATTAATACTTATATATATTATTAATTTAACTTATATAAACTTATATACATAACTTATATATAAACATATATATATAACTTGTGTATAAACTATACTTTTATTTTATATATATTATATTAAAACTTTCCTATATTATTAATTTAATATAGGAAATTTAAACAATTACCATAATTAAATTAAAAAATATTCTACATTAAATTAAAATAATATTCTACATTAAATTTAAATAATATTCCACATTAAATTAAAAAAAAAATATTTTATATTAAATTAAAACATTTTTCTATATTAAATTAAAACATTTTCCTATATTAAATTAAAACAATATCCTACATTAAATTAAAATAGAGTTCTATATTTAGGCCTGAAGGCCATTCTGACCATTTATGCTTCCGAATTAAGGGTACCCGGTACCAAGCCCGACGAAACAAAAGGCTTTCATGCCAATGTGGTGATTGGAATAGGTACATCCGTAGGCCGGGAAGTCCTTCTTTGAACTCAGGAAAGAAAAAAAGAAGATGCGTATCCCCATTTTCCTCCTTGCTGGTGGGAATGATCGTCAAAATTTACTACAAATCTGTCATTATATTAAATAAAACACCACGTCTAGTATTTGAAAACAACAAAAACATGTTTTGCTTACTGTTTTCTTATCATAAATATTTAACTGAATTATTTAATGAAAGATCGGAATTGTTCATGTAAAGTAAATTCTTTTTACCCTCGCAGACTAAATTCCCTGTCAATTAGTTATTAAATGAATATCTGTAGCAACCACTGTAACATAGTCCAAATATTGCTTCTACATTCGCAATCAATTAACTATCACACTGCTGCGTTTTGTCTATTGTTTCTAACTCAAGTAATTAATTATCATCGAGAAACTGTCTTTCGGTAAATATGTAACCCAACGAAACAATTGCTTTAAATGGAATTAGTATTCATTGTGTGCTAGTTAAAACTGTGTTTAACTAGGAGAAAATGAATACCTCTATTGATAACGTATTGATTAACTGGAATTATGAAATAAATGGTTTGGGGTGCATAGTCTAGAGGGTGATCAGAAGTAGAGAAGCTAAAATCGAACAAAAAGATTGAGTCAGTGCCGGGTATGAGTATGATAAAACTGTTGTCCAGAATGTTGTTTCTTTCTAGTCATTTTTTGCACATTTTAGGCTAATTAGACCGGGACGTACAGTTTAACGTGGATTCCGAACCACTAGAAACATCCATGCCACCGCCAGGATTCAAATCTGAAGCGTGTGGTACCAAAGGGCAGAGCGCTAGCCAGTTTGTTATCAGGCCGCTTCTGGTCAACACAGTAGCGTAGAGAGTTGCAAATGCTTCTTTTGGCAGTGTTAGCGACCTGATGGCCAATTGGCTAGCACTCTGGACTTTGGTATAACACGCTTCAGGTTCGAATCCTGGCGGTGGCATGGATGTTTGCTAAGGGTTTGGAATTCATATTAAACTGTAGGTTCAAAAAATAACCATAGAGTGAAAAACCAAACCTTGGGAGTGTTCATTCTATAATTACAATGGCAAAATTTGAGTACTGTGTAATACGCCCTCCTGGTGTGCACCCTGGATAACGCTAAATCTCCTACATGCTTACTCTAGAGTAGTAATTAACTCCTAAATTATCTGCCATTAAAAAAACATTATGAGATAAAATAATGCTCTTTATAAACGATCACTATAATCAGTATAACAACAAACACATTGTCTTATTATTATAGTGTATGTTTCCACGGAACATAATGGCCGAGTGACAAGCACTCTGGCGCTTGGTGCCACAGGGTTCGAGTCCCGGCCGTGGCATCGGCATTTTGTAGTGTTTCGGAATCCACTTTGAACAGTAGGTCAATGTCTAACACGACTCTAGAGGCGTTGGGCGTAGGGCTGACAACCCTACCTCATAAAAAGAAAGCATTACTGGTCTCAGAATTTACCAGTAGGTAGGCCTTGGCCCACTATTGAGCTGTTGCGCCAATGATGAAAATGATAATGATGATGTTTCCTCAATAATATCAGCAATAGTAGTAAATAACTCCAGTATTCGTCATTATTAAACAACAATTACGAGATAAAATATTGTTCTTGGTATATGAAGTATCATAATTGGCATAATAAAAACACATTATTATTTAATCTATATTATTTCCACATTAGTAGTGAATAATCCCAAAGTAATCACTTGAAAACAATAACGATTCATTTAAATTTACATATTAAAAACATTTAAAAAAAATAAAGTAATGTTCTTCATATTTGAATCACTAATATCGGTAGAGTAACAAATATATTTAAATATGCATTATGCGTAATCTATTTTATGTTTCCGCTCTAACAATGAATAACTCCCTAAGTATACGTCCTTCAAAAATAACAATTAGGAGATAAAATAATGCTCTTGATATATGAATCCCTATTATTCGCATAAAACAAACATGTTATAGTTATAAATATTTATTATTCTCTAGACGAGGGTTGATAATAAAATGCAATTACTTTTTAAAGTAATATAATACTTATATCTCATATATTTATACTGTAATACTTGCATCTCATAACAGAACAAAATTTAATAAGTTCTAAATCATATAAGTTATTATATACGTTATAATAATATAAGTCTAAATATAATTATTCTGTAAGTTGTAAGTTCTAGTTCCATTTTCGCTTCTAAATTGAGTAATCTTACGATTTTATCAATTACAAAAATAATTTTCAGATAAAAATATAATTAATTGTATAACATTTAGTACGCTTTTAAGCAAAACATAAGCACTCTGCAAAATAGCTTAAGGAAAATTTTTAATAATCTAATAGCATTTATTCCGCCAGTAGATTTGTCTTTGAGATTAGAACGTCTCATTGAAGCAAGATGAACAGTTGTAGATTGTATAGTAAATAATTCAAATTCGGAGCTCATCTGTTTAATAACAGTCATAATTTCATTAATGTTTTACGCAAATGTGAGTCAGCTTCCCTTAATAAAACCTTAATAAAAATATTTCTGTTCATGATAAAATGGGAAAACAACATTAATGGTCAGTTAAAAAGGGATTTAGTTCGTTTTCATTGAGTTGAAATACCTAAATACTAATATAAAAACAACTAATTATTTTACCAATATTATATGGAGCTTAACTCGTGGCTTAGTGACAACGTGAGCCGCTGGCGAGAATTAAGGTGGCGGTTCAATCCACTGGTGGCTTTGTTGTAGGCGTTGCTTCAAAAAACTGGCGACTAGAGGGCATTTGTGGTGTTTTAGCATCTTGCCACGTGAGATGCTGAAAATACGGACGGACTACCTGGTGGGAGTTTTCCGTGTTTTCTCCAATACGATACGTAAATACGGGGCAGTTTCTCATAAAAGATCCCCCGGAAAACATCACCCTCTTTCTACAGCATCACAGAGCCAAGCCAGACTTCTACCTACGGGTGCTCCATCACAACAGAACCTGCCTCCCTCTTCCTTCCTACCATGCTGGCTACGACAACAATAACATAATATTACACGATTGTACTAAAATTTTGCAGCACAATAATAATAAAATATTACAATTTATTTCTAAAATAAATTAACTTTTGTTTGAAATATTTTCTGAAAATAATTTAAAACGAGATTGATGATAGTTAATTTTATAGATAAAACCCGATGATTTTAAATGTCATTTCAGTTAAAGGATTCATTGTTTCTTACGAGAGTTATATTTTCAACCAGTCATAATCATTTTGCCTTTTTGTGCTGTATTTTCAATCGGTAAGAATCATTTTGCTTTATTGTTACATTTTTTAACCTAGCTATAAAACATATCCTATTTAAAAAAAGAAAATCATAGCTTTAACATAAAACATCACCGATCCTATTATACAGAGGACCTACAGTTTAAAGTGGATCCCGAATCACTATAAACATCCATGACACTGGTGGGACTCGAACCCAAAACATGTCGCACAGAGCTCTAGACACTCGGCCATTCAGTTCCTGATTCATTGCTTCTTTAGCTGTTGCATTTTCAACCAGTTAAAATCATTTTGCCTTTTTTTGAGCTACATTTCCAATCATTTTGCTTTTTTTTCAATTTTTTTACCTAGCTATAAGAAATGTCCTATTTAAAAAAGAAAATCGTCGTTTTAACATGAAACATCCCCAAAATAAAATCCTTAAATGAATGTTTAAAAGATTTAATTCCATATCCACGAACCATTTATTGTACTCAATGTACCACTCCAACTTCCTTTACGACATCCATGGCAGCACAGTAAACCTCAACAAACCCATTAACTATTCCAAACTATTGAACCCAACTTGAATAGGCATGGTGCTATTATCCCGTTCCAACTGCACCCTAAATGAACCCTTCCTCCCCTTCCCATAAATTTGACGAACTAATCGTCGAGGACTATTGCCCACAGGCTGTGTAATGAGGGTTTCATATCTCCCACAAGCCACGCCCCCTTCCATCTTGCCACTCGAGAGAAAATCCCCGGATGCTATTCTTTATTTACAACATTCCTTAGAACAAAATAAAGAAAGAAAGCAGATAGAGAAAGAATCTGATTTATTTTGCTCGGAGAAGACGTGACATTGAAACAGATTTTTCGTAAACAACATGTATACCAGGTTGAAAAAGGAAAAAGTATAAACGTATATATCCGGTGGGAGTTGGGAAACTCGTATTCTTCAAAATTCGAACGAATCAGTTTGTTTATTTTTTCGAGGATGCATGCGATGTGCTTTGAGATCAAACCGATTTATGCTCATCTTCCTCCTTTTTTGCTTTTTTTACTTTTTTTGTCATTCTTTCTTAAACAAGTTTGCTTTTATTAGCATTCGCCACGCGATTACGATAAAGATTTTCTCAGGGTTAGATCGATACAGGAATTTTATTTTAATCTTGTCCTTGAAGAAATCGAATTAAAATCAGTATTCAGTTCTCTTAAGTAAACGGCGGTTTATCATTCGAATTTAATGGATTATTTGTAATTAAAGGTCCTAGTTTTTGAATTCAGTAAAATAATTATCAAAAGAAGTAAAATATTTTTTTTTTCAATTCCTACTATTAGTCCACACTCTCCCTATATATATCTTGTTAAAATTTTCAATCGTTAATAAAATACTTTTTATTCATCCACTCAAGTTCAAATACATTTTTTTGAACTTATAGTTGATGACACTTAATGTTAATAAAGTTTTTTCAAATATTAATTCATTAATTAAATCTGATGAATTAATTTTAGTCTTTTTTAGATTTAAGTTGCATATATCTATTACTAGATGGCGCCAAATGTAAGTGGAAAATTTCAACTTCCTTTGTTACACACCTTCTGCAATACAATGAAAAAAAAAATAGAAATTGACTTTGAAATTTTTTTTTATATTACTTGTAATAGATGAGGACAAAGAAAGGCATTTCAGATGAATAATAGTGAAGGTTTAAAATAAAAATATTTAGATGAAATAGCAAATTAAATCAACAAAAATTATAATGATTAAATGATCAATAGAAATATTTCATAAAATTTTTAAAATGAATGCATGAAAAAGTTGGCAACCATAAACAGTTTTTGCATTCTAAACGTGAATTCTCGAAACCAATAGATAAAGATTTACTTAAAATCTGCATTAAAATATCATTGCCAAATCGTATTTATTAATAACAAAACGAAAATTCGCCCGAAATTATTTTACAAGAATTTTAATATTAAATGGTTTTCTAAATAATATTCTTAAAATAATTAGATACATCAAATTAAATTATAAATATTTTAATAAAAATGAACTATATCACATTTTCACATTTTTTGATGGAGCCGCATTTGCGTATCATATGTCTATCATGTCGAAAACTGTAGACCACTTAGCCGTATAGAACATTGTCCAGGGTGCACCAATACACCGAAATTATGAAATATTTTATTACTTATATAATATATATACATTTAAATTTATATTTTATATCAATATATATTTACACATTTGATATTTTGTTATATATTTATTTTATTAATTACTTACTTATGAGAAACTTATTTTACAATCATCCCTTTTAGACATTCTGTAGGCGAGTTTAATAAACTACTTTAACCAAGTTCTACTTTAAACAAGAGTGGAAATGCTTTTCTGACATCTTTAATTTTTGTCACAACAATTTCAATAGCAGTATATATTATATTTAATATATATAATATATACTACTATTGAAACTGTTGTATATTATATTTTTAAATGACGAATAAAATTCAATATATATTATATACATACATACACACATATATATGTAGCGGGGCCTGATGGCCGAATGGCTAGCGCTCTGGCGTTCGGTACCACAGGTATCGGGTTCAAATCCCGGCTTTGCCCATGGTTGTTGTAGTGGTTCGGAATCCACTTTAAGCAGTAGGTCCCGGTCCTAATAGGATCGTAGAGCGCTGCGGGGGCATTGTTACTCCACGTCCGTGGCTAACCATCAAGTTACACGCGCCCCCCTGGGTAATGCAAAGTGAGTAACATCGGTGCAGCCCTTATTGGCATCAGAAGATGTCCGTGTCTGTTTGCCAGCTGCATTGGGAAAAAAAACATATATATATATATACTAGTGTAAACATAATTTACTCAAAATATATTTTATTATGAACAGCATAATCTTTAGTAGATGTGAACAACTTTATTCTCATTAGACCAAAACGCTTACACTATAATATTGTTGAATCGCACACTATAAAAAAGAGCAATCAATTCTATGCTGAAAAAGCCATACCACCGTTTCAATTGTACATTGCAATATCTACTTTTTGTCTCGCCAATAACAAAGTTTCCTGACTTCTCCAAATTTACTCACACGTAAAAATCGGACCTGAAATGAAATACTCTTCGAAAAAGAAATTAGAAATAAAGTTTGTGCTTCCTCCTCTTTTTTTCCCTCAGGAAAAACCACTTTCCAAGAACGGAACAGAACGAACGGTTTGTTCGTTTGACGCCAAAATCTTAAGAACACGCAAACAGACTGTCTTGTTAAGTTCTTGCAGGTATTTGTCTTAGCTCGCCTTTGATCCGCAGCGCCGTTGCCAATAATCTCCTTCCAGCAAAGAAATAATGAAAAAAAAAGTCGTCGTGTACCATGTAATTCGAGGTGGGTGGGGTTGTTATAGTGCCGGCCTTCATTAAGGAGTTTATAGGGTATTGTTCCATTCCCGATTTCTTTCTGCTTCATGTTTTCTGGAGATATTACGGCCGGGGAAGTAATACGGTGATATGGCTCCCCTAATGATTATTGGTCTGGTATTGACTATTGGCTTTTATTCTTTTAGGATTAATGATTGAACGCAAAGTCTAAAGCATTAAATTGGAGTTGAATACCTGGAAAGCTGATACGGCATTGCGGTGATAGTTTGGCTAATAATAAATTGCATCTAGATGAAAACTTCAAAAATAGAATTAAAAGTAAACGGTTTTGGTCTAAAGTCTTAAAGGTAGTTTGAAAGCCATTTTTTTATGTGTGGCATATATAATCTAAGGTTGTAGTATTTACAAAATAATGTAATTAGGCAGAATAAGATAGAATTTACCTGAAATATGATTTAACCCATTTTTATCTTTATGAGATTTTATACTGAATAGCTGAGATGAGGAGTCGGCCAAAAAATATTCGACTCTCGACTCTAAGTCGATTTTTTTTTAAATAATTGCCGACATTCTGAATCTTTTTCACAGTCTTATGTACTTTTATCATTACTAATGGATGTTGCTGTAGGAAAATGCTTTTGTGTCTTATGATAACTGACAGTAGTCATCAACTTTTATAAGGCACAAATGTAATATTACGTAATTGGTTAAATTTGGCCTTTGTTTGATA
This sequence comes from Caerostris darwini, assembly GCA_021605075.1. Classification (NCBI taxonomy): domain Eukaryota; kingdom Metazoa; phylum Arthropoda; class Arachnida; order Araneae; family Araneidae; genus Caerostris; species Caerostris darwini. Next base: position 906,695 of record BPLQ01010101.1, read on the forward strand.
AAATTCTTGGACGATATGTTACATATATTTGGACGTGTACATATGTTTGTCTACTGAAATTTAAAGGAGTTCTTCTTTCGACCTTCGGCATTTTCCTCTCCTCTGACTTATAAAGAAACATCTGGAGGGTAGATGATTCAGAAACGTAGATTTCAAGGAAGTCATCATGATGCACCATCATGGAATGGTTGATTTCATCTATGTTGATAAAAGAATTTTGATGTACTAGTGTTGGGTTATGCATGGTAACTATTTCAAGTGGTTGCCATGTAGTTATCAGAAGAGTGATGTTTATAATTTCTTTAATGTTGTGCATCGTATATGTGCCTACAAGCTAAACATATTGTCCTTTTCGAATTACACTGTTGATTAATGAAGAACTTATCCATTTTTCACCTTGATCTTTTGATTTGCTTAAATTGATTTTTATTGACTATACTATTAATCACCCTCATCATGAGTGGTGCAACATCCCATGGTGGGCCAAGGCCGACTGACAGCTGACAGATTTCCAGACAAGAGATGTTTTCTTTTTACTGAATGTTTTTTTTTTCTTTTTACTTTTACTTTTTACTGTTTTCTTTTTTTACCAACGCTCTACGGCCATATTAGACCGGGACCTGCGCTTTGAAGTGGATTCCGGACCTCTAAAAACATTTTCGCAACGCCCGAACTCGAAACCGAAACCTGTGACATCAAGCGCCAGAACACTAGTCACTCGTCCATCAGGTTGTCCAATACTATTATTAAAGTATAATAATGATTTAAATAGTTATGAATTACTCTTTTTACGCCTAAAATAATCAATGTCAAAATCAATCAATAAATTATTTAATATTCTATAGAACTTTGATTAATTTATTTGTTGAATGAAATTAAATTGGTTATAATGTGACATTAATTTTTATATTATTTGAATAATTTCAGGCTTATAAAAATATTTTTTTATTGTTTTCGTATGGATATCTTAATATGCTATTATTAATTTTGGTTACTAAGAAACTACAATATATTAATTATTGTATTCCTTAAGCAATTAGAACTACCATTCTATTTAAATTAATCAAATAATAATAAAAAATAATCAAAAGTGATTAATTCCTATTTATAATAGTCATCACACGAATACTAATCTAAATTTATTAGTTGCTAAAGACTATAATAATTCCGGTATTAAAAGTTAGAAAGCATCATTTATAATGATTGTAATAACTTGCAAATATGTTCTTTGAAAGAACCTTTATGCAATCTAAAACAAATTAAAATGTCTTTGAATAAGTATTATGCATCATTCTCTATTAATTATGAAGCATTATTAAGAATCCAAGTTGCTTTAAAATTCGCTTATGGTAATGTCTCTAGTATCATTAAAAAGCCGATTACAGTGTAGTAATTGACAATCTGTGTAGTGTTTTTGGAATTAATTATTATTCTCTAGGAAAATAATGACAATTTGAAACTAACGTATTAATATGCAGAAGTTTATCCCATTTTCTAAAGCATAAACCATTAATGTGAGATGTTTTCCAATTTGTTTACGAAATACTGAAATGATGAATATTTTAATTTTTAATAAAAATATTTATTTACTTCTTAATTGTTTATGTAGACAAAGCAAAACTGATTAAAATGTAAAATTACAATTAGTTTTATAAAGGAAAGGAGTTAGATGGTGACTTTCGAAGGAAGGTTTAAAAGCTGAAAAAAAAACTTCTAATATAGAGTATTTTATCTAAGTTTTGAATAGTTATATTACCATTCTCAATTGGAAGAGTAGATAAAAAATTTATCTTTAAGCAATTGCAAGCAAACTGAATAAGAAGATGGCCTTATAATTGTACTGCAGCGATAAAGATCTTCAGTTAGATGCTTCTTCTCTGATTTATATGCTACAAAGCAAACTAATAAGAATATATTATATAAATTTTGACTGGTTATATTACCGCTCGCAATTGGAAGGGAAGATACAAAAATTATCTTTAAGGAATTGCAAGCAAATCGGATAAGAAAATCACTGAAAAATGGTCTTATAATTGCATTGCAGTGATAAAGGTCTTCACTTAGTTGCTTTTTTTCTTATTTAAATGCTAAAAAGCAAGCAAACTAATAAGAATATATTATCTAAATTTTGACTTAATGTATTGCTACGGGCAATTGGAAGGGGAAATAAAAAGAATTACCCATGGACAGTCTCAAGAAAATCGGAAAGGATAATCAATGGAAAATGTCTTTGCAGTGACGAAAATCTTCATTTAGATGCTTTTTCTCTTATTGGCAGAGGATCGCTGAACCATTAGCTTGTTAAGAAAATAAAAGACGCACTGGTCCATAGCCAATTAGGTGCTCCCTCAAGAAAAAATCAGAAAAAAATAAATCTTTACTTCCAATTATTTGCTCCAGAATTTTATTTGAAATGCATTTATTTCACATGTTTCAAGTAAAACAAGTTGATATTTTTCGATATCCAATGCAATATCCAGTTTATAGAATTCTCTTATATTTCTGAGACGTGCTTTTATTTCTAAGTAGGGTTAACCACGTCAACTGCCATTTGTGGATATCCAATGCATCGTCTTCAAAGGATATTTTGAGGATAGAAATGGAAGCAGCATAAAGTTTAAGTGGTGCCTCCAATGATGCAACTCATGTGAAGGTTTACTCTGAAAGAATCATTTAAGTATCCAAATTTAATAATGTTTACGTTTGAGAGGACTATGTATACAAGCAACTTTAATAAAAAACTGTGAATTGTCTGCTTTATGGTTGCAATAACAACATTAAAGATTTAAATATTAAAATTTAAAAAGAATGGAAATTTATATTTTTAACTCATGAAAATCTTATAATATGGATTTTATTGGTTTCTACTTACCAATACTACTTTACGTAAAGTTTCTACTTACCAATACTACGGTACATAAAGTTGCTACTTACCAATACTAATATTACGTTGGTTTTACCAATATTAAGTGATTCTATAGTAGTTTTTTATTCTTTATAATTATTTTCTAAAAGGTTCAAATAAGGGGGGCATTCCACGGTCCGCTTTGAACATTTTTACGGTCCGTGAGATTTATCACACTTTTACAAAATATATTTATTTTGTAATGACCAAAGTATTGAAAACTAATGTATTAAAAAAAATCTTTACTTGTGCATCCATATATTCAAAAATTAAGTGTCGAAATTATGAGAAATAATTAACTTTGATTTGAAAATAATATTTTTGCGAAATATATGGCAGATATTGCCTGTTTTATTTCGGAGTTCACTGAATAATTAAATTATATTCGTCGAATTCATGATGCGCGCGCATTTTGGATCATCTAATATAACAGGTTGTAATATGAACATAAAAATGTTCATAGTGGGTCTAAATCTAATATGGTGATGTATAATTTTATATTCCACAAGATCAAGATTCCTCAAGCGGATTTATGATGCATTTCCAAAGTGGCCCGCAAGATCATTTGGATTGGCCAAACCTGGTTTAAATGTTTGATTTCTACGGGTTTTTTCTTTCTCTTCTTCGCAACAAAAAATTGCTCACTTTTTAAATAATTTCATTAAGTCAAAACTTATAAATTTGACAATTGTGTAAAATTAAATTAAATTAAATTTATATTGTCTTATTATATTTATTACTAATATTAATAGTATTTTAGTTTTTTGGGGTTTTTTTAGCCGCTGCAGTTTTTTTTTTTAATTAGCTTGGTTTCTAAACATGTTTCATTTATAATAAAAATGTTTAAAAACCAAATATATATTATTTTATTATTATGTTTATTATATATTACTTACAATTATTTTACTTATATTTTATTTATAAACTGCATTTTTTATATTATACTAATAATTTTTTATATTTATTTATTTTTTATTTATATTATTTATATATCATATGTATTTTACTTATAAACGGTATCCCCCATTATAAGGCTTAAAGTTTATGAAGTAATTCTTCTTTATCCTTTCATCAATTTAGTTCTGAGGTAAAGAAGAAAATAGACAGACCCTTAAAACAAACTGCACCTTTCAACTGATAAAATGTGGAACAGACTTGTTTCATCACCCATCCCAATGGACTTGCCCCGTGCAGTTTTTACAGCAAATTTCCGACTCACGACCGGGCATGATTTTCTTAATAAACACTTGCACCGCACTGGTGTAACTACTCCTGATGTCTGTCCTCTGTGCCCGTCAGGTGAAGCCATGGACTTTTTAAATTTGACAACATGCGCTGCACTTGATTTTATGGCTTTTAATTCTGTCAACTTTACCAAGGCTAAATATTCTTGGGCTGCTAGAGTTTTTATGGCGGATATCACTACAGTTTGATGTAGGAAAAAAATGGAGTAATTCTTAAAAACAAACAAAAAATTACAAAAATATTATACTAATAACTTTTTTAAAATTTTTTTATAATCAAAATAATAGACATCAAATTTAATGGGTACAAGAGAAAAACAACAGATCTCTTAATAACATTGTTTTCAAATAATAATAAATATTAATTGAATAGGGAATTGGGCAACCCCATCAACATTCTGCTTTATATATGGGACCAAGAAAAAAATCCAGCGTCCGGTTCCCTACACAATTCCTATTTAATCTCTCATTAAACAATTTTCACATCTTTATTCTCACGTGTTCTTTATTGCCCCCCATAATATTTAAGGACAGAAAATGCGTTTTTATACGCTCACTAAACTTCACAAAGACATAAAAAAATATACTCAAATCAAAGACAAACGAACCACATCATTTGAAGGCACATCCGATTTGCAGTCATTTTAATTCTAAGTCAACAAATATCATTAAGTATAATAACAAAGGGCAATAAAATGTTTCGCCTCGGTGGTTTTCTTAGCTGTGAAAAGGGGGTGGGGGGGCTTCAGCCCTCCAGAATATATCAGGGGATTTGTTGATAAAGGTTAAGCGTCGCAATTTATCGCACACAAAATATCCATTACGGGAATTTTTATATTCCTCTGAATGGCAACATAAAAGGCATAATAGCTTTCCATTACATGACCGTCTTTGTTTGTAGTTTATTTGAGAAGTGAAAGGAGAATGGTAAAGGGTTATCAATTTTGGGGCGGGAAAAAATTCGAATATTTACGTTTAATTACAGACTTTTAGGAAATATTTCACAAAAGCCTGGATCTACAGATTTAAATACTTCTTAATGAAGATAGGGACGAATTTTTCCTTGAAATCGCGAAAGCTTCAGCTCGTTTATTGACTTTGGAAATGTAAAAATGGTTCAGGTTATGGTTATGCGGTTTTTTTAAAAATGATGCGTGGTTGTTATCTTAATATCGATATAGATTTTTTAATTGGATTCTCTTAGATAAAATTAGCATATTTATTAAAATTTTTAAGTATTTAATTATTGAAAGCGATTTTTTTAACATTGCCCTTTAGTTAGAAAAGGTTTCCTTAACTGTTAATGCAATTGCTTTTGTTGAATATTTCTTTTTAAATTCAAAAATACAGAAATGTTGATCTAAACTTTGGGAATTTATTTTTTGTGTACCGGACACATTGGCATGATGCCATTTGCTCCTGGAACTCCAAATATGTAAAAAAATGCTACTCTGAGGTGTATTTCGGTAACTGGCAGTAGACTACTGGTGTAAGTCAACATTCAGATGAAGGCTGGACACTGGTACAAGTCAACACACGGATGAAGGCGGCTGAATCGTCGGTGCCAGTCAGAACTCAAATGATAACTGGATCCTTGGTGCCAATAAACACCCTGCTGGAGATGAGTTATTGGTGTAAATTAACATTCAGATGAAGCCTGGATCGTTGGTGCCAATCAAAAACACAAATGAAAGCCTGGACCATTAGTGCCAGAAAAAACTCTTTTGAAGGTTGAATTATTGGTGCAAGAATAGATTCAAATGAAGGTTGGAGTATTGATGTAAGTAAACATTCGGATGAATGTTGATCACTGGTACCAATCAATATTTCAATGAAGGTTGTACTCTTGGTACAAGTCAACACACGGATGAAGGCGGCTGAATCGTCGGTGCCAGTCAGAACTCAAATGATAACTGGATCCTTGGTGCCAATAAACACCCTGCTGGAGATGAGTTATTGGTGTAAATTAACATTCAGATGAAGCCTGGATCGTTGGTGCCAATCAAAACACAAATGAAAGCGGGACCATTAGTGCCAGAAAAAACTCTTTTGAAGGTTGAATTATTGGTGCAAGAATAGATTCAAATGAAGGTTGGAGTATTGATGTAAGTAAACATTCGGATGAATGTTGATCACTGGTACCAATCAATATTTCAATGAAGGTTGTACTCTTGGTACAAGTCAACACACGGATGAAGGCGGCTGAATCGTCGGTGCCAGTCAGAACTCAAATGATAACTGATCCTTGGTGCCATGCAGATGAGTTATTGGTGTACACTTCAATGAAGCCTGGATCGTTGGTGCCAGTCAAAACACTTGAAATGACCAAGTGCCAGAAAAACTCTTTTGAAGGTTGAATTATTGGTGCAAGAATAGATTCAAATGAAGGTTGGAGTATTGATGTAAGTAAACATTCGGATGAATGTTGATCACTGGTTCAATATTGATGCAAGTCAACACTCAGATAAACTGGATCGTTTATGTCAAATCAAATTGGTGCCAGTCAACATTCGGATGAAGGCTGGATTATTGTGCAAGTCAACACTCTGATGAATATTGGATTATTGATGCAAGTCAACACTCGGATAAAAGCTGAATCGTTGGTGCCAGTCAACACTCGGACGAAGGCTAAATCCTTGGTGCCAGTCAACACTCAAAGTTGAACCCTTGATGCTAATAAACACTCTGATAAAGGTTTTATTATTGGTGCAAGTCAACTTTCGGGTGAATGTTCGTTACTGGTACCAATGAATACTCGGAAGGCTGGACCACTGGTACAAGTCAACATTCAAATGATAGCTGGTGCCAGTAAACACTCTGATGGAGATTGGATTTTTATTGCAAGTCAGCACTCGGATGAAGTCAAAATCGTTGGTGTCAGGCAACACTCAATTGAAAACTGGATCTTCGGTGCCAGTAAACACTCTAATGAAGTTATTATTATTGATTGATTATTGGTGCAAGTCAACTTTCGGATGAAGGTTGGATTATTGATGTAAGTCAACATTCGAATAAGTGTTGGTCGCTTGTACTAATTAGTACTAGGATAAAGGCTGGACCACTGGTTTCGTCAACATTTGGATGAATGATGAATCACAGGTGCCTGTCAGCTCACGTATGAAGTTCTGAGCCACTCAATACAGGCCATAGCCACATTCCGGACAATAACATTAACCTTTAGGTTGACGTTTTGCGTAAAGAGGAATTTTTCACCGATCATGTCTGCGAAGATATCAACTGTTTCACGAACCACATCATATGTAAATGGCTTGCAGAACTTGAGGTTATGACTGGCACCTCCGTTAGCCAACTAATTTGTCCGACCTTAAAATAATAGATAATAATTTAAGCCTTTTACATATCAAGGAGTGTTACCAGGGCCGGATTTAGGTTAAAAGAGTCCCTAGACTATTTCACTGATGAGGCCCTTTCATCTCTCATTTTTAAGTTTGTAAATTACTTATTATGTTTGTTTATTAGTCATATGCGTAGAATTTCTCCTTATTTTCGATTCAGTGTTTTAGTGTTTACTGTTTTTAGAATAGTGTAATTCTAATTTTGCTAACAGTTTGAATGTAGGCCCCTCTTGATCTTGAGGTCCTAGGCTGAAGCCTAGGCTAGCCTATAGAAGAATCCGGCCCTGAGTGTTACTCATTCTTTTGATTTCCATTCTCTGCAGCTTATCATATCAAATGCTGTACATCCTTTCGATATCTAATAAGATGATATCCTACATTCGCAATTCACTAAGAGAATTAACCACCTGATTGATGTACGACCTCTTACTTGCCAAGATTTGGTTTGGTTTATAGCTCTACAGTAATTTCACTCACACTTAGGATAATTAGACTGGAACTCCAGTTTAACGTGAATTCCGGACCACCAACAAACATCCATACCGACTCTAAGTTTCAAACCTGAAGCCTGTGGACTAACGGCCAGAGCGATAGCCAGTTGGTAATCAGGCAGCTATTTACATGTCAGGAGGATTATTATACATCTTGTTGAGGTGCAACCTATTGAGTTGATCTTCTTGACTTTTGTACATCATTCTAATGACTACAAGAGTGTTATACACTCTGCAATCATTAAAGGAATCGATTAATGGACTGTGGGCGAAAATCACTGCGCATGTTACCTGGTCCCAGCTTTGTTCCTAATGTCGACTTGCATCACCGGTCTAACACCAGTCATCAAAATATACTTCCAAACTTCATCGATTTCTGAACACATATTCTCTAAAGGCGTGTCTAGATTTGAGCGGGTGTGTCGCTAGTTGTTTCGCGAAAGATTTTCAAAACCGGTTTGTTTCAATGTGGGGTGAAAAACTCAAAAAGACGAGAAATTCAAAGGAAAATTTCCGCTCGTGTTCTCGGAAAAGTCGCGCCAACAAAATATTTACGATTCTCAGAAACATAGAGCAGCAATAAAATAGAGCACACATCGGGTTTCCAGTGTCGGAAACTTAACAGTGTCGTGGTGTTGAGTATAGAAAAAGCAAGAAACATTACAGTTAATTAATTTGAAAAAGCAAATATATAATATATATATAAGCTCAAGAGCCGAAACATTATGACCACCCCTACATTTTGCAATGAACTCGCCTGGATGACGTGGAAGGCACGTGATCAGCAGGAAGTGGTATTTAACTGGTATTAATCCATGCCAAGGCGGGTTGAAGCTGTGTTGCGCGCCAAAGGTGGGCCAACTCGTTATTGACAGGCGGTCATAATGTTTTGGCTCTTGAGCCAAATATATAAAAAAAGTATAATATATATATTTTATATATATAATAAAATAAAATACTTTTGGTTTTCACTTCAATGGGATTAAATTATGTCGCCTGCAACCAGACAGAGAGTCCTCTCTCCTTTTTTTCTCAATAAATCCAACACACTTCATGAGCTTTATATATCCGTGCCCTACTTCACAATCATACGCTTTCAGCATATACTTGCTAATGATACCTGATTTAAATCGCAGCAGGTATCATACTGTAGTATATTAGACAGGGGATTTTTATTTTAATAAGTACTCATCTAATGACCATAACTAATTTGAACTAATTTAGAATAAGTTTAAGCTATTTTAGACAAATTATTAAAATCAGTAAAACCAGATTTCGTAATATGTTTTCCGTGATGAACGTATATAAATTAAATGCAGCATTTTAAAGCTTTAAATGGCAATAATATAATTTATTTAGCGGGATTTTAATTTTTTTTTTTTTGGGGGATATTTATTTCTTCAAAAATTCTTCAAATAAGGATCATGAAGCAGAATCAGGTGCAGAATATCAGTTTGATGACAGATCCTGATTATTTTTTCCTATAAATACAAAAATAAAAATATTGAATAAAATACTTCTATAAAATCTAAGAATAAGCGAGTACGTCTGTGTAGCGCTTACCTTAAGGCATCCAAGACCAAGCTGTCTAAGTGTTTGCCAGCTGCATTAGAACAAAAAAAAATATTTACGATCCTCAGAAACATAGAGTAGCAATAAAATAGAGCACACATCGGGGTTGCCAGTATAGGAAAAGTCAATCAGTGTCGTGGTGTAGAGTATAGAAAAAGCAAGAAACACTACAGTTAATTAATTTAAAAAAATAAATTTTCTGTATATTCATAAAATAAAAGGAAAGACTTACAAAAACCATATTTTGGTTTGAACTTAAATAGGATTAAATCATGTTGCCTGCAACCAGACAGACCTTTTCTGTATCAATAAAGCCCACACATTTCATGGGCTTTATACATGCGTGGCCGGTGTCACAACCAATCATATGCTTTCAACATATACTTGCTAATTACACTTGATTTAAATACCAGCAGGTATCATGCGTGTTAGATGGATGATTTTTAATTTAATAAATACTTACATAATGATCATAACTAATTTGAACTAATCTAGAATAAGTTTTAAGCGTTTCGGGGATTTTCAGGGTTTTGTAATTTAAACATATGCGATGATAGTTCGCCAATTTCGGCAAATTATCTCCATTGTTGGCGAGTATTAAAAAAGCGTTATTTTTAACATGAAATGGTTTTGAAAAGAAATTGTTAATTTTTATTTTAGCTGTAAATAAAGGCAAACTTACTTTTTCTAAATATTTAGGGTTCCAATTCAGTTAATCAATATTTTCTGGATATTATATATGTTTTTAAAAAATCTACAAAATGTGCCACTCATTATTACATATTAATTTCCATATTTTTTTGAAATGTATACTACTGTTTCTTTATTTTTATGAATTAATTAATTTAAAAATTAATAACATAATCTATGTTAAAAACATATATTTTTTAGATTTGATAGAGGATTGTTTATTTTATATTTTTTGTAGATTTTATATTTATTTTTTGTAGATTTTTGTAGTATTTTTGTAGATTTTTTTTTTTTTTTTTTTGCATTTAAAATTGTTATAAATAATATTTAATAAACATTATATTTATCTGAAATTTTTTATTGTATAATTTTTTTTCAAAAATGATTACAAATTAAATATTTATTTATATGAATTTTTGTAATAAACTGAAATTGTCGCGAAATGTCTATGCAAACGAACAGTCGTGGCTCACACTCTGAAATCTGGACACAAATTGTGAGCAGAACAAGTATTGTGTTAAGAACAAAGTATTAAAATCAGTAAAACTTGATTTCGCAATCTTTTTTCTAGGATGTGCGTATATTGTCTAAATTTTGCTTTATAATGATTTAGGGGGATATTTATTTCTACAATAGTTCAGCACAAATTCATCAAATAAGAATTATGTACATATACTGAATACCAGGTTAATGACAGTTTCAGATCTAGTTTTCTCCTATAAATAAATAAATAAAAATATCGAATGACATATTTCTCTAAAATCGATGAGTTTTATAGAACAAGTTCCAACTTTTATTTTTCAATCGAAATATAATTATTTTTTCCAAAAAAATAAAACTAATCCAATAAATTAATTGAAAAATATTTTTCCAAATTGTTTAAAAGTAAAACTGACATATGTTGCGTTTATGCAGTTTGCTGCAGTTACATATGCTGTAGTGTGTGAAAAGAGAAGATATAATTATCATCTTCATTAGCAAGGCATGCCTTCTCACTTTCATGATCTTTACCAAATAGTTCTTTTTTGTTATTTTAATAATTTTCGTTTCTGAACTAAATTAAAACAAATAAAAAAATAATACATTCAGAAGCATCAGAAATATCAGTTTAAAAATATTAAAATGATTTCTCTTACCATTTTCTGTTATAGTTAAGGTGTTCTTTTAACTTTACCTGGTTAACAATAGTTGGCTAAACCTTAGCAAGGTTCGAAGATTTCTCGTTTTGCTTTCACTTCTTTTCATTCTTAATCCTTTACAATCAAGATTCCGCAAAGTCGCTACATAAAAATAAAAAAAAAGAGAAAGAGGAAAACTATCCAATAAGTCTACGACTTTTTTTTTTTTTTTTTCATGTTTGATTTCTTCCGAGCGTATCTTCAAACGAATTCAAAGGATTTCCCAAGAAAAAAGTAAAAATCGCGGTCGGAAAATATCTTCGTTAAGGAAGAAAAGAATTTTAACAAAGCTCAAGAATGGCTGGGGCCTTGCTATTCGGGGCTGACCACTTCAGTTCGCTTCGCTTGACTAGATAAATCATTAAACATCTTCGGGACATTTATTTTCGGTCGAGGCTTGAGGATAGAATTCCTTTGCAACGCTTATCTGAGCTTCAAAGGTTAGAAACTGTAGGGGAAAAAAAAAGACAGAAATTGGGGAAAAAAAAGAAAGGAAGGGAAAAAGTTTAGACATGACCCGCTGCGATTCTCAAAGAAATAAGATCTAATAATAAAAAAAAAGAATTTCTTTTCAAAAAAAAAAGTCAATGGCAACTAAAGTTAGGAAGACTTTAGAAATCATTCCGACGCCATTTTGATTTGCCTGAGACCATCTAAGCGATTTTTCTCCCTTTTTCTTTCCTGTATTTTTCATTCAACCTAATCTTTCCGACTTTTCCCCCCTTTTTTTACCATTCCGTGTAGGGAAAAGAACTTCAAAAAGATCCTTTAAATGTGGCCTCAGTTGTCTGTGGTGATCTTTAAATGCGGCGGAAAAAATAAAATTTTGGAGCATGGAAAAAAAAATTACTCTTACGTTTTTTCAGCTTGATCGAAGAAATACTTTGACTCTAAAGTTCTTTATGTTTATTTACAACTGTCAAGTGATGAATCAAAAGGAAATTACGTGAATTTTCAAATATTTCATTAAATTTTTGAAATTTACATTAATTTAATGTAGCCAAACAAAGCCTTTATTTTTTTTTGTGTTTGTGTGTGTATAAACCTTTGTAAGTTAGCCAAATTGTAAAATCTTGGGATTTTGACAAATATGTCTATATAGTAGAAGCACATGTATATAGACATGTATTTATGTTTATTTACAACTGCCAAATAATGAATGAAAAGGAACTGATGAGAAATTTAAATTATTTAATTAAATATTTGAAATTTACATTAATTTAATGTAGCCAAACAAAACACCGAATAAAACTTTCTAAGTTAACCAAATTGTTAAATATTGGGATTATTGTGCTTATATATCATTGTGGTGCCTGATAGCCGAGTGATTAACGCTCAGTGCTCGGTTGCACAGGTTTCGCGTTCGAGTCCCGGCAGTGCCATGCGTGTTTGTATTGGTTCGGAATCCACTTTAAACCATAGGTCCCAGTTTAATGTGGCTGTTGAGCGTAGGACTGTCAACCCGTAAAAAGAAAAGTATCTCATGTCTCGTAATCTGCCAGTAGGCAGTCGACCTTGGCCCCCAATGGAGCTGTTGCGCCGATGATGATATATTATTGTACTACACAAATACTTCAAAATGAAGGATTTTTACTGATTTTTTTTTTTTGAAATAAAAAATTAAATAAAAATAAGGCAAGTAATAATAAAGTAATAAAATAGTAATAATCGTACTTAATAAAGCAACACTCCCCTCCCCCCAATTTACATCTGTTAGTTTTCAACTGTGGCTATTTTTATTAATATTTTATACATAAAATACTTATGCTTTTGTAAGCTATGCCGATATAAATCTAGCTTATGAATACGTAAATACTTTAAAATGCTAATACAAGGTAATAATTGTAAAAAATAGTCTAGGCTTATTGGAGCTATGAATAAAAAAAAAATAATGCAAATTTCTAAATATTTGCGCTACAAACAACTTAAAATATGTGCTGCATATGAAAATATACACATGAAGATTGTATCTTCATGTTTTTAACATTCTGATGAATATATCGTAAAATCATATGATTTTCTAATGAAGTCCTTTGTTTAATATTATGTAAGCATAGTAATTATAAGTATTATATATAAATATAATATCTAACTTAAAAATGGAAAATCAACATGATGTATTAATAGATATGAAAAATATATTAATATAATATTAATATATACACTTAAGAGCCAAAACATTATGACCATCTGTCAATAACGAGTTGGCCCACCTTTGGCGCGCAACACAGCTTCAACCCGCCTTGGCATGGATTAATACCACCACTTAATACCAGTTAAATACCAATTCCACCTGATCACGTGCCTTCTACGTCATCCAGGCGAGTTCATTGCAAAATGTAGGGGTGGTCATAATGTTGTGGCTCTTGAGTGTAATACTTTGATTTTCCATTTGTAATTCAGGTCCGCTTACGTTTAGTCCGACAAACTATAATGTATCAATAATCTGTAATTATTAACACTGAAAAAATTACATTATTAAAATTATTATTTTTATGTTATTCCTTAAATATAACTACTCCATATTTTTACATATATGCACAATGGCAAGACGTATAAACAAGACGGCTAATTTATTATTCGACACGCAAAAAAAAAATAATAATAATAAAATTCAAATATATATAATATAAAAATTGTTATGGAATAGGGTAAAAAAACATACTGAACTTGCAACGAAATAACGTATATAATATATTTCCCAAGGCGTAAAAAGAAAATTCTAATTCTATATTTTAATGTAAAGCAATTATTTCTACTGAAACTGTTGTTACTACATAAGCACCAGCTTTGCACTTAGCAGTAACAGCTCCTGAAATGCTCACAATAGTCTTTGTCTATTTTTGAATGCATTTCAATGAAACAAATCCGGGCAAGATTTTGCTTCAGGCTGGAGAAACATTTTAATGAGTTCATGAACAATTCTCGGGGGAGTTCATTATCATACACAAACATGTAAGTAAATATCATGAGCATTGTTTCAGAATGCATATTCAAATGGCAACTGCTTTGTTGCTAGATAATTAATACCTACGCTGATTAAATGTTTGCTTTTAAATGGGGCTCTGAAAGTAATGCTTCTGAATACGTAACGCATTAATATCAAATGAAACTCATATAATAATAGAAGTCAGTTTTTTATTTATACATATATCATAAGAAATATTATCACATTTGTATGAATTCTTGTTTGTTTTTTTAATTGTTTTTTTACACTTAGTATAATAAATATTAATAATACAATACACAGTCCAGTCACATTAATCTGACCCCCTGTCAAAAGCCAAAATATACACTGTTGTATATTGTGACTTTAAGTGGAGTGTGGAATGGGGCATTTAAGTGGTATTAAGTGGAATTCTTTATCTATACTCCACTGCAATGTGCTGCCACCTGCCTTTTGTAATTGATTATTTCACGTTGACGTCGAAAGTAGGTGGTGGTCACATTAATGGGACTGGACTGTGTACTTAGAATTTTTGCTATAACTATTGTTCAATAATGCGATGGAATAATTTACTAAATTTACACTTTCAATTAAACCAGTTGATAAATTAACCTAATTATTGAGAAATGTTATGTCTGTTAGAGCAAAGCAAATACTGTACTTAAAAGCTTGTTTTCATTGATTTTTTATTTATTTCATCAGACATTCCAAACTGACAAGATTTAACTAGAGGAGTTAGTGCCAATAAATAAATAAATATATATGTATATATATAAGAATTTATTGAGCATATTTCAATAAATTCGTATAATATTCTTATAATATTCGTACTCGTAATAAATATATACGAATTTAATTATTTGTTATTTTTATACGAATTAATTTATCTATTATTTTTATACGAATTAATTTACTAATAAAAGATTTCAATAAATTCGAATATATTTATTGAAATGATAATGAAAAATTTATTGTTGATAAATGAACTAAATTTTTAAGAAAGTGTTTCATCCATTAGGGCCAGTTTATCACTACGCTTTAAAGCCTTGTTTTTATAATTTATGCATTTAGTTTATTAAACATTCCAAACTGATAGATTTAACATGATTAATTAGTCCAGTGTCACGGTATTTTAAATTCTTCAGTATAGCATTTTAAATTCGTATATATTTATTGAAATCTTTTGATAAATGAGTTTAATAATTAAGAAATTGTTGCATTCATTAGCGCAAAGCTAACACTATAGTTTAAAGTCTAATTTTCATTGCTTTTGTATTTATTTCATTAAACATTTCAAACTGATAAATTTAACCTAAGGAGTTAGTGTCAGTGAAACAGTATCTTGAATTCTTCATTACAGTATTTTAAACTTGTATAAATTTATTCAGATCTGTTGATAAATTAACTTAATTTTTAAGAAACAGTCCTATCCGTTAAAGCAAAGCGAACAAGTTTGCATTGCTTTTGCATTTATTTCATTAAATATTCCAACAGGATAGATTTAACTTGAGGAGTTAGTACTAATGTAATCGTATTTTAAACTCTTCATTACAGCATTTTAAATACGTTCCTAGTTATTCAAATCAGTTGATAAATGCACTTAATTATTAAGTAATTGTTTCATTCATTAGCTTCCAATTAATTATTTATTACATTTTAAATCCTTTTTTTCATTGCTTTTGCATTTATTTCATTAGGCATTCCAAACTGATAGTTAGTGCCAGTGTAAGCGTATTTTAAACTTTTCCTTGCAGTATTTTAAATTCATATATATTTGCTGAAATTTGTTGATAAATGAACCTAATTATTAAGAAATTGTTATATCCAATAGGGCCAAGTTAACACTGTGATTTAAATCCTTGTTTTCATAGTTTTTGCATTTATTTCACTAAGTATTCCAAACTAATAGATTTAACATGATTAATTAGAGCTATTGTCACTATATTTTAAATTCGTCATTACAACATTTTAAATTCGCATATATTTATTGAAATATGTTTACTGTTCCACTGAATAGCTGGTAGAAGAGTACTTATCCAACTAAACAATCCTCATCATTCGCGCAACAGCCCCACGAAGGTCAAGACCTACTGGCAGATATAGAGACAGGTTTGTTGATTTATGGTCAATTTGTGCACACTTTAAGCTAATTGTGCCAGAACTTACAGATTAAAGAGGATTCCGAACCAATACATGCCACCGCCAGTATTCGAACCTCAAGCCTGAGGTTCCAAAGCTGGCCAATTTGTGATCAGGTTACTATTGAGACAGGAGATGCTTTCTTTTTACGGAGCAGGGTGGTCAGCCCTATTTCAGCCCCTTACCTACGGTTTAAAGTGGATCATAATCAGTTGCACAACAGCCCCATGGTAGGCCAAGGCCGTCTGCCTACTGGCAGATTTCGGGACATGAGATGTTTTGTTTTTACGGGGTAAGGTTATCAACACCAACGCTCTACAGCCGAATTCGAAACATGTGACATCCAACGCCAGTCACTCGGCCATCGTGCCCCCCCCCGTGTAACACTGAGTCTGTAAGTCGTATATCCTGTTTAAACTTATGGAATAGACAGTGATGTCTATATCCTATTGATTTGTGTTCCTTTACCAGAATAAATATGCACTAAAATACATCATCATCATCATAATCATTTTCGCAACAACCCCATGGTAGACCAAGGCCGTCTGCCTACTGTCAAACTTCGAGACAGGAGATGTTTTGTGTTTACAGGGTAGGGTTATGAGAACCTACGGCCATATTAGATCCAGACCTACGGCTTAAAATGGATTCCGAACCACTACATACATCCATGGTACCTATAATATTTCTTAAAAACACCAATAAAATGATATTCGTAGAGATATCATTACACGTGTGACGAATACGAGAATTCCTTGTGAATTTCACGAGTTCGACTTTTGGGGTTGCTTAAAATGCTGCGCGGACGTCTTCTTAGTGTAACGTGGAAGGAACCTCGACGGCAAATATTGTTCGCGATCCGTCTCTTGCCTGCGCCGAGCAAACAAGTCGGGAAGAGGGCAAACAAGCTCTTCTTTCTCTCTGCTCCCTGGGTATTTGTCGTGTAGCACTTACTGTAAAATTAATCGCGCAAAACAAAAGGATATTTGCACAGGATAAAAGGTCGCCCAGTGTAAATATTAAATTTTGTGCGCAAAATGAGAAATTTTGAGGTGGGTGAATGTACTTGTTGTGTTAGCTTTAAGGGAAAAAAAAAACTGAAAACGAAGTTTGCTTTTACTCGCGGATCCCAACGACTGGAGGGTATTTAATTAATTGGAGGCTGTGAAATAGTTGAGAGAAAGTATATTTTAAATAAAAAAATTCACGGAACACTTGTACATTTTAAATTATATCGATTGAAATTTTTCTAAAAGATCCAAATTATTATTTATTTTATTCGTAATTGTTTTTTTTAATGCAGCTGGCAATACAGAGACAGTTATATTTATGTCATGAACAAGGGCTATACCGCTATTGCTCATGTAGCACTTCCCAGGGGGCCTGTGTAACTTGAAGATAGGTTACGGACTCGAGTAACACTAACCCCAAAAAGCTCTATGATCATATTAGATCGGGATCTACGGTTTAAAGTGGATTCTGAACCCCTACAAACATAATTGTAATAAACCTTTAATATAATCTTCATAATTGTAAGTACTTGAATATTATTGGTACACTTTAATGCGTACTTGAATATTTGTACTGGAATTCTTGAATGTGTACTTGAATATTTATACTTGAATTCTTGAATGTGTACTTGAATTCTTGAATATTTATACTTGAATTCTTGAATGTGTACTTGAATTCTTGAATGTGTACTTGAATTCTTGAATATTTGTACTTGAATTCTTGAATGTGGAAAAATTGCAAGATATTCAGGGGATACCAAGATGTTAAACAGGACTATTTTCAAACTAACTATACTTCATATGCGCGTCGCATTGAAGAAAACGTGGAGTATTTCAACCATGCAGGCAGCGTTTTGATTGGTGTCTCTATCATAAACTGCCTTGAGTCTGCTCGATTTGCAAAATAGACAATTTAGTGTATACCGTCATTTTCTTTCACTCTTGCTCATATTAATATGCCCGACTTGCGGTATAGAGCCACTGTGCTCAACTGGAGAGTTTAAATTCGAATATGCTAGCGGTATTGTTGTAATCGTTGCTTTCAGAAACGAGAAGACTCGATGGCAATTGTAATGTGTAAGGTCTCTCACATCGAGAGTCAGTATGCTTGGAGTTTCCGGTTTTTCTCCCATACAATACCGCTTAGAGTTCACTTGGAAGGCATTGGTCTCGAAATCTGTCAATGGGTTGTTACTTCTCTACATGAGACCCACCGATGTAGATTAGTAACATCTGTGGTAGATATACTTATCCAACTGTTAGGAGGCTACATAGACACAGGTTGGGGGATGGGTTGTGGAGAGAAAAAAACATTCTTATTATTATTATTCAAAAATGAATATTCTTACGATTGTACCAGTAAATATATTCCAAATCTGATAAATTTTATAGTGGTTTCAAAAAATTTTTAAAAAAATGAATATATGTTGATTTTATGGCCGAAAATAAATAAATTTTTATAAAAATAACGCAAGAATTTATGTTAGATTAGAATATAATATGCGAATCAGTGGAACGACTGTCGTTTAACGGGAATGGAAAAGTAGGCAAAAACAGGATTTAAAAGAGGCTATAGTTTCTTCAAGCAGGCATTGAGTAGTGATATTTCTTGATAACCATGTTTTACTCGACATCATTTACCTCAAATATTCCGATATCAAGCTATTAGGCGTTTAGAAGAGGGCCAGAGTCAGTCCTATGTATCAAGATGGTTTAATGGAACCCTTCTCTAATTCGTAGACTGTATAATGCATTTCTAAGATCGGATTCAATTTCTACAAGGACCTAGAGTAACAAATTCCGCAGATGATTGCTGTTTGAAGATATCGAACCTCTTCACTAAACCAGCTCACATGATGCTGCTATTCGATGCTTTATCTATATTTTACTATACCTTGTATATAATTATTCTATTTTTCATTACCTTATGACCGGAGACTATGTTTCCTAAATAACTATTTCCTAATTTTGAAAAATTCTTCTAAAAGGTACTGCAAAAAATATATTAAGTAATTTTTTTCAAAAAAAGTTAAGAAAATTAAAATTTTTGACTTGTTAAATTTCATGGATTTGGTAGTAAGTCCAGTATAATGGGCTGTCCTTTTATACCACAGACTTCTGGTTCGATTCCTGGCGGTGACATGGATTGTTTGAGTGATTCGGAATCCACGTTAAACTGTTGATCCCGGTGTAATTAGCCTAAAGTGTGCAAAAAATTACTGTAGTCTGACAAATCAGACCAAACCTGTATCATCAAACCATTCACTTCACGAATAACATTGTTATTTCTTGTTGAAAACAAAAAATTGCATACCAACAAAATTTTATTTAACGGATTGATCCATTATTATCCAATCTGAGGATATTAAATAATACAGAGCTTTTTCCCCAGAATATAAATAAATACAAACAGTAAAAATATGTCTTTATTTTACTAATTAAAAATTTAAAAATATATAGAGATTGGGAAGGATGTAGCATCTTGGAATGTCAATATCTTGTTGTATGTAGTTTCTTAAGATCCGAGATGATGTAAACGACTTTTTCTCATATTTGAGATAAATCTAAATGTTTCAAAACAGTACATTATGTACATGGGATGTAAAGAACATTGAAAATACAGAGCTTCTTCTATAAAAAAATAATAAATAAATAAAAACTGTAATAATACTGTTTAATTGTATTGATAAAAACACAAAATTATATATTAGTTATTTTGTACAAAAAAACTAAATAAAAATCGTTAACATACATTCAATTGTTGTTATTCACCATTTTTAAATGCTTTCAAGACAAGCATACCACCAAACAAATTTTAGCTGCATAGATGACAGTGCTGGGCTGCCAACTCTAACAGACTGCAGAATTTTAAGACCTAAAACTACCATTTCTTTTTCTACAAGGAAAAAAAAAAAACGTCCAGCAAAATAGATGTTGGGTCTCAAGTGACTATAAAACAAAAATTCTTGAATTGTTTTTCTAAAAAGCATTACTTGGGCAATAAGTTACCAAAAGTAAAACAATTTTTTTTACTGTTGGTACACATTCACATCTGCTTTACAAAGAGCAACCAAGCAGGTGTTAAATTTAAATACATTTGAAATGGCAGCATGTTAACTGTGCAAAGATTCATTGAGAGTCTTCTGACACAATTTGGACAGCTGCAAATTTCTCTGTTTCTTCCTAGTCAGAACTGTTTGTGTGAAAAAAAAATTGAAATAAAATGCACTAAACACATCTATTAGTTAAATAATAACAGTTTCAATTTTAAACATAAATTACCAATGTAATTATTTTACATCGATTTATTTTTACATATAGATCTAAATTAGAGTAATAACAAGCAAAAGTGATTAAAGCAAATATTTTTTCTTCTTCTAATGCAGCTGGCTAATAGACCGTGATCTTTTTATGCCATAAGGGCTGCACTGATGTTAGTCACTTTGCATTACCCAGGGGGCGCGTGTAACTTGATGGTAAGCCACGGACGCGGAGTAACAATGCCCCCGCAACGCTCTACGATCCTATTAGGACCGGGACCTACGGCTTAAAGTGGATTCCGAACCACTACAATCACCCATGGCAACGCCGGGATTTGAACCCGATACCTGTGGTACCGAACGCCAAAGCGCTAGCTATTCGGCCATCAGGTCCCTTAAAGCAAATATAAGCTTTATCAATTTTGAATACATAATACTTAAAATGTTCACATGAATGAATTGGATTTACTTTTTGTGTTATTTATTTAAGCTACTGACCCTTTAAATATTCACTGCTAAAAATATTAAGAGCTACATTAGAATTTATTTTCATAAAGCTAGTAGTTTAAAAGAAATGGGACGAGCAGAACTTGTTAATTAAATGCCCACAAAAGAGTAGAGGAAAAATTTGGTTTCCGTAGAATATTCTGTTAAATACAACAACCGAATCGAAGGAAAAGTAATAAACATGAATAAGAAAAGCAAGGAGCACAAATATTATTTTTTTTCTCCAATTTTTGACATTCAAATAATGTTAAGGTAACCGATATATTCAAATCACGATTTTGACGAAAAAAAATCCAACTTTTTTTTTCCTTCCTTTTTTACATATTTTTTTTTGTTCAACTTTATTTGATTGAACATTTAGCTTTAAAAGCCATTTTGAAAAAATCGAGATAAAGCTGAATAATCACAAGCTATTAGAATACTGTGTTCGTACATTCAAAATTTTCTACTGAATTTCTGATAAAACTGTATTTTTGATATGCCTTTATTGCATACCACCATAACATAAGAGTCATAACTGTTATTATAATTTTCTGAATCGAAATTTGTTTTAACTATTTATTTTAAATGGTAATATGCATGGAAGGACCTAAGTGATTTTAAAGATATTGATGAGGTTTTGCATTTTTATTAAAATTATTACCTTTTTTTTCTTGTAATTTTTCTCTCAATGACTCGATCAGTTAGGATAATATATGCATCATGCATAATCGATATACATCATAATGGTTATGCTCCACATATTCTCTTAGTTAAGAGAGTCAAAAAATAAATTTTTTTGTGCATTTTTTTTCAAATATGAATAAAAAATAATTAATTTTAATTTACATATTTGTCAACATTTCGTAACCCAGTTTAGCAATACTGTCAAAAAATAGTAATAAAGCATTATTTAAAAAGTTTGTTTTCGGACGTGGTCGGTTATATTAAATTTTAAAACTTATTTGCATGAGATTTAAATAATGTATAACCAATTACAGTTGGAATTACAATTAACAATCTATGTTTGGCGAAGATGAAAAAGTATTATTTATTCTATTTACATGTAACTAAATACCCCTTTGAAACTATAAGTAAAGAAGCTAATATTAGCAAATATTACTTTGTCAAAGCACTCAACACGAAAAGAACGATCCAGCAAAAATAACATTGCGAATTTCTCTTAATGATAAATAAGAAACATAAATATTTAAACATTGGCCAGTTTTTTTACCATGACTTAACCCCATGTTTTCCTACTATTATATTAGCAAATATTACCTTATCAAAGTACTCAACTGAAGAAAAGAATGATCCAGCAAAAGGAACATTGCTAATTTCTCTTAATGATGAAGAACTAACGTAAATATATAAACATCGGTCAGTTTTCTTACCATATTTTGACTTGGGGTTAAGTTAACATAAATAAATAAGTAATATAAGTATAGAAAAGAACAGAACTAACATAACATAAGTATCGGACATAACAGAAGTAAGATAAGTATAACATAATAATATAAGTACATAACATAAGTATAAAACGTAACAGAACTAACATAAATATTTAAGCATTTTTTTTTTTTTTTACTATACTGTGATTTGGGGTTAATTCAAAGTATGGTAAAAAAAAAATTAAAAAAAAAAACAAACCCTAAAGTGGTGGGGTGTTTTTTTTTTTTTTTTTTTTTTAAACCATTATATTAGAAATTATTACTTTGTCAAAGCCCTCAACTGATGAAAAGAACTATCCATCAAAGAAATATTGCTAATTTTTCTTAATGAAGAAGCAACATAAATACATTGGTCAGTTTTTTTAAAGCATTGGTCAGTTTTTTTAACCACACTTTGACTTAACCCCTTCTTCTGGTAAATCTTTCCGCTCAGAGAAGCCACAAGAAAACTTGAACGGGCGAGATTAAAGTAGCATCCATCATTTCAAACTTCCGTTGTCATCCGCCGAACAAACCCAAAATGGCGTTCTACTTTTCGAAAAAAAAAAAGAAGATCCTTCCTCAGGTAGGTCATTCCACCTCAAGACATTCTCGGCGAGGACCGTAATTCATCTTCCTCGGGATAAAATAGCTGCAGAGTTCTTACAGACGGGCTTAAGCGAGTCGCGCCTTGTTGTCTTCTTAAGCACCGTCGTTTTTGTAGGCCTAATGGATTTTGCTTTCCAGAAGTACATGCATGGATTACTTTGTGGAAGTAGTTTCTCATTAATCTCTATTTGAATCAACATTCAGATATAACTGCATGGAAATGTTTTATTGAATATAATATGGAATTTATTTTCTATTTATTAGACATCCGTATTCTACAATATTCTGTTAGATAACTAATACATTTTTACTATTTTAATGTTGTATTATACCAGATTAGTACATCCATGTCAAGCAGTATGTGCATGGATTACTTTGTGGAAGTAGTTTCTCATTAATCTCTATCTGCTGCAAACAATCAGAAATAATTGCATGAAAATATTTTATTGAATATAATACAAATGTATTTTATATTTATTAAACATCAGTATTATACAATATTCTCTTAGATAACTAATAAATTTTTAATACTAATAAATTTTTATTACTTTAATAGTATATTAGAACTGCTTAGTACATGTCAAGCAGTATACGCATGGTTTACTTTATTGAAGTAGTTTTTCATTAATTTCTAACTTGCCTCAAGCAAAGAAATAACTGTATGAAAATGTTTTAATGAATATAATACGAAATGTATTATCTATTTATTAAACATCAATATTATACAATATTCACTTAGATAACTAATAAAATTTTATTACTTTAATAGTATATTACATCCTCTTAGTACATTCATATCGAGCAGTAAATGCATGGATTATTTTGCTGAAGAAGTCATCCATTGATATCTATTTGAACAAGTGATGATTAACGTGTATGAAAATATTTTCATTGAAATATTTTAACGATAACAGTCTTATTTTAATAATCATAAGCATTATGCAATGTGACACTATTTATCAAAATATTTTAAATTAGAGTGATATTAAATTATATTTGCTTAGTACAACTGTGTATTCGAGGAGCAAGTGCATGGATTGCTTTGTGTAAGCAGTCTTTCATTTACCACTATTCAAGAAAACACACGCACACGCACACACACACACACACACACACACACACATATATATATATATATATATATATATATGTATAGAATTATTTTAATCGAAAGGTTATAATTTAGAATGTATTTTCTATTAATCATAAGCATTATGCAATATCATTATATATCATATTTTAAATTACTGTAATAATAAATTATATATGCTCAGTACATCCTCGTATTTGAGGATTTTTTGCATGGATTATTTTGTGGAAGTATTCATTTACCACTATTTAAGAAAACATACAGAAATATATAAATGGAAATATTTTGTTGGAAGAGTTTTAATTTAGAATGTATTTTTCTATTAATCATAAGTATTATACAGTTGGAAACTATTTATACAAATTTTTAAGTTACTGTGGCATTAAATTATATTTGCTTAGAACTTCCTTGTCAAGCAGTATATGAATGGACTATTTTGTTGAAGTAGTCCATTTATCTCTATTTGAACCAGTAATAAAACACGTGCATGAAAATATTTTCAATGAAATATTTTAATAATGAAAGTCTTATTTTATTAATCATGAGATTATGCAATATGATGCTATTTATCCAAACAGTTTAAATTACTGTGATGTAAAATTGTATACGCTTAGTACAATCGTTTATTCGAGGAGCATTTGCATGGATTACATTGCGAAAGTAGTATTTCATTTTTCATTTACCACTATTCAGGAAAACACATAGAAATATTTATATATTCGAAGGATTTTAATTTAGAATGTACTTTTCTATTAAACATAAGCATTTTGCAATATGACACTATTTACCCAAATATTTTAAATTGTGGAATTAATTTGTATTTGCTTAGTATATCCTAGTGTTCGAAGAGCACGTGAATGGATAACTTTGAAGTAGTCTTCCATCTACTATTATTCAAGAAATTCCATAGAAATAAAAATGAAAAAAAATTATGAAAAAGTCTTCCATTTACTATTATTGAAGAAAACCCATGTAAATATATATATAAAAACATTTTTTTTTATTGGAAGGATTTTAATTTAGAATGTATTTTTATATTAATCATAACTATTATGCAATAGGACATTATTTATGCAAATATTTTAAATTACTCTGATATGAAATATTTCTTTAGTACACCCATGTTTTGGAGGAGCTCCTGCATGGATTATTTGAAGTAGTCTTCCATCTACTATTACTCAAGAAAACCCATAGAAATAAATATGAAAATTTTTTATTAGTAGGATTTTAGTTTAGAATTTATTTTATATTAATCATAAACAATATGCAATATGACAGTGTTTAACCAAATATTTTAAACGATATCAAATTATATGTGCTTAGTACATCCATGTATTCGAGAAGAACATGCATGGGTTACTTTGAATTATTCTTCCATTTACTATTATTCAAGAAAACCCATTGAAATATATATTATTTTTTAATTGGAAGTATTTCAATTTAGAATGTATTTTTCTATTAATCACAAGCATTATACAATATTCCATTATACATTATATTTTAAATTACTGTAATATTAAATTATATGTATTTCGTCATATATGAGAATCACGTGTATTTATGGAAGGATTTTAATTTAAAAGTATTTTTCTATTCTTCATATGCATTATATATTATAGATTAAATTACTGTAATGTTACATTAAATATGCTTAATACATCCTGATATTTGCGGATCACGTGCATGGTTTACTTTGTGGAAGCAGTCTTCATTTACCGCTATTCAAACATACAGAAATGTATAGGAAAATATTTTTATTACCAGTATTTTATTTCAAAAGGTATTTTTCTATTCATCAAAAGAATTATACAATATCCCACTATACATTATATTTTAAATTACTGTAATATTAAATTATGCTTAATACGTTCTTGTATTTGAAGATGACATGCATGGATTACTTTGTGGAAGTAGTCTTTCCTTTACCAGTATTCAAGAAATCCAACATATACAAATGTATATGAAAACATTTTAATTGCAAAGATTTTAATTTAGAATATATTTTTCTATTAATCTTAAGTATTATGCATTAGGACATTATTTATTCAGATATTTTATAGCATGGTTTTAAATTATATTTGCTTAGTAAATCCGTGTACTTTCTTTTCTTAGTGTTGTATGAAATTTAAAATTCTAATTCTGGAATTTAATTTTATAGTTGTTATGTAAAATTTATAGCCTATCAGTTGGTTAAAAAGTTATACTGAAATGGTACTGTGAAATACAGAAGTACTCTTTATAAAACAGAGTGCAAAACAAAATGCAATATCAGGGTAAAATAAAATACGATATAATAGTTGTGGATTAATTTTTTTTTTAATATAACAAAATTTGCAATGGATATTGATTTAGTAGTTAATCTAATGATAATTTCCTTAACTTATAGTCAACTTCTAACTATAAGTTAGGACTCTAAAGATTTCTTTAATTAAATGTAAGCTATGTGTTTTTTCTGTGTAAGATTAGTCCTTTCCCTCACATTTTAACTAATTATAAATATAATTAATAAAGATAAATTTTCAAAATAAAATAAAAGTATTTATTGGCATAATTTTATCTTTGAAAGAATTTATGTAATACGTATTTAAATGAAATTGTATATTTTTTTATCGTTTTTTACATAATGTATTGAAAAGTAATAATCTTATATTGATATTTAATCTGACTTCAGCTTTTTTTTTTGTTTTCAAAAAATAACCCAATAATTTCAGTTGTAAACATAATTTTGAAAGTTACATTTTCAAAAGTTTGGCAATTAAACTGAAAATTGAAAAAAAAAATAAGTTACCCCATTCAATATTGAGTATATTTTCTACCTATTGAAAAATTTGTCT
This sequence comes from Caerostris darwini, assembly GCA_021605075.1. Classification (NCBI taxonomy): domain Eukaryota; kingdom Metazoa; phylum Arthropoda; class Arachnida; order Araneae; family Araneidae; genus Caerostris; species Caerostris darwini. The sequence continues at coordinate 933,936 of BPLQ01010101.1, forward strand.
CTTATAAATAACTGTGAGTAATTTTTTTTAATTTCATAAAATCAAAATATACAGACTATATTAAAATATAGAAACATTAGTGGAAAAAATAAGTCTAACTTTTTAATGGCAGCGGTAATAATTTTTAAAAAATAATCAATTAAATATATATTAATAAAACTTATATTCTAGATAAATTTAACTAAGTTTTTAAAACTTAGTTAAATTTATCTAGAATATAAGTTTTGTACTATTAACAATGGATTTATAAAATCAGAATGTAGAGAAAATATTAAAATATGGAAAAATTAATGGAAAAAATAAGTAAGTTCATAAGTGTGACTTTTTAATAGCAGCAGTAATAATTTAAAAAAAAATTGATGAATTAAATAATTATTACGAAAATCTTTGTTAAGTTTATCTAGTGGGAGAATACGCTGTGCTATCTATGGATCAATAAAAATACAAAACATATAATGAACTACAAAAATACAACTTTTAAACAAGAAATTTTTCTCTTTTAAAAGTGAAGTGAAATTTATTTTTTGTTACTTTGACATTCTGAACAACTTGAAAAGAAAATTCCAAGTTTTTTTTTTTTTTTTTTTTCTGTAAGTTGAGATGAAACATCCAAGCTGAAAGAAACTAAACAGTTCGTTTCCAAACCCTCTGTACCGGTACGACGTTTAAAACAGACAATATCCAAAATAAATAAGAACCAAAAACCGAAGAAAAAGTTATCGATCTGGGTATTAGTTAGTTAGTAACAACGGGACTTTCGAACTTTTTACTCTGCGCCATTTTCTCCGCTGCCTTTGAGACGAAAGAAGTGATTTCTTTTGATTTCGAATCGATTTTTTTTTTGCTTCTTTTTCTACTTTTTCAAGCCTCTCTTTCTCCTGTGAGAGAGAAGGCTAACAGAAAGCGAAAAAAGGAAAAAAAAAAATCTATAAAAAAAATAATAATAACAAAAAAAAAAAAAAAAAAAAAAAAAACAAAATAAATAAAATCATAAAAAAAAAAAAAAAATTCAACTCTAACCTACTGATCTTCGTAAAAGATCTGGAAAAGTCGGTTTTCAAAAGAAGATATTCTTTGTTTTTGATCTTTGGCTAATTTTTTATTTCCATTATTTTTCTTATATCTCTGTCTGTCTTGAAAAAAAAAAAAGAAAAAAGAAAATGAAAAGAAAGAAAGCTTCCACAAAACGCATAAATGAAAAGTTAAAAGGAGAGAGAGAGTAGGGGGATTGAAACTAGGATCATAGTTTACATCATAAAAAAGTAAATTTTTTTGTCTTCTCTTTTCTCTCATACCTTTTATTCTGCAGTGCCTGTGGCTAGCCTGGCTTAGAGACCCATCCTACTAATGATTCGAGATTCTCTTGATGGAGGTGGAGGTGGAGGAAATGTTTTTGTTTTGGACGTGAATCCATCCTTTCCTTGAACATATAAATGTATGGGTTTTGTTTGAGTCCTTTCAGAGTGCAGCTTTAATTCAAAAAGCTACTTTTAAAAATGGCTTCAAGGTGTACTCTTGTTTAAGTGGTTTTTCATTATTGTTTCTCATTTTTATTTTTTCATGTTTCCATTTCTTTAAACGTATTTTTCTTCTTTTCTTGGTGTATTTCACGGTCGTTTCCATTTCCTAAGCACAGCGGATGTTTTGCAATATTTAGAGAAAGAAGTATATGGAGTATTACTAGAGAAAGGCGGGAAAAAAATTCTGATTTAATCAGCTCCGTGTTTGAATGGTCGAATGGTTCAAGTGTTTGCTTTGTTCTCCACTTTCGTGGAGGTTTTTTTTCCCACTTGTTTTGAGCTTCCCATTTCATAAGAACACTGTTGCCAGTACCAAATTTTTTTTTACATGGCAGTGATTTAAAAATGATATTTAGTGAGAAGGTTAATGTCTATAATGTACATTACAAGTTTATAAAAAGTAAAATATTAGTTTAAATAGTTAAACAAAAAATTTTAAATATTTTAAAAGGTGAAATAGTTTCAATATTAGAACGATAATTATTTAATATATTAAAAAATAGACGAAAAAAAGATTTGCAGTACATTTTAAAGGACCGGGATTGTCTAGTTTTTCTCTTGGATATATCAAGGTACGGTCTATTCTCATGCACAATGAGCTTATCAATTCAGGATGTCCGGTTCAATCCCCGATAATAAAATCCAACAGAAAAGGAATCTTTATTTTTTTTTTTTTTGTTAATTCAAATACTGTCCTTGATAGCCATATCATTGATTGCTTAATTTACTATATGATAATAGTTTTCTTAATATAATAATGTCCATTTAAATAAATATATATTGCTGTACTAATGCAGCTGGCAATACAGAGACAGTTAATATTTATGCCATAAGCAAGTGCTGCACCGCTGTTACTCATTTAGCACTACCCATACACATGTGTACCTCTTGAAGAAATGCTACGGACGCATATATGGATATATCTACGAATATACAAATATATATATATATATATATATATTATTTTATATATATTATTTTATATATATGTATATATTATTTTATATATATATATATATATAATTTTATTTGCATTTGAATCAATTTTGTTAAAAACTGTATTATTTGAAATGATTTGTTTAAATGAGTGAGTTGTTATCAAAAATATTTTTTTTAAAAACAATATGTGTCTTACCAGTATTAACCATGTTTTAAATTGAATTAGTTATAAATAATAAAATAGAAATGTTTAATTATCAAAACCTTTTAAAAGTCTTCATTAAATAATATGAAATTTATTTTGATTTAAATTTTACCAATTAATTAACATGTTTAACTAATCATTATTTAATTCTTTCATATGGCAAATAATTAGCAATAAGGGCACATATTAAAATTACAAACACTACTCATAGATAGTTACCAAAAATGATTCTTCATGTCTAATGTAGTGCTTTGCGTTTCCCAATAAGGAGGCACCCATTAATCTGATAAGAATGATGGGCATTGATCCCAATTCATATGCCGCGTTTTCCGGTACTTATGCTGGTGATACAATGGACTCGATGTCCTCATATGCCCATTTCCCCTCCTCCATGGACCATTAAGCATTGACTGCCTCATCTCTTGTTTACTTATTTATCTGCCTTTTATTTATCCGCACCCTTATGGGGCCGGTGACCTATTGTCGATTGGTGTCCATCTACAATAAATCATTATTATCCTGCGTCTCCTATATATAATTTCCATCAGCCATGATATCTTATTTCGCCCATAAAAAATTATGGAAGGCCGCTATAAATGTATCCTTTTTATAGCATCGTTAATGTGATACTTGATACTTATATATACTTGGTATTTGAAAATCTTCATAGTTTAAAAATTTAATCTATCTACTTATGTATTAAAAGAAGTAACTACTTACATATTTAAAAGGAAGTTACATATTAAAAAGGAAAGTACATATTAGAAAGGAAGTTATATGTTAAAAAGGAAGTATCAAAGTGCAATTTATTATAAAATGGATTTGAGGAGAAAAGAAAATAGTTTATGAATATCAATTGTATATTTTATTTATATGAATTTGTTTTATATTTATATTATATTTTATTTCTTGATTTCTTCAAGAAAGCTAAAAAAAAAAAAAATCTTAAACTTAATTTAAAATTACATTTTGCCTAACTTTCTAAAATATTTTTTTTTATTTGTTGATGCAAACTTGGCAAAGCTATAATAAACATTATGGAAATTTGCGGTATTTTGCATGAAAATTTTTTTTTCTTTATTTGAAATATATTTCTTTATTTGAACATTTTATAATATAAACTAGTATAAATTTTTCAGTCAGATTTGAATAGTTTACAAACATCAATTTTACATGTATGCATTTGTTTTTGTTTATATTATATTAATTTATTATTATTTATATTTTTTTATATTTATATGAATTTGCTTTATATTTATAATATATTTTATGTATTTCTTCAAGGGAACTAAAGTATAAAAAAAAAAGAAAAACAAAAACAAAAACAAAAAAAAAACAGCGAATATATAATAAAAAAAATATTTTTAAACGTAATTTAAAATTACAATACCTTTTCACCAAAATTACATTATTATTACAAATTATAGTTTCAATCAATTTATTTGTATTAATTGAAACTCGATATAATGTAGAATATATGACATGAAATACTACATTATAAAAGCATAACAAAGCAGTTGTTTTACATTTCTGCTTATTTATACGTTGGTAATGTATCTGACAATACATATATCAAATATAGCATATCAAAATTACAAATTATCCTAAAAAATTCTTTCTAAAACCATACTAAAAATTAAATAATAATATTTCCTGAAAAAACGATGTAAATTTTAATTTTAACAACAAAACGATTATTCTTTGGTATACTTAAGATTAAAAGGGCTATAATAAAGTGAGACTAAATTTGTATATGAATGTTTATGGTGATAATTATATGGTGATGTATCTAACAATACATATATGAAATATACGATATCACAATTACAAATTATCCTAAATAAGGTAATTATACCTATAACCATAAGAAAATTAAATGGAAACATTTCCTTGAAAAAACAATGTGAATTTTACTTTTAATAATATGACGAATTTTCTTTGGTATACTTTAGATTAAAAGTTCTATAATAAAGTTAGACTAAATTTGTATACGAATATTTATGGGAATAATTATATGTTGATGTATCTAAAAATACATATATTTTATATATATATGGTTAGATACATGTCCATGATAATGACCCTGAAATATACGGTATCAAAATTACAAATTATCCTAAATAAGTCTTTCTATAACATTACTAAAAATTAAATGAAAACATTTCTTTAAAGAACAACGTGAATTTTGCTTTTAACAATGTGATGAATTTTCTTTGGTATACTTATTAAAAAGTGTTAAATTTGTACATGAATGCTTGGTTTCTTGTTACACTTTAATTCTTATTGATAGAAGGAAATTACTTTACAGCAACATCAAATTATTTTATAAAATTAAATTATGAAACACTTGTACCCCTTGTAAGGCAATCAAATTAAGTATTTTGCTCAGACAACAACACTTTGGCCTTTTAAATCCTCTGGAGGATTAATTAGGATTCACAATCAAGAAAGTACAATAAAAAATACCAAACATTTAATTATCCTGACTAATTACCTCTCTTAGACATTATGTCACACTGAAATTTGAGAAACAAAGACAGCAACACTTCCACCTGGGACATAAACTACAGAATTAATTAGTCATAAAAAATATGAAAACAAACAAATCTATCCTTTAGAGGATGGCAAAAACTACATCAATTGATTGATGTTGTTTTTTGAACTCTATCACCAAAAAAAAAAAGTAAGAAACATCAAGGAATATTAAAATCTTATCTAGATTAAGTATGACAGTTTCTGTAATTATCTCGAAAACTCTTTGCCACGTTATTTCCCATTAAAAAGGATTAAGTATTAGGAAACATAATTAAACGGAAAGCCGCGTTGCGTGGTAGTAAGCAAGCAAATAAACTTTCTTTAAAAATACCTGGCCAGGTTTAAATGAAGTGTTGAAATTTATAATAGCTCATCTTGCAGTAGGAACAAAATTAGGTTATTTTACTTTTCCACACTTCTTGCATGGAGCTGCATTTTGTTGGTGAAATTCTAATTAACAAGAGATGTGTTTGTAGACAGTGGATTTATTATGTCGAAAGTCAAGACGTTTCTAAAATAAAATTTAAGAAGGTTTTTTAAATTAAAAGATTTGCTGTGTGTGAAGCAAAAGGTTTAGGTTTCAGCAGTTATGTGCTTTGAAAGAAACAACGTGTTGCAAATGTGTTCATGGCTGATGTAGATTTTATATGAGAAATTTTTAATTGTTGATGTAAATTTTATATTCAAAGTTTTCATTGTTGATGTAGATTTTGTACGTAAAATTTTCCTGTTTTTATCTTTATTTATTTTAGATTTTAATTCTAAAATATTTTTATTAACCATAACTACATAATTTTAGAGAAACTTTTGCATATAATCTGTTTTCTTTTAATTTAACCTTTAAACAAAAAATTAATGTCAAGATAATAGTTGTTGATGTAGATTTTATAATCAACATTTTCATTTTTGATATAAGTTTTATATTTAAAATTTTCATGGTAGATATAGTTTTTTACGTTTGTTTGTTATAGTTTGATATAGATATAGTTTATAGTTTGATTTTAACTTTATTTTAGATTTCATTTCTAAAATATTTTTATTCAATATAACTTAATAATTTTAGAATATCTCTGTATATATATATATCCGGTTTTCTTTTAATTTAGCTATTAAATAATAAAATAATTCATTTCAAGATATAAGTTTGTTGATGTAGATTGCATATTTAAAATTTTCAAAGTTGATGTAGATTTTATATTCAAAATTTTCATTGTTGATATAAATTTTTTAGCTTACATTTTTCTGGTTTTAATTATTTACTTCAGATTTTAATTCTAAAATATTTTTATTCATCATAGCATAATAATTTTAGAAAAAAAAACTTTTGCATACATTCTGTTTTCTTTTAATTTAAATATTAAATAAAAAATAATTCCTGTCAAGATAATAGTTGTTGATGTAGATTATTTTCTTATTTACTTTAGATTTTAATTTTAAATATTTGTATTCAGTATAATTTAACAATTTTAGAAAAAAATTCTGTTTGTATTATTTTTTTTTTGTTGTTGTCTATTAATTAAAAAATATAATTCATTTTGGCAAAATAATTGTTCTTATATTTAAATTTTGAGGATTCCATTGCAGATCAATAGAACTTTAAAATCTATTGATATGCAATGCAATCTAAAGGAAATAAAATTTACCTAAAATTTATTTTAATGTGAAAACTTTATTTTAATAACTTTATCTGAACAATTTTTTTTAAATTAAATAAATACATATTGTGTTATATATTAGATCTCAGTAACAAAATCGAATATTTCCTATGTAGAAAAACTTCGAATCTCTATTTTTTGCAGCAAAAAGATTTTTAATAATTTATTAAAATGAACTGTAATATCAAAATAATTTATTTTGTTTGAAAATTTCAATTAACTTTTTATCCATTCGAATTTATTTAAAAATTCTGTAATCTATTCATGGCTTTCCATGAATTTCTCCCATTACCTTTTTGGTGCTCATCATAATGTCTTCTTTTCTAATTTTATTGTTGTTTATTTAAATTAAGAAAAATTAAACTATTATTTTTTTTAAATTTTTAAATAAATATCATTTTACTATTATTTATTTAAATAAAAAATGCTACTATTATGAATTTAAATTTTTTACTATAATTTTTTTTAACTTAAAAATATAAATTTCTGTAGAAATATAATTTTTTTTTAAATCCTGTATTACAATGATGTCCAATGATGAAAATATAAATTTCAGTAGAAATATACTTTTTTTTTAAATCCTGTATTACAATGATGTCCAAGAATCTATTGCTAAATAATATCTTTAAAAAAATATTATTTTAGTAGACATATATTTATTAGATAACTATTTTCATTAAATAAATTTAACAAAACAATTATGCATTTGATTTATTTATTTGTTTCTCATATCATGAATTTGCTTAAAACGGAAATTTTAAATGCCTACCGATTGTGTTCGAGAGAGATATTTGTATTGTAACTTCGCTGCTTATATTAGACCTATAACGGCTTCAAGAAGTGAGTCACTTTCAGGTTTCATATATATATATACTCTGGTTGACTTGTCGCAGTACTCGTCAGCTTCCCTTACTTCTTATTGAAGTAGGCATTTCTCAGCTCGTGGTCTGTCGCCAATCACGATGTAACAACTCATGGTATAGTTCATATTCAATCTGTATTTGTTTCGACCTGTGAAGTCGCACACATATTCGCTAATTTCCTGAGACTTATTATACATGGTACCTAATATCTACTTTCATATTTGAGTGACAGGTTGTTCTCAGTAATACAAAGCATTATTTGCATGCAATATAATTTCCCACAATACTGCTTGCCTGCTGTCAAATATAAGTGATGGGTTGTTATTTTATACTTATCAATAACATACATTGGTGTCTCATGGGAATAAAATGCCAAAACTCTTCCCAAGTTAAAAAAAATGCTACAATAGACATATATTTATTGGGTAACTATTTTTATTAAATATCTTTATGAACCTAAGCATGCTTTTGATCTGTTTATTTGTTTCACATAGCATGTATTTGCTTAAATTGAAACTTTTTAAAAGCCTAACGACAGTGTTCGACAAAAATATTTGTACATATTTTTTTTTGATAGAGCAGAAATCGAAAAACATTGAATGTTGAGATATTTTTTCACTCATTTCTAATATAAATCCTTACAACAATCCTTACACAAACGGCTTAATCTTCAACTGTCATTATAAAAAAAATTAGTTTCAAAGATTTCAATAAACTGCCAATTCTTCCCTGCGTCACATAATTAATATTGATACGTAACGCTTCAGTAACAAGAAACTTATCGAGAAATCCCGCTCATTTAAAATTTAATTATCCTTTCGTCAAGAAAAAAAGTTAAAAATAAAAAAATCTGTGAAAGGAAAAAAAAAAAAAAAAAAAAAAATGGTAGGTAAATGCTATTTATTACCAACACTGTGATAAAATTAATGATGCTTAATATGTTTTTTTTCTCTTTGACGTTTAAAAAATCATTTCTCTTGGGTTCTTGTTTTAATTTCTTTTTTTTACAAAAAAAAATTGTGGTTAAAACTGAAAAAAGAACTTTTTTTAAACCAAAATTTTAGAAGAAAAAAATTAATAGAACAGCTCATACGTCCGTCACTTGTAATTGAACTACTGACACTATCTTTTTAATTTAATTTTTTTTTTTAATCTTACGATATTGTCAGTCACAATTATGTTTCTTTTTTATTATTATTTAAAATAGAAAAAAAAATATGTTTCCTGAAAATCAAAATTAAATAAATTTCGATTAAGTATAAAAAAATATTTAATTAAGAATTGTTTTCCAATGATTCTTTGCCAAGCAATTCGTAAATTATTCGATACGATCCATGCTTATAACATCGGAAATGCCATATTATAATTTCGAAGATAGAAAAAAAAATAAATACACATAAACATAACCGAAAACCCAACTTGTGGCCAAACGCTTAATTTGCGCAGTGACTGTCTAAGAAGGCCCAGGATCGAATCTGGTGATTTTATTTGTTGACACTTTCAGCGGAAAAGAGAATTGATGCAATTATGGAAACTTGTTAAAGTTCTTGATTGATATTCAGGTTATCTAGAAAAAAAAATTTCTGATTTTTATCCTACTCATATGCAAATGAGGTACATTTCTCCCTTAAAGTTGGGTGTTAGTCAGTTGCAATTCAGATCCAAAGCATAAATGAAGTACAGATAACCCTTAAGTTGGATGCAAATAAGGTGCAATTGAGATCAACACTTAAATAAAGTACGGGTGCCACTTAAGTTGGAAGTAAATGAGGTGCAGATCAGATCTAACTAAGTTGGATGTAAATACCTAATACGGACTAAGATATCCCTTAAGTTGGGTGTAAATGAGGTGCAGTTGACATTCAACATATAAATGAAGCACAAATACCCTTTAAATGAGGTACAGTTGAGATCTAACACATAAATAAAGCATAGATACCTAATAAATTGAATGTATATGATGTGATGTTGAGATCCAACACATAAATGAAGTACATATACCTTTTAAATGGGGTGCAGCTGAGATCTAATACATAAAATAAGTACAGATACCCCTTAAGTTGATGTAAATGATGTGCAGTTGAGATGTAACACATAAATGAGGTACGGTTACCCTTGAGCTATACTAAAATGAGGTACAATTGATGACAATTACACTGATAATATGAAATTACCTATTAATCGGGCATAAATAAGGTGCAGTTCAGATGAAACAATAAATGAGGTGCAGTTATAACGTCACCTCGAAATTCAATGTCTTCTGTTACCGCCCTTCAGTAGGGTGTTCATTGTACAAATAACTGGAACATTAGGCCCACCATTGAACAAAACATAAATAAATATAGTTGAATAAGTAAATATAAATAAATAAATAAAAATAAAAAGTAAATGTTATTATTAAAATAATTGCTGGTCCAAATGTAACAATATTTTCTTTTAACATTTACAAATTAAATTTACTTTATAACATTTACATTGTTATGGACATTACCCCTGCAACAAACTTAAAGGTTTTACGAAAAAAAAAAAAATTAAAAACCTAATTTTCTATAATTTTACCTTCATCAATAAAGTGAAAACACAATTAAGTAGTTTTTATTATGACATCATTAAATAAATTATCATTTCTGTCTTTTGCAGTTGAAAACTGTATTTGCCGTTACAATTTTTTTTAAATACTGTCTTGTACATATCATAATGTACAAGATGGATGCTAAAAATTTTTTTTTTTTTTTTTTACTTTTATCTCGGGTTTCACATAAAATGCCAGACAAATCCGAGTGGATTTATTACTCTCCTAGAGAATTTTTTATGGTAACTGTCCCGATTTTATGTTTTGTATGAAAAAAAAAATTAAAAACTTGTGATATGCAATTGAAACATCAAGTTAAATTGTTAGATTGTTATCATCTGCTGTCTAAATCAGCGTCTAATCCTTTTTTCTTTTAAATTTACTGAACATATTTGTAAAGAAATTAATTACAGAATATATAAAAAATTATATATTGTTGCATTTTATATTATTTTTTTATGATATTACTATGTTGTTATTATTATAGTATTACCGAAGGATTAGAACGTTCTATGAATATTATCGCAAATAAATTAATGTTTAAGAATGCAAAAAATAGAAATATGTGCTTATGATACTTTATACATAAAGCATACTTTAGAAAATAGTTAATAATTTAATATGTTATTATTCTCGCAAATTTCTCTATTTATGTTTGTTGTTAGACACTTGCGTTGTTATTCTTTAATTAAGCGAAAACTGTTTTATATGAAAATATTGTTGTTTTTATTAAGTCATCATTTTGCTCTTAATTTTAATAAATTTTTTGTTTTGTTATAGACGAGAGAAGTAAATTCTTTTTCAATTTTAGACATCGTTAAGAAAATTCTACTTACTAGACTGTGCTTTGTTTGTAAAGTAATCTATTGTAAGATTTTTAAAGCACTCCGGTATAAACATGTCTTTAAAATAGAAATTTTAATTAAAATATATGATCCAAGAAAATTTTCGCAGAAATATTTATTAAGTTCTAGTAAAAGTTTCTTTTAATAAAAGAGATAAGAAAAAATGAATAAAAGAAAATAAAAAAAAATAAAACTAATAAAAGAAATTCTAATAAAGTTATATTCTAATAAAAGTTTCAAGGTAACAAAAAAAGTAATTAATTAAAAATTATAAAAATGTTAAAAATATTCTGTTAATAATATAAATATCGTATAATATAATATAGTTATAATAGTTATTATATTATATATTAGTTATAATATAATATGGTATATAATCGTGTAATTAATATAGTTATAAATCAAAAATTGCTTAAGACCAAATACAATATGTTAATAATCAAAATGTTAATATCTTAATAATCCAAATACTTTTTATGTTAATTGTTGTTAATTTTTCAATGGAATATTTAAAATTTTTCGAGCTATTTCAATATTTTTATAAAAGGTCTCCCTGTTAGATACTTACTTTAAAATTCTATGTAAATTAGAACATTGATATCATATTTTTATTAATTTATGTGGGTATTAAAAGATTTAACTTTACAGCTATGTAATACTCGAGCGGAATCACACGAAAGATCTAAGATTATCTGTTTATATGTACCTAATCATAGGCCTTATAGTAAAAAATCATCTGATGCATTGAAAAATACCAATCATATATACAATTGCAGAAAAAAACTTATAATATTGAAAAATACCAATAATAATAAATAAAAATGTTAAAATGTTATATAATTCTAATAAAAGTGCTAAAAACGAGTTTAAGCAAATTTATTCACCAGGACATATATGTAATTATATTAACATATTTAACAAAATGATGTAATAAATTTACTATGTTTTTAAAATATTAAAATATTTTATAGGAACTTTTTTTTCTATATTAGATTATTTATTAAATAAGTTATATTTAGTATTATTTAATCATATTAACCTATTTTCTAATTAAATAAGTTAATATGGTTACACCCTGTCCATGATATGTCCAATTTATACCCTGTCCATGAGTTTGGTTGAATAAGTTTTGTTGATCTTTACAATTTTCTTGTTATTCTTTTTTGAAAATTGTCAATTTACTGTGAAGGTACTGCAATATGCTTTTATTTTGTTTTTCGTGTAATGAAATGTTTCACTTAGAAAAAAATGTGTTTAACAATGTGTAATAAAATAAAAATAAATAAATGAAAATAATAAATAAAATAAAATAAATAAATGAAAATAATAAATAAAATAAAATAAATAAATTATAAATAAAAACAAATAAATAAAAATGTGTAATAAAATTCTATATTATTTATTTTTGTTTACAGCAAATAATGCCACATAACTTTATGTAGTTATATTGCATTATTTGTTGTAAATAAAAAAATAATGTTCAATTTTATCTTGTGATAAACTGTTAATATTGATTTTGGGTTGATATATTTTCCAATGTTTTACTCAGGAATAAAATAATTTCTTATGGGATTGTGTTTCTTGTCGTATTAAAAACAGAACACTATAACTGCTTGATGTTATTTGCTTTCTGTGAATGTTTTAATCACATTTTGTCAGCCTCACGTAATAGTTTATCGAACATGAGGTGCTTGTTTGAATTTCAAATATAAAAAAAAGATCATATTTTAACCTTCACCTTTTTGTTCTTTCAGAACCTTCAGAAAGGTACACTGTACTGTCCGGCGGCAAAGTATCATTGCCTTGCGATGTCGTCTCTCCCATGATTGGCGATGAGGTGTACCTCGTGCTGTGGTACAAAGGTGACATCGCCACGCCCATCTACAGCTTCGATGCGAGGAGAGGACATGTAGGCCAGGCCAGGCACTCTTCAAGTGACCTGTTGTCCAGGAGGGCCTATTTCAACACCATTCCTCGGCCTGCTGTTCTGGAAATATCGCCAGTTGGCCCAGAGGATGAAGGCGAGTACAGATGTAGGGTGGACTTCAGGAAAGCACAGACCAGGAATTACCAAATAGCTGTCAAAGTATTGGGTAAGTTGGATTGCATAATACATCATGCAAATTTGGATCCGTATCGTCATATATCAGTTCTTTGATCGGCGAAACAAATGATTAACTACTGGAAAAAACTGGGTAACTGGGTAATGAACTGGGAATTATTATATTATTTCTCTATGTTGATCCAGTGAACACATGTCAAACTAGTTTACAGTGAATGCTTATTCTGAATGACGAAAGTTAAATATGACTTCAGAAGAATTTGCTAAAACATAAAACTTTATATTTCTTCCAGTAATCTGATCTAGATAGATACATATTCTATGATTCGATAGTTACATAATCTAACACTAATTAGCGTATCGGGAGATCATAAGCATTATTTAATTCAACACTTAATTCACCATTTGAGAGCAAATCCTCATCAAGAAGAGAAAACGTACACAAGGAGGAATCATAGAGATATAAGTAATAACTTATCTACTAGCATATCCTCAAGTAGTTAAGCTTACTGTAATACACTAGCCCTAAAGGCACCTTTTCTCCAAGACAGAATAAAAACATACACACAGAGAAATCGTAGAGATATAAGTAACAGTTTCTCTACTAACACGTTAACGGGAATGTAGGTTTGTCGGAATACATTAGCCCTGAAGGCACCTTATTTTCGAGGCAGAAAAAAAAACTTAGGAAACGTAGAGATATAAATTACAATTTATCTAATAACACGTCACTAGGTAGTTAAAGTTGCCGGAATACACTAACCCTAACGGCATTTTATCTCTGAGACAGAATAAAAAGCATATATATGGAGGAATCTTAGAGGTAAAAGCAACAATTTCTCTAATAACACATCCCCAGGTAGTTAAATGTGCCGAAATACATTAGCCCTAAATGCCTTTTATCTCCAAGACAGAATAAAAAACATACACATGGAGGAATTGTTGAGATATAAGTAACAGCTTATCTACTGACACGTTGCCAGTTAGTTAATTTTGAAGGAATACACTAGCCCTAAAGGCATCTTATCTCCAAGGCAGATTATAAAACATACACATGGAGGAATCGTAGAGATATAAGTAACAGCTTCTCTACTAACACTTCCACAGGTAGTTAAGGTTTGCCGGAATGCACTAGCCCTAAAGGCATCTTATAGCCAAGACAGATTATAGAACATACACATGGAGAAATCGTAGAGATATAAGTAACAACTTCTCTACTAACACGTCCACAGGTAGTTAAGGTTTGCCGGAATACACTAGCCCTAAAGGAATCTTATCTCCAAGGCAGAATAAAAAACATACACATGGAGGAATCATAAGATATAAGTAATAGCATATCTACTAACATCAGTTTGGAACTTGATAAGTTTTCATTCAAGCTAGTTAAACTTGGAAATTCAATTCTCCTATCAATCGTTTCAGTCAAGTGTAAGTCTAGAGTGTCTTATTATTATTGTGAGGCTTTCATGTATAGGAAAATATTTAGTATTAAGACCTTTCAATAAAAATTTCAATCTATAGAATATATTAACAAACAATACATTTATTAATGTACTGTTTGTTAATATATTCTATAGATTGATATTAGTAAAAAATTACTACTAAATTGTACTTTTAAATTGTATTGTTACTGTAGTACAATTTACCTGTAGTAAAATATTACTCTTAAATTTTTACAATCACGATTCTTGACATAGTGGGAATATCCGTTGTTAGCGGCAGAAGGGCCGAGATTTAAATCTGCTGTCAGTATTATTGTAGTCGCTACTTTCAGAAACGAGGATATTCAATGACGATTGTGAAAATAAGTGGAGCTGGCTGGAGTTTTGGGGTTTTCTTCCACACTATTCACAGATGCGTTGTAGTACTCCTAAAAGTCTTCCTCTTCATCACGCGTCTGAAGACTGTTCGTGGGATAAATAAGTGGTACAAGAGGCCCACCGATGTACAATGAAGAAGTTATTGCGAAATAGAAGAAATTCTTAATAAAAAATGAATTCAGATTTTTTAAGTCAGTTTTAAATGTTTAGAGAATTTACCGTTGAGTAAAAAAATGAATAAATAAATAAATAAAGTCGTTTTACAGTGACTTTAACTCTACATTTTAAATTCACTTCTCTATCATTGTTTCACAGAGAGAGCCTAAATTTTATGAGGTGATTTAATGTTACTATAACAATACGAAAGATACTCGATTGATGTTGTATGTAGTATTATCGAAAATATATTTTTAAGTTAAAATCTTGGTATATATTTCACTTATGATACCATTTTATCCATTCTGGTTCTCAATAAACTTGTTTTATGAGCATTTTAATTATGTCAACATAAAAGGGTTATTTCCTTTCGCTCTTTTTACTTCGGCTATTGAACACTTGTTGATGGGTTGTTTATATTGTTACCGAATAAAATCATTGATTTAATTTTTTGGAGAGGGTTTTTCAAGCAAAGCAAAACAGAGTACACTCAAATCTGAATGAGGTTCTTTTTTCCATGCATTTTTTTTTTTTTTTTTTGTTCGTGTATATTTTTTTTTATTTACGATATTTTTGTGCGACATGTATAAAAAAAAACCATCAAATGCATATTATGATTAAAAAATAATTAAAAAATTAAATTTAAAAACAACAAAAGATGAATGTTAAACTAACATGCAAATGTAAAACAATCCAATAGATCAACCACCTGATATTATATCATCAATTTACCACGAATTTAAGTAGATGTGTTAACTAAAAGGTGTGTAAAACTAGTTCAAAATCACTTTCGCCATTTGAAGTAGTATCTTCAAATGGCGAAGTGTTTTTGAACTAGTTTTCTACAAGAAATTCCACATACTTGTCTAAGATTACTAGTTTTAAATGCACATTTTGGAATTTATATTCTCATGTGTAAATTCAATTTCTCGTTGTTTTGAAAAACAAGATTAACAAACAAAAAACTAACAAACAACAAGAAATCAAGTGATTGAAATAATTTCTAACTACTTCTGGAGGATTTGATATTTACATATTTTCAACATGGGACTTTTTTTTATGTGGTCCATATTTACTCCATAAAAGATTTTTTAAATGGATTACAAACAATATATATTGTTACTACTTTTGAAGAATCAGGATAATTTTGACGTGGTCCCTTTACCCTGTACAAAGTGTATATTTTCAAAGACAAGTTGTATATGTATATTTTCAAAAATTAGTTTAATTAAAATTTCAACATATCATTGAAAAATGCACGCAAAACAGACAGCAAATGTTAATAGACTACAATAATAAAAATGCTACACTAAATTCATAAATTACAGCAGTAGAGACTCAACAATACCAATAACAGCTGCAATGATATAAATGACTGAGCCAACCTTCATATAAAGAAGAAGAATAACTGCTCTTTTATTAATCCTTTGGCCTTAGTTTCTCGTTCGTTCTAGAAAATTTCTGTTATGTATCTGTCTGTGTTTGAAATATGTTTCTCTCTCTTTGTATAATAATTTGCCATGTTTTTCCCCGAATCTCCACTATATGAGTTTGATATTCAACAAATGAAATGCAACTTGGTTTCGAAGATTGACAAATAGTTGGTAACTAGCTGATAAATTTTAGTCTTTCTCATTATAAGTTTAACATATTAAAAAAAACAGATTTTTTTAAACAATAAATAAAAATTAAATAGACTTAAACATTTTATAGAAAAAAATTATTAGTTTTAAATGGCATAAACAATTCATTATTTATTTACGAGGAAATTACTAACATTACATATTACTAACAAAGATATATTTCTTTGTTTATTTTAACTAAAAAAATTAACATTTAATCATTAGACTGCGATTCTTTAGTGGCCTGACGGCCAACTGGCTAGCTCTCTGGCCTTTGGTACTACAGGCATTAATTTCGAATTCTCTCTTTGGCATGGACATTTGTGAGTGGTTCGATAAAAAAAATGTTGAACTGTAGGTCCCGGTCTAATTTGACCAAAGTATGCACACAATGAAGGTAGAGCGACAAACCAAATCAAGCAAGATGTTCTTTATGCTTGTTTTGCTTGAATAGAAATAAAATTGTTTTCCCTTCTATTTATACCACTAGATTCAACAGGAAACATATACGAGTCTCAACAGTAGGAACTGTCTTAAACCCTTTCAAACTTTTCCACTGCCCAAGCATAGCTATCGTATATTAAGCAGCGCTACCTTCTTTGACAGAAGAAAAGTACGCCAACCCTCCTAAGATCTGGTCTCCACTCCTTTTTTTCCCCGTTTCTTATATGCATAAAGGGATGAAAGTATTCTGTTTCTTTTCCGGGAAGGGTGGGCCCCACGCTCCATTGCACATCTGTGGACTCAGCTGCCATAAACCAGTCGTCGGTGGAGAATTGCGCAAAAAAAAAAAAAAAAAAAAAAAATGACTCAGGTTAGTTTCCCATTGCTTCTGCTTTCTTCCCCAAACAAGTGTTTTTTTTCTTTTTTATTCCCGTGCTTAAGCATTTCTTTTGTTTGGCCAGAAAGAGGCGGCCTTTCCTTGGATGTGCATGCCAGAAATCAAATGGATCTGAGTTCTTGGTTCTGTTCCGAATTAAGTGATTTCCTCCGTGATTTTTTCTTAGAAAGTGTTTCTGACATTCATAGCATAAAGGGTAAGAGAGGAAAGCGTTCATTTAAAACTAAAACCTTTTTAAACTCAGACCTTTAAAACTTTTCCACAGCTTGCGCATAGCTATCGTATATTAAGCAGCTCTGACATCTTCGACAGAAAGAATTACGCCAACCCTCTTAAGATCCGGTCTCCCCCTCCTTTTCCTTTTTCCTTCTTCCCGTTTCTTGTATGCATAAAGGGATGAAAGTATCCTGTTTCTTTTCCGGGAGGGGTGGGTCCACGCTCCACCGCACGTCTGTGTACTCAGCTGCCATAAACCAGTCCTCGGTGGGGAATTGCGCAAAAAAAATGCCTTAGGTTAGTTTCCCATTGCTTCTGCGTTCTTCCCGAAACAAGTCCTTCCCTTTCTTTTTTGTTTATTTATTCCCGGGCTTAAGCATTTCTTTTGTTTGGCCAGAAAGAGAGGCCTTTCCTTGGATGTATGTGCCAGAAATCAAATGGATCTGGGTTCTTGGTTCTGTTCCGAGTTAAAAACAATAACCACTGAAGGTTCTGGGAATATTTTCTTTGGGTAATTCTGGTAAACTGGTGGAGGTAGTTGCTTGGAAACCGGGAAAACAAATATATGTGTATATATATGGTGTTTATTTAAGATTAAAAATGTTCTAGACCTTTTTTGGTATAACATGTAGCAAGAGAAATATTGTCATTCAAAATACAGATAATTTTTTTTTCTGACAAGGGTCCCAAAAAAAACACACACAAAAAAAGGGAATTTAAGGCTTTGAAATGTAACAGGAAGCTTTGTTCAGATGTAGTTTTAATAAAAAAAAGGTAAAAAAATTAATTTATTCATGCTTGATAGCAATAATTGAAATTATTATATGCATAACAACAATAATAGAGATTACTGTATACATGTATGCATAAAAGCGATGATTTTATACATTTATACCCGTATATGCATAATTGCAATAATTTTTTATCATAACATGATACTCTCATTTACTGAATCGCAAGGTATAATTTGTTAAGCAAATTATTTTGATTGAAATATATTCCATCGAAACCAATAATTAATATATGCATAATTGTTATTATTTTTGCATTTTTATTGCATTCAAGTGAAACTATTTTTATCCTAAAGTTCTTTTTTAAGTTTTTCCTCTGATTCTCCAAAAACATTTACTAGCCTTCCGGATGTTGAAGAATTTCTTCGCACGTTATACTGTAGATCATTGTCTAATTATTTCAAAATTTGCACAAATTGACCGTAATGCCACAAACCAAAACCATTGCAAAATAAAGAAAACAACATAAGCATTCTGGCCTTTGGCAGCAGGTTCGAATCCTGACAGGCATGGATGTTTGTTACTGGTTCGGAATGCCCAATAAACTGTAGGTCCTGATCTAACAGCACTAACTAGTACGCACAGAATGACCTTAAAGCAACAAACCTAACAAAGCAAGCGATTCTTTATGCTTGTTTTACGGGAATAGAATTATGATATTTTTTTCCTTCTATTTATACCACTAGATTCAACAGGAAACACATACGAGTCTCAACAGTAGGAATTGTCTTAAATCCTTTAAAATTTTCCACAGCTTGCGCATAGCTATCGTATATTAAGCAGCGCTGCCTTCTTTGACAGAAAGAATTACGCCAACCCTCTTAAGATCTGTTCTCCCATCCTTTTTTTCCATTTTCCCGTTTCTTGTATGCATAAAGGGATGAAAGTATTCTGTTTCTTTTCCGGGAGGGGTAGGTCCACGCTCCATTGCACATCTGTGTACTCGGCTGCCATAAACCGGTCGTCGGTGGGGAATTGCGCAAAAAAAAATGACTCAGGTTAGTTTCCCATTGCTTCTGCTTTCTTCCCCAAACAAGTGTTTTTTTTCTTTTTTTATTCCCGTGCTTAAGCATTTCTTTTGTTTGGCCAGAAAGAGGCGGCCTTTCCTTGGATGTGTATGCCAGAAATCAAATGGATCTGAGTTCTTGGTTCTGTTCCGAATTAAGTGATTTCCTCCGTGATTTTTTCTTAGAAAGTGTTTCTGACATTCATAGCATAAAGGGTAAAGAGGAAAGCGTTCATTTAAAACTAAAAATAAATCCTCTTTTGCAATGCGAAATTCAATTTAAGACTTTCATATGCAATTGGATGCATTGTTTTGATATAATTTCATTAAAACTTCCTTAAAACAAATTGATTAATACAAGTATGATAGCAATAATTAAAATTATTATATGCATAGCAATAATAATAGATACTGCTTACATATATGCATAATTGCAAAGATTATGTAAATATTTTTGCGTATACCCATAATATTTTTTTCTAACCCATTAGGAATAATTTTTATCATAACATGACATTCTCTTTTACTCAATTGTCAAACTATCATTTTTTAAGCAAATTATTTCGGTTGAAATAAATTCCATTAAAACGAATAATTAATAGATGCATAATTGTGATTAGTTGTGAATTTTTATTGCATTCAGCTGAAACTATTTTTATCCGATTTTTTTTTTAAAAGTTTTTCTTATCATTCTCTATCAAAATTTACTAATCGTTAGGATTTTCCAGAATTTCTTTATGGTATGTTTCATAATAATAATTTACTTTTGTTTAATTTATGCGTTCTAATGTCCAATTGGCTAGTGCTGTGGTCCTTGGTGCTTCAGGTTCGAGTCCTTGCGGGAACATGGATGTTTGTGAGTGATTCAGAATCCACCTTAAACTGTACATTCCTACCCAATTAGCATAAAGTTTGCACAAAATGACCGTAGAGCGACAAACCAAGCAAGATATTCTTTAAGCTTGTTTTGCTTGAATAAAATTATGACATTTCTTTCCCTTCTATTTATACCACTAAATTCAACAGGAAACATATATGAGTCCTAACAGTAGGAACCAGTCTTTAACCCTTTAAAACTTTTCCACTACCTATGCATACTATCCATTGTATATTCAGCAGCGCTGCCTTCCTTGACAAAATGAATTACGCCAATCCTGCTAAGATCTGGTCCCCTCTCCTGTTTTTCCTTTTTCACGTTTCTTATATGCATAAAATGATGAAAGTATCCTGTTTCTTTTCCGGCACGGGTGGGCCCACGCTCCATTGCACATCTGTGGACTCAGATGCCATAAACCAGTTCACGGTGGGGAATTGAGGCAAAAAAAATGGCTCAAGTTAGTTTCCCATTTGCTTCTGCTTTCTTCCGAAACAAGTAATTTTTTTCTTTTTTTGATT
This sequence comes from Caerostris darwini, assembly GCA_021605075.1. Taxonomy (NCBI): domain Eukaryota; kingdom Metazoa; phylum Arthropoda; class Arachnida; order Araneae; family Araneidae; genus Caerostris; species Caerostris darwini. The sequence continues at coordinate 954,979 of BPLQ01010101.1, forward strand.
TTTTGTTCCCGTGCTTAAGCATTTCTTTTGTTTGGCCAGAAGGTGCCGGCCTTTCCTTGGATGTGTGTGCCAAAAATCAAATGGATCTGGGTTCTTGGTTCTGTTCCGAGTCAAAAACAATAACCGCCGAGAATTCTGGGAATATTTTCTTTGGGCCATTCTGGTAAACTGGTGAAGGTAGTTGGATGAGAACCAACAAAAAGAAATATGTACATATATATGATGTTGATTTAAGATTAAAAATATTCTATCCTTTTTTTATGTCAAGTGGAAAGAGAAATATTATCATTCAAAATACAGTAATTTTTTTCTATTACAAGGTGTTTCTAACATTCACAAAAAAAGGGTAAGAGTTAGAAAGAGTTAATTAAAAACTAACAATAAATCTTCTCTTTTACTGCAAATTATAATTCGATGCTTCCAATTGTAGCTGGATGCTATGTTCTGATGTAGTTTCAGTAAGAATTTTTTTTTAAATTGATTAATACATGCATGATAGAAATAATAATTATTATATGCATACTAACAATAATTGAGATTATTATATAAATAATAGCAATGACTATGTACATTTTTATGCTTATACGCATAATATTTTTTTTTTCCTATTTGCTTTTATTTTCATCTTAACTTGAAACTCTGGTACAGATGGCCGATTGACAAGCGATTTTGGAATCTGTGCCTGAGGTTTCGGGTTCGATTCCCGTTAGTGCCATGGATGTTTGTAAGGGGTTCGGGATCCACGTTAAACCGTAAGTCCCGATTTCATTAGCTTATAGTGTGCACAAAATGACAGTAGAGCGACAAACCAAAACCATTCAAAAATAAAGTAAACAACTCAAGCATTCTGGCTTTCGGTACCACAGGCTTCAGGTTTGAATCCTAATGGTGGCATGAATAATTGCTAGTGGTTCGTACTCCAAATTAAAGTAGTAGTAGTAGTAGTAGTAAACCTATTTAGTAGTAGTAGTAGCCTATGTATGTAGGACAAGGTGTAATTAGCCCAAAGTGTGCACGAAATGGCCGTATAGCGTTAACCAAACCAAGTAAGCGATTCTTTATGCTTGTTTTACTTGCATAGAATTATGATATTTTATGCCCTAGATTCAGCAGGAAACATATACGAGTCTCAACAGTAGGAACTGTCTTAAAACCCTTTAAAACTTTTCCACTGCCTACGCATAGCTATCGTATATTAAGCAGCGCTACCTGCTTTGACAGAAAGAATTACGCCAACCCTCTTAAGATCTGGTCTCCCCCTCCTTTTCCTTTTTTCCTTCTTCCCGTTTCTTGTATGCATAAAGGGATGAAAGTATCCTGTTTCTTTTCCGGGAAGGGTGGGCCCACGCTCCATCGCACATTTGGGGACTCAGCTGCCGTAAACCAGTCCTCGGTGGGGAATTGCGCAAAAAAAATGGTTCGGGTTAGTTTCCTATTGCTTCTGCGTTCTTCCCCAAACAAGTCCTTCTTTTTCATTTTTGATTATTTATTCCCGTTCTTAAGCATTTCCTTTGTTTGGCCAGAAAGCGGCGGCCTTTCCTTGGATGTGAAATCAAATGGATCTGGGTTCTTGGTTCTGTTCCGAGTTAGCAACAATAAGCGCTGAGGATTCTGGGAATATCTTCTTTGGCCGATTCTGGTAAACTGGTGAAGGTAGTGAGTTGGGAACCGGCAAATATATATATATATATATATATATATATATATGATGTTGATTGAAGCTTAAATATATTATGGTGTTTTTTATATGGCATGTGGTAAGAGAAGTATTATCATTTGAAATACAGAAATTTTTTACTTACAAGGGGATTCTGACATTAACAAAAAAGAGGTTGGGAATGAAAACATTTAATTTCAAACTAACAATAAATCTCCTCTTGCACTGCAAAATAAAATTTGAGGCTTTCAAATATAGCTGGATGCTTTGTTCTGATGTAGGTTCAATAAGAATATTTAAAAAAAAAAAAATGGTTAATACATGCATAATAGCAATAATTATTATTATATGCATAATAACAATAATTGAGATTTATAAATATATATATATCTATATCTATATATATATATATATATTATATACATAATATAGATAATATAATTATATATATTTATATTTACATATACATATATGTATATACACTCAAGAGCCACAACATTATGACCACCCCTACATTTTGCAATGAACTCGCCTCTATGACGTCGAAGGCACGTGATCAGTTGGAAGTGGTATTTAACTGGTATTAAGTGGTGGCTGACATTAACAAAAAAGAGGTTGGAAATGAAAAGAGTTAATTTAAAAGTAACAATAAATCTCCTCTTGCACTGCGAATTACTCTCCGATGCTTTCAAATGTATCTGGATGCTTTGTTCTGATGTAGTTCCAATAATTTTTTTAAAAAATAATTGTATAATGCGTGCATGAGAGCTATAATGATTAGTATATACATAATAACAATATTTGAGAATACTATATATATATATATATAATATCACTGATTATATATATTTATATGCTTATATGTATGATATATTTTTTTTTACCTTTTGGCATGCATTTTCATCTTAACAGGAAACATCGGGCCTGACGGCCATTTGACTAGCGCTCTGCAATCTGGTACCACTGGCTTCAGGTCAAATCCTGGCGATGTTTAATAGTGGATGTTTGTTAGTGGTTTGGAATACACGTTAAACTCTAGAACACGGTCTAATTAGACTGAATTGTGCACAAAATGACCGTAGAGTGACAAACAAACCAAGCAAGCGATTCATTATTCTTGTTTTACTTGAATAGAATTATGACATTTTTTTTCTTCTGTTTCTCATTCGTTCTAGAAAATTCATATAGTGTAATATTATATAATAATTTATGTTGTGTAATTTAAAATAATGTAAACATCTTGATCATTCTGGCTTTTGTTACCACAGACTTCAGTTTCGAATTCTGGCGGTAGCATGAATGTTTGTGAGTGGTTTCAGAAACCAAGTTAAACTGTACGTCCCTGTCAATTTAGCCAAAAGTGTGCACAAAATGACCGTATAGGGACAAACCAAACCAAACAAGTGATTCTTTATACTTGCATTACTTGAATATAATTATGGAATTTTTTCAATTCTATTTGTATAAATGGTTCAACAGGAAACATCTACGAGCTCGAACAGTAGAAACTGTCTTGAACCCCTTTAAACATTTTCCACTGCCTACGAATGGCTATCGTATATTAAGCAGCTCTGCCTTCTTTGACAGAAATAATTACACCAACCCTCTTAAGATATGGTCTGTTCCCTTTTTCCCGTTTCTTATATGCATAAAGGGATGAGAGTATCCTGTTTCTTTTCCGGGAAGGGTCGGCCTAAAGTGCACACAAAATGGCCGTAGAGCAACAAACCAAAGCAAACAAGCGATTCTTTATTCTTGTTTTACCTGAATAGAATTATGACATTTTTTCCTTTCTATTTATATCACTAGATTCAACTGGAAACTTATACCAGTCTCAACAGTAGTAACTGTCTTAAACCCATTAAAACTTTTCCACTGCCTACGCGTAGCTATCGTGTATTAAGCAGCTCTGCCTGCTTTGACAGAAAGAATTACGCCAGCCCTCTTCAGATCTGGTCTCCCCTCCTTTTTTTCCTTTTTTCCGTTTCTTGTATACATAAAGGGATGAAAGTATCCTGTTTCTTTTCCGGGATGGGTGGGGAAAGTATCCTGTATCCTGGCCCACGCTCCATTGCACATCTGTGGACTCAGCTGCCATAAGCCAGTCCTCGGTGGGGATTTGAGGCAAAAAAAAAATGGCTCAGGTTAGTTTCCTATTGCTTCTGATTTCTTCCCCAAAGAAGTCCTTTTTTCTTTTTTTTTTTGGTTTTTTTTCTTCCCGTGCTTAAGCATTTCTTTTGTTTGGCCAGAAAGCGCCGGCCTTTCCTTGGATGTGAGTGCCAGAAATCAAATGGATATGGGCTCTTGGTTCTGTTCCGAGTTAGAAACAATAAGCGCCGAGGATTCTGGGAATATTTTCTTTGGGTGATTCTGGAAAACTGGTGAAGGTAGTTGCTTGGGAACCGGCAAAAAAAAAAAAAAGATTTTGATTTAAGATTAAAAATATTCTAATATTTTTCTATCATGTATCAAGAGAAATATTATCATTCAAGCTACAATAGTTTTTTTCTGTCACTCGCAAAAAAAGGGGTAAGAGATTAAAAGACTTAATATAAAATTTACAATAAATCTCCTCTTGCACATTAAAATAATATTTGAGGCTTTCAAATGTAGCTGGATGTTTTGTTCTGATGTAATTTCAATAAGGAGTTTTTAATTAATTTAATAATACATGAATGGTACAAATAATGATTATTATATACATAATAACAATAATTGAGATTATTATATATAGATATAATAGCAATTATTATGTGTATTTATATGCCTAGAGCATAAAATGTTTTGTTTACCTATTGGCATTTTTTTTTTATTTTAACTTGAAACTCTGGGCATGATAGCCAATTGACTATCACTATGGCATTTCGAACCATAGGCTTCAGGTTTGAAGCTTGCCGTGTCACGGATGTTTGTGAGTGGTTCGGAATACACGTTAAACTGTAAGTCCCGGCCTATGTAGAATAAAATGTGCACAAAATGACCGTGGAGCGACAAACCAAAAACATTCTAAAATAAAGTAAACAACTTAAGTATTCTGGCTTTCGGTACCACATGCTTTAGGTTCGAATCCTAGTTGTACGAAGGGTATTTTCTAGTGGTTCGTAATACACGTTAAAGTATTAGTAGTAGTAGGGCAATGTCGTAGTAGTAGTAGCCTACGTATGTAGGATCCCGTCTAATTAGCCTAAAGTGTGCACAAAATGATCGTATAGCGACAAACCAAACCAAGCAAGCGATTCTTTATGCTTGTTTCACTTGATTAGAATTATGACATTTTTTTTCTTCTATTTATACCGCCAGATTTAACAGGAAACATATACGAGTCTACACAGTAAGAACTTTCTTAAACCCTTTAAAACTTTTCCGCTGCATACGCACAGCTATCATATATTAAGCAGCTCTGCCTGCTTTGACAGTAAGAATTACGCCAACCCTCTTAAGATCTGGTCTCCCCTTCCTTTTTTTTTCCCTTTTCCCATTTCTTATATGCATAAAGGGATGAAAGTATCCTGTTTCTTTTCCGGGAGGGGTGGGTCCACGCTCCATCGCACATCTGTGGACTCAGCTGCCATAAACCAGTCCTCGGTGGGGAATTGCGCAAAAAGAAAAAAATGGCTGAGGTTAGTTTCCCATTGCTTCTGCTTTCTTCCCCAAACAAGTTCCTTTTTTTCTTTTTTATTCCCGTGCTTAAGCATTTCTTTTGTTTGGCCAGAAAGCGGCGGCCTTTCCTTGGATGTATGTGCCAGACATCAAATGGATCTGGGTTCTGGGTTCTGTTCCGAGTCACAAACAATAACCGCCGATGATTCTGGGAATATTTTCTTTGGGCAATTCTGGTAAACTGGTGAAGGTAGTTGGTGGAGAACCAACAAAAAGAAATATGTACATATATATATATATATATATATATATATATGATGTTGATTTAAGATTAAAAATATTCTACCCTTTTTCTTTATGACATGTGGCAAGAGAAATATTATCATTCAAAGTACAGATATTTTTTTTTTGAAAGTGGTTTTAACATTAACAAAAAGAAAAGGGTAAGAGATAAAAAGAGTTAATTTAAAACTAACAATAAATCTCCTGTTGCACTGCAAAATTCAATTTGAGTCTTCTAAATATAACTGGATGCTTTGTTCTGATGCAGTTTTAATAAAAAAAAATACAAATTTTGATTTATTCATGCATGATAGCAATAATGATTAATATATGTATGATAGCAATAATTGAAATTATTATATGCATAACAACAATAATAGAGATTACTGTATACATATATGCATAATAGCATTGATTATGTATATTTTTTACCCGTATGTGCATAATTCAATTTTTTTCTAACCCATTGGCAATAATTTTTATCACAGCATGACACTCTCATTTACTGAATCGACAAGGTATAATTTGTTAAGAAAATTATTTTGATTGAAATAATTTCCATTTAAACCAGTATTTAATATGTGTGTAATTGTGATTATTTTTGTATTTTTATTGCATTCAAATTAAACCATTTTCATCCTAAAGTTTTCTTGTGATTCTCCATAAAAATTTACTAATCGTCAGGATTCTCAAGAAATTCTTTGTTGTAGGTTTCATAATAATATTTTACTTATGTTTAGTTTATGCGTTCTAAAGGGCAATCGGATAGCGCTCTGGCCTTTGGTACCACGGTCTTCAGATTAGAACTCTGTCGGTGGCAGGGATGGTTTTGAGTGGTTCGGTATCCACCTTACGCTGCATGCCGCGTTCTAATTAGCCCAAAGTGTGCACAAAATGACTGCAGAGCAACAAATCATTTCAAGCAAGCGATTCTTTATGCTTGTTTTACTTGAATAGAATTATGACATTTTTTTCCTTGAATTTATATCACTAGATTCAACTGGAAACTTATACGAGTCTCAACAGTAGGAACTGTCTTAAAACCCTTTAAAACTTTTCCACTGCCTACGCGTAGCTATCGTGTATTAAGTAACTCTGCCTGCTTTGACAGAAAGAATTACGCCAGCCCTCTTAAGATCTGGTCTCCCCTCCTTTTTTTCTTTTTTTCCCGTTTCTTGTATACATAAAGGGATGAAAGTATCCTGTTTCTTTTCCGGGATGGGTGGGCCCACGCTCCATTGCACATCTGTGGATTCAGCTGCCATAAACTAGTCCTCGGTGGGAAGTTGCGCAAAAAAATGGCTCAGGTTAGTTTCCCATTGTTTCTGGTTTCTTCCCCAAACAAGTCCATTTTTCTTTTCTTTTCTATTCCCATGCTTAAGCATTTCTTTTGTTTGGACAGAAAGTTGGCGGTCTTTTCCTTGGATATATATGCCAAAAATCAAATGGATCTGGGTTCTTGGTTTTCATGTCATGTGGCAAAAGAAATATTATCATTCAAAATACAAAATTTTTTTCTGCAAAGAGATTTATGGCATTCACAAAAAAGAGTAAAGGATGAAAAGCGTTTATTTAAAACAAACAATAAATTTCCTCTTGGCCAATATAATTTGAGACTTTTTATGCTTATATACATAATATCATTTTTTTACCTATTCGCATTTATTTTCATCTTAACTTGAAACTCTGGAACAGATTGAGTAACACTATTGCGCTCGGTGCCTGAAGTTTGGGGTTCGATTCCCGTTGGTACCATGGATCTCTGTAAGTGGTTCGTAATCCACGTTAAACTGGAAGTCCCGATCAAATTAGCCTATAATGTGCACAAAATTAGAGTGAAAAAATCAGTGTGCACAGTAGAGCGAAAGTCCAAAACCATTCTAAAATAATGTAAATAACTTACGTATTCTGGCTTTTGGTACCACAGGCTTTAGGTTCGAATCCTGGTGGTGGCAGGAATATTTGGTAGTGGTTCGTAATCCACGTTAAAGTAGTAGAGTTAGTAGTAGGTCTATGTACTTACAATAGTAGCCTATATATGTAGGACCCGGTCTAAGTAGCCTAAAGTGCACACAAAATGGCCGTAGAGCAACAAACCAAAGCAAGCAAGCGATTCTTTAAGCTTGTTTTACCTGAATAGAATTATGACATTTTTTCCCTTTTTATTTATACCACTAGATTCAACAGGAAACGTATACGAGTCCCAACAGTAGTAACTATCTTAAAACCCTTTAAAACTTTTCCACTGCCTACGCATAGCTATCGTATATTAAGCAGCTCTGCCTGCTTTGACAGAAAGAATTACGCCAACCCTCTTAAGATCTAGTCTCCCCCTGCTTTTCTTTTTTCCTTTTTCCCGTTTCTTGTATGCATAAAGGGATGAGAGAAGTTTCTTTTCCGGGATGGGTGGGCCCACGCGCCATCGCACATCTGTGGACTCAGCTGCCATAAACCAGTTCTCGGTGAGGAAATGCGCAAAAAAAAAAAAAAATAAATAAATAAAAAAAAAAAAATGGCTCAGGTCAATTTCCCATTGTTTCTGTTTTCTTTCCCAAACAAGTCCTTTCATTTTTTTTTTTTTTTAAATTATTCCCGTGCTTAAGCATTTCTTTTGTTTGGCCAGAAAACGCCGGCTTTTTCCTTGGATGCATATGACAGAAATCAAATGGATCTGGGTTCCTGGTTCTGTCCCGAGTTCAAAACAATAACCGCTGAGGATTCTGGGAATATTTTCTTTGGGCCATTCTGTCAAACTGGTAAAGGTAGTTGCTTGGGAACCGGCAAAAAGAAATATATATATATATATATATATATTTCTTTTTGTTCATATCATTTATTTTTATCATTTAAAATGAATTTTTTTTTCTTACAAGGGATTTCTTATATTCACGAAATAGTGGTAAGAGATAAAAAGATTTAATTTAAAACTAACAATAAATCCCCTTTTTTCCTGCAAAATTCAATTTGAAGCTCAAAACGCTAACTATAACTACGTTCTGATATATCTTTCATATCAATTTTAAAATAATTTGGTTAATACATGCATAATAACAATAATGATTATTATATGCATAGTAGAAATGATGTTTAATTCATAGAAGCTCGAAATTGTCAAGGATCAAGGACCACATATAACTCAGTGATGTATATCTTTTCTATGAATAAAACAAACAAGCAGATATAAAATTTTATGCGTGATATTTTATTAATTTAATTTTTGGTATTTAGCCCGATTTTTAATGGTAATTATAAATTAACGGTAATCATGATGCAAACAAACTTGTACAATTTAATATAGTAGGTTGTCATAAAATAAATTTCCCTTGTTTGGAAGAATGTGAATCAAAATTAATGAATGTAAGAAAAGCCATTTGTCATATAAATATAGCTTCATATAAACATATAATGTATCTTCATATATCTTTCACATAATTATATCTTTCATATTCATAAAGCCAGATTTCCTGACTGTGAAAGATACGACGAGAGGAATTATTTTAATAAAATGTACCAAAAAGTCTCCGATAGGGGAGAATTTGAAGCTGTTGTAACATAGCTACAGGGTTTTTTTTTTTTTTTTTTTTGCAATCTAAGTAGATTTTTAGTCTCCTCAATCGGCGGGCATTGCCTAAAGTGACTTTTGCTGTTGGACTACCTTAAATGCGTTGTGTATGTTGGTGGAGTAACAAATCTGTAACCATCTTTTAAAGAGAACGTTACGGTGTACTATAATCACCCACAGTGACAGTTTATGCCCACCAATAGAGAATGCCATACAGCGGATTGTACACAGGGAAGGTCAGTACATTGAAAATCGCTAATGCAGTCCATAGAACACACATATTTATTAACAAAGGATTATTTTCTGTTAATTACATGCTGTATGTCCTTCATTACTGCATATGGAACTTTTATTTCACTAATAATAATAATGATAAACCATTTTCTTTAAATTTCCCTTTTTGATCAGTTAACGCCACAATCTCTACTGGTAACATTTGGTACTATTGTTATTATTATGATTATTATTAATATTATTTTGCACAATTGATTTCTCATATCTTCCACAAACTGTACAGAAAATTTGATTACATTCTATTCATTAATTTTTAAGTACAGATGCCTCCAAACAGCGAAAGACCTTTTATGGCCACTCTGAATTATTTGCCACCTACTTAATTAAGTGCAATTTAGAAATGGAACATGCTTCTTGTGGTAGACATTGTAGAGATAAAAAAAAAAGGTATCATCCATCCCATCTAGCACGTTGTCTACAAAAGTTTTTATATTCTTGTCTGCAATAAATTAAAATTACATTGTGGTAAATCGTCCATCTTTGTTCAAACTATTTAGTGATGGTTCTTGTTTAAGCAATCAATTGTTAACCAATAATTTAAAGATCATTCCTTCTTATAATTTTAGTATGTACAATATATATAAACACAATCAAATATTAGTTCTCTATTGCGAAAATTACAAAATATAAAATTCCACTACTTCTTACTTCAGCTTACAAGCGGCAAAGAAAGAAGCTTCTTCTCATGGCAAAATAGACAAAACTGACTTTCTGGTTTGGCGCATATAATGCCGCCACGACACATGAAATATCAATTGCTATCTACATCAAATACTATCAACAACAATATAAAAAAATTTCTAATATTTTAGTTAAAATATTAGCCTCTTTTTATTAAACTGAAGCTGGCTAAGCTAATTCACAAAAAATAAATAAATAAATAAACCAAATATTAAAAGTTTAAAAAATAATAATGAATTAAAATAATATTTATTATTTCAAGAATATTATTTTTTTTTTAAAAAATTAATTCACATACAACTACGGTGCCCAAAAAGTAAGACGTAAGACTATAAGTAACTTATTACTTATCATGGGTAATATGTAGAAATGTTCATTTAAAATTGCTCTAATGGCTAGCAATATCAATGGTAAATGATTTCATAAGAATTTAAAAAAAAAAATAAGACTGTTACAAAATTGCAGAACAGACACAGTAGTATTTATAAACTTTAAATACTACTGTGCCCAAAAAGTAAGACCAATTATTTTTTTTTTCAAAAACTCTTTATTTATTGTTCCAAATTTATTTCATCGCCATCAAAGTTATCCCTTCCGGACACAAAGCGCTTAGCCAACTTTTTTTTTCAATCCTCAATGCATGCTAAAAAGTCATTGGCATGTCCTTGAAAGCGCGCGCCGTTTCACGTTGAATCTCTTGAATCGAATCAAAACGGTGTCACCGGAGTGGTCTTCTGAGTTTACGGAATAGTCAGAAATCGCACGATGGGAATACGATCGTTGTGGAAAGATATGGGTTTCATTTTCGGCAAAAAAGTGACGATTAAGTGTGAAAAGTGATCAATGAAATGTGAGCTGGCACATTCAATGTTTTCGGTATCAATCGAGATTTTACGGTTTGAGGCCCAAAATTAAATTGAACGATCCTTTTGAAATTCCAACATTATCGGCAAGGTCTCTCATTGTAAATCGACAGTTTGCAATTGGATTTTTTTGGTTGTGAACTTCGTCGGTTGTCGGTCGACCAGGGGGCTCTTCGTCTTCAACGCGTGCTCTGCCTTCTTTGAACTGTTTATACCATTAGTAAACATTTCTTTCCGATATAGAAATGCTCACCGAATGCCTTCTGCAACATTCTATACGTTTCCGCAAACAAAATTTAATGTGAGTCCGTTGCTCAATTAATTTAGACATTTCAAAAAAATGTTTGAATCAGTTTTTCTCTGGAATCAGTTTTAGCGTCTCACAAAGTCAATCGTAATTCAAACACTATTGAATATCGTCAAATTTCACACAGATGTCATGGACAGTGCCAGCAACCTGAAAAAGAAAAAAAATGCTGTAATTCTATAAGCCATGGGAATTTTAAATTGAAAATTGTTCTTACTTTTTGGACACATTAGTAATTGTCCAATACATATCATTTTGTTAGCTGAATTTTTTTCCTGGTGTTGCAATTTTAATGGGCAGTAGTGTACTATCAACATGAATACATGGAATATAAAATACCTTTCTAATGTTTTAACACTGATCTTATTATTAAATTGAAGCTCGCTCAGCTAAATTAAAGCTGCTGACCAAAATAAACAAAACGAAGCCGGAAAAAAATTAAAAATTTATTAATTAATAATGAATTAAAAGATATCTATTATTTCAAAACCTTTCAAAAATATTACATATTTTATTTTAAAAATTACTTCACATAATATACGTGGATTGGAGAAAAAGTATCATTAGGCCTCATATATCCCACGGATCGCTGTCTGATTTACGCTCATTAATTATGTATACTAAGTAATAATTAGTTACAACCGTATCTACAAAATCATAATTTGTAGAATAGAGTATAGTTAGCACATACTAATATAATTATTTTAATGTTACTTTTTAAACCTTGAAACCTGTTTCATTGCTTTGTTTTTCCAGCTGCATTAAATCTTATGAAGCATGTGCAAAAACCATTAAACTTCTAACATCGCAGACGGAACTAATTTACATACGGAATGGCGTCTTTGCACGTGTACATCTGCGAAAGTTTTCTTTTGTAGAACCAAAACATTGTTAGCTGCTGCTTTATCTTTAGAGAAAATAGTATTTTTACAGACCATTAAGCTGTAATGCAGAATAAACTTACGGACTGATATCTATTCCGAGAGAAATTTTATTCTTGATTTCTCGCATATCTAAGTATACTTACAAGGGCAGAAAGTTTGCTTCTTTTCTAGAAGCATGATGCGTAAAAACTTTACAACCAGAAATCTAATGTACAATGCGAAATAAAAATAAACCTGATCGAATAGTGAGAAATTACCGCTCGGTGTTTTTGTTTGGACATATAACCACTCAACCTTTTTAAAGCAAATATTTCTTCTTTTTTTTTTTTTTTTTCAAAATAGAAAAACTAAAAAATAGCTTTTAAGGATCAGATATTGGAACCATAAATCATATATGAAATATATTTCCATATTTAAAGTGCATTTTTTTTTTTTTTTAGGCTTAACAAAAAAAAAGTTACTACTATGACTATCTAAAAATAATATTTACATATTGATAACATTAAATACATTTTATACAAATTTATTTCTAAACGATTTGCGGTTGTTACATTTTTTTTCTAAAGGTCACATTTTTGGGTTAATAAACATTATATACATTTAAAGACAGTTCAAAAATTGTAAATGTACTCTTAGAAAAGACATGCCACGTGTATTCAAATAATAAAAACAATAATAGTAATAAAATAAATAGTAAATATTTTTTTTCAGTTTAAATATTTTATGATTTTTAATATCTAATAAAGTTGAAAATCGCATTTAGTAATAAATTTCTCTTGCATCTAATTTTATTGTTTTGAAATATGTAATTACTTTACCTTTATATAAATTATCAAATATTATTAATTATATCTAATTTACTTAACGCAATTTCTCTAATCTTTTTAATATTTTTTTAATTTATTTATTGAAATACTAATCTACTAAAAATGTATTAAAACAATTTTAATGTTTAGAAAAAAAATATATTTTTCTTATAAATATTTTTCAAAAACTACAGGACCGAAGTTTAAAACTAGAAAAGATTCATTAATTTTGTATTGCATTAAATGAATTCTTAAACCAAAATAAAAAAGAAAACTTTGGTTTGTTTTATAGCTCTCTTAAGATCCATTAATTTTTTTTATAAAAGCCAATTTTTCCTGAGCGCTTTCATAAACTCAAAATATGAGGAAGCATTTTTTTTTCCTCCAAGATAGAAATGTAATTCCGTATGGCACTTAAAAAAATTTCAATTTTCAAACAATTTTTTTCTTTATAAATAAATTTAAACGTTCTTTTAAATAATCTTAATTAATTTTTCTTTCCTGTTATTATTTCTTTCTTTAAATTAATTTTTTTCTTTATAAATAATTGTTAACATTTATAAAATATTATAAATACTATATAAAAGATAAATGTTATAATTATATTAAATTATACAATGTTATGATATACTGATTTATATACACTCAAGAGCCAAAACATTATGACCACCCCTACTTTTTGCAATGAACTCGCCTGGATGACGTGGAAGGCACGTGATCAGGTGGAAGTGGTATTTAACTGGTATTAAGTGGTGGTATTAATCCATTCTAAAGTGTGTTGTAGCTGTGTTGCGCTCCAAAGGTGGGCCAACTCGTTATTGACAGGTGGTCAGAATGTTTTGGCTCTTGAGTGTATATATATATATATACAAATTTTAAAGATAAAATATAAGAAAAATTATAAATTATTATTAATACAAATAACCTAGTATGCCAGAGATTGGTATTACAGTCATCCCTTTCAGTATAAAAGGAAGTTCGATAAGGAATTTTATCTATTTTCTCGCATACATAACGTAATTGCACTAATAGCTACCCTAAAATGCGTTTTAAATGCAGTGCCCTTATACCATAACTCGTTGGAGTGCTGTTCATGATATGCATATGGGGCATTTGATATAAATAAATATTTTTGACTTTAATCTCTCGACATTATAAGATAACAAAAGTTATCTTCCTGCCTCTTATATTTACATTGTATACAATTTTTCAGCAACTGCTTCTACTGTCAAATTATTTACTAGTTGTTACTCCTTTTTTAACTTGTATAATAATTGCTTTGATGAATATTCCTTCAGCTCTCTAATTCGTATATTCTCCAATGTAGTATTTATATTTTATTACATTGTTTTTAATATTTTCTAATAATTTACCTAGTGTATTTATATATTTCGCATATTCTCGCATTTGATATTTTCCCTTTTTTTTTAATTTAGATTTTCGACATTCTCATCTGTTTTTGTAAAAAATTTTCTCCATTGTTCTAGTGTACCACTATTAGTAAATTTTGCGAAAATTTTCCCGTTTCCGTCGCGCTTCCATTCAATTTCACCACATCATTCCCAAGCATCTTGGACAAATTGGGGCTGGATATAGTTTCTAAACCAGCTGTTTTGGACCAGATCGGATCGGTGTGCTTGCAGTGGATTCCCTCCCATGTGGGCATCTCGGAAATGAAATTGCTGATCTGCTCGCTAGGGAAGGTTGCGAACTTCCCAAAGCTTCTTCTTCCAATCTGTTAGCTTGAGAGGTTCATTCCATGACTTTAGCCAGAGTGAATACCGCTTGGAGGGCGCCACCAAGTCATGCATGCTAATTATTCTGGTATGTCCTTGCAGTGCTCCTGTCCTAGACCTGCTCAAACGGCTTTAGCTAGACTAAGGACTGGCCACACTAAGAGTTTGATCTTCAATGGAAACGAGAAGTCATTGTTCGGCCATCGCGTCTCCCTCTCATCTCATCGATTGTATTGGTGCCTCTGTGGGGCAACTGTTGAATGAGGGGAGGACAGTTTACGATCTTTTGATGCAACATGATCTACTGGACTTGGTTTAGGATTCTAAATCAAGGGGATAAGCAACAACAACAACAACATCATTCCCAAACTGTAAAGGGGCAATGAAGAGCTGAGTCGGATTCTGGAATGAAATATTTTTGATGCAGTCGTAGCCGATATTTTTGACTTTAATCTCTCGAGATTATGAGATAACAAAAAGTAGCTAACACATTGGCAAACAACCACTAGCATGCATTTTGTATAAAACACAAGTTCCTTTCTTTTTCGTTACTAATACATACACTCAAGAGCCAAAACATTATGACCACCCCTACATTTTGCAATGAACTCGCCTGGATGACGTGAAAGGCACGTGATCAGGTGGAAGTGGTATTAAGTGGTGGTATTAATCCATGCCAAGGCGGGTTGAAGCTGTGTTGCGCGCCAAGGGTGGGCCAACTCGTTATTGACAGGTGGTCATAATGTTTTGGCTCTTGAGTGTATTTTAACAAGATTAAGACCCAACATAAATCGCAGTCATACGCAGAAAATATTAATTTTGTTGTTGTTACTTATCCCACTTGGTAGATATCTAATCTAGACCAAGCCCACGAATCCCCATGGACTCATAGTTGAAGGGCAAGGAAGCAGCTTCTGTTGTGAAGGATCACCCGTACGTAGAAGTCTGACTTTTGCTCCATGATGCTCTACAGTCGTATGAGACCTGGGCCTACGGCTTAAAGTGGATTCCGAACCACTACAAACATCCATGGCACCGCCGGAACTCGAACCCGAAACCTGTGGTACCGAGCGCCAGAGCGCTAGTCACTCGGCCATTCAGGCCCTTCTATTAATTTTCTTAAATATACTATTAGGTATATCATTTATGCAACATTTAATTTGCTGAGAACCTCAAGGCTCAGTCGTATTTGGGAAGTAAATAATTTTGAAGGAGTGGCAGTCGAGATACACAAATACAACTCCCGACTCTTTTATGGAATTTTATGTTTTTTTCAAAATTCTCTAAATTAGTGTTACAATTAAATACTAAATTTCTAATTACAACATTTAATAATAGGTCAGTACCAATTTTAAGACCAGTACACTGAGCTTGTAATCATAGTTGGGAAGTCGGAGTCTGGAGCAAGTAGTCGAAATCAGAAGTATAATACTTGAGTACCTTATAGTACTATAACTATATCTTATAAAAATCACCTTAGCACCTTATAAAAATCCGACTGCAAAATACGTTTATAAAAAAGAAAAATTGTTTTCCCAATTTTTGGTATTTAATGTTATAACTAAATGTTAAGGAGGCCATTCAATTGCATCCTTCATTAGTACAACTACTAGCAAAATAGCCAACGAACTTACCATGCTGAATATACCGGTTCTCGTTAGATCACCGAAGTCAAGCATCATTGGGCGCGGTCAGTACTTGGGTGGGTGCCACCTGAAAACACCGCGTGCCGTTGGCAAATTTGGGACCTGAATGGCCGAGTGTCTAGCGCTCTGGCGCTCGTTACCACAAGTTTCGGGTTCGATCCAGGCGGTGCCATGGATGTTTGTAGTGGTTCGAATCCACTTTGGCCGTAGGTCCCGGTCTCATATGACTGTAAGAGCGTCACGGAGCAAAAAAGTCAGGCTTCTACCTACGGGTGCTCCATCACAACAGAAGATCCATGGCCTTCCCCTTCAATCATGAGTACGTATGGGCTCGTGGGCTTGGCCTGCCAAGTGGGATAAGAAACAACAACACTAGCAAACTCAGTAAGTGTTGAGAAACTTTTCTCAACATTGAGGCTTATAAAAATTTATCTCAGATCAACAATGAAAGAAGATCTTATAGAATCTATTCTATTATTAAGAACAAATAAGCTTTAATGTATTACAAAAATAGAGAATATTTGTTCTTAAAATGTAAATTTTCTCTTGCTTGACTTCTGGGTTTTCTAAATATTTTGGTAGCTGTTCAATTAATACTGTTGTTTTTATAACATGCACACATACTATATATAGTCTATATTTAAGCAATATTAGAATTCAAGGATATATTTTACGTTTGTACAAATACTACTTCCTAAAAATTGGAAAAAATAATTCTCTGATGCAACTCTTTTACTGATATATGAGTTCATTATAAGAAAATAGATTTATTTCTCAAATTATGTAAGCGCATTAGTAAAGATCGTAGTTTGTAAAATCACCGTGATGAATCAGGAATCGAGAGAGGAGTCGGTATAAAAAAATTCGACTCTTCTACTTTTTGACCGACTCCCCATCCCTTCTCAATAGCATACATCGCTATTTGGTATAAGAACAGATAGGTATTGGTATGAAAGCAGATGGAATGTTATTGGTGTGAGAACAGTTTGACTGTATACATTGATATATTGGCATCGTACTAGTCATCATGCCAAATGAAGCTTGCTGTTGTGGTACTAACATAGTATCGATTCTTGAACCAATGTAAGCTAATTACACGAGGGGCATTCGTAACTCTGTTTGGACTTCCACGAATGAAACTCTGTGTTACAATTGGGAATAAATGCAATAGTAAATGTAGTAAATGCATTGCGCAATTAATTAAATTGTGTAAATTGTATGAAAGTGATTAAAATTTGTGCATCCATATTCATATCTTTTGCTTTCGATTAAATCTAAATTTTATTAACAGGATTATTGCTATACCTCAGTTGTTCAATTGTAGCGATGTATTGCATGAACCTGATTCTTGCTCACATTACAATAAAATAAACCTCCTATTAGTAGCATTAACAAATATATGTTGAAATACTGAATGTGCATTTGTTACAAAATATAACAATCATTTAAATTTGATAAGGTTTTGTCTTATATTGTTCTTTTTTATTTTATGTAAAATTATAGTATAAATGCATTATTATTGCTATTTAGTATTAAACATAGCTTTGTCATAAATTAATTAAAAGGTTCAAGTAAATTATTTTGTTGCAAAGTTAATTTTTATAAGAAAATGAATTTTTATATGAAATTGGGAATAAATCTAAATGTATTTAGTAATAAATAGATTAGAATAGATACATAGATATTAGAATAGATTAAATACAGAATTTATTCAATAATAAATAGATTATATTCATTAATATTAATTAAACTGAATAAATTAATAATAAAATAATCAATGATAAATTGTAAAAAAATGTATATAATTATTAACATAACATATTATACAATTGTAACAATTTTTCAATACATAAACTATATTAAAGTGATTATAAATAAAAGTATTTTTCTTTGTTTTATTAATACAATTATGTATTTTATAAAAACAAATTTTATTATTTTCCCAATGATAATAATATTTTTATCAGAAATTTGAATTTGGTAATTGATTTAAAAATATGAATTGCAATTTTTTTTACAAAACTTGCTTTTATATTATTATTACTAAATTATTCTGCAGTTGATGCTCATAACTTTCAAAAATTTAGTAATTGAACATTAAAATGCCATAATACTTTAGAATACATTATATTTAATGTAGAATACATAACACTAAATTTTGAGGACACATTATATTTAATGCAGAATACATTGCATTAAAATTCCAGGATAAATCAGGATACATAAAATTTTAAGTAGCCTATTAGCTATATTACATTGAAATCTTTGTTTTAACTGAATTGTTAACGTTAATGAAATTTAATCATATATTAGAAAGTCATATATTTATTCTAGGAACAATTCTTCGACTGGTAATTTGAAATATAAGGCTCTTTCAGGGGACTTTTAGGTGTAATGTTTTCACAATATTTTAACAAGGATATAACAAGGATTTAAATGTCATTAGTGCATTTGAATATTTGTTCTCTTGCATGTTGATCTGGTTGCATTAGCTTTTGGTTACGAGGCCTTCTTTCACAAATTTTGCAAATATTTTTTACAACTTTCGAAAAACATTAAAACTTTTATGCCAATTCGTAATTGATAACTTTTTTTACTCTAAGTATTCCTGTATTCACTGCTTTCAGAAATAAGGAAAATCGAAGGCGACTATGCTAGCGTGTATAAAGCATGTCGGTTGGCTAACTAGTGGGATTTTTCTGGTTTTTTCCCATACGACACTTAAATTCGAGATAGTTAATCTTAAAATTCCTCTCTGAAAACACTGTCCTCTCTTCAACACCTCTTGATGAGTTGTTAGGGATATGCATGAGGCATAGCCATAAAGTAGTAATAAAATAGAGCACGTCCCACTATTCAGAAGGAACAGAAAGTTGGGGCAAACATCTCTCGTCCCTCGGTACTACAGTTGGCGATTCATCGCCCCTTGGCTCCTTTACACTTGCCCACATTTATTGAGAAAACATAAGGAATGTTATGATGCAATTCATTTTATGATGCAGTTTGAATGTTGTAAAGATAATGTTAAAATCCAGTTAAGATGTCTATTTCAGTCACTGCTTTCTGTAACGAAGATACTTGATGACGAAGGTGTGTAAAAACGTTTCCCATCCATATTAACTTGTATCATGAAGTATGTCGATGCATACAACAAAATATTTACAAAAGTAATTTAGGTAATTTCAGTGATTTTAAAATAAAATCCATTTATCCATTAATGTTAAAACGTTTTCAGAGAAAAACCAACAACAAATGGTTTTAGAATGA
The DNA here is from genome assembly GCA_021605075.1 of Caerostris darwini. Classification (NCBI taxonomy): domain Eukaryota; kingdom Metazoa; phylum Arthropoda; class Arachnida; order Araneae; family Araneidae; genus Caerostris; species Caerostris darwini. The sequence goes on from BPLQ01010101.1 coordinate 974,564, forward strand.
TACAAATTAATTGATAAAGTAATTTGGAGAAAGTTAACAAAGTAATTTTAAATTAACTGAATATTTAAAACCAATGTAAATTCCCTTATTCTTTGATAATCTTAAAAGTTATCTTAGAAGACAATTATCCATTAGTGAACTGTTCATAGAATTAGTGAAACACGAGTTTCACCAACGTACAACAATAACAACGACAACAAAATAACACTTTCAGTCTGAGCTCAAATCTGTACCATCTATGTTTTTCATCAAACTCTGGATTTAAATTATTTATACATAAAAAAAACCTTAATTGATACATTCTTTGACGCTAAAATTATCTCCCTAATTAGATAGGTCCTTCAATTTTTGTAGTACCATCCCTTGAGGGGCCACTCGATTGAAAAGTTGCACACACCATTCCCTCCTCGTAGCAGAACTTAAGTGCATTAATTTCCCATGATTAAATGGATTAGTTTCCAACCTATAGTAATTCCTTATAACAATATAATGCATGATTAATTAAACCGCCAATGCGTGACGCGTAGTAATCACCCCTATTTGCTTGTTTTAATTGAGGATGAAAGGAAATTTATCGAAAGTCACAGACGCAACTTACACTAATGAATTTACTTTCATCTCCAGAGCTGCAACTTTGGGCCCTTGTTTACGCCGCAAATAATACGCCAAGAGTTGTTATGAAAGTGCGTTTATTATTAATTCCTGGGGCCTAAGTGAAAAGATTTATGGTCCTTGTCTGTAACCGTCTCTCTTTCTCCCTCCATACGAATTACTGTTATTATGGGTGAATGTTGATGTTATGTTATTATGGGTGAATGCTGTTCTACTTCGGTTGATCAAAATGTCCTTTTTTGTAGTATAAATGTAGATTGTTAGGATATAATTTTCATTATTTAAGCTGATGTTTCCTGTTATTGTTTTTTCCTTTGTCCAATGAAAAAAGAAAATTAATTCCTTAGAGGTGTCATTATTTAAAAATGTATATCAATCGTAAACTGGATTTATGAAATGAATATATTTCTATATAAAATTCATATTTTTGAAAACCAGTATTCTCACTATTTTACTTCTTCGTTAAATTGTTATTATGGGTAAATGTTGTTCTACTTCGGTTGATCCGAATGTCCTTTTTTTGTTGTATAAATGTAGATCGTTAACACATAATTTTCAATTATTTAAGTTGATCTTTCCTGTTATTTTTTTTTCCATTGCCCAATGAAAAAAGAAAATGCAATTTGTGGTGTCTTAATTTACAAACGTGGGTCAATTCAAAGTTATACATTGAATTTAGGAAATGAATATATTTCTACTGTAATAAATCCATATATTTGAAAACCAGTGTTCTTAATATTTTTCTTCTTCGTTAAAATGTTATTGTGGGTAAATGTTGTTCTACTTCGGTTGATCAGAATGTCCTTTTTTGTAGTATAAATGTAGATCGTTAACAAATTTTTCATTATTTAAACTGATGTTTCCTATTATTTTTTTTTTCTCAATGAAGAAAGAATATGAAATTCCTTAGTGGAATATTTACTTAAAAACATGGATTAATTCAAAGTCGTACATTGAATTTATGAAATGAATATATTTCTATAATAAATTCATATTTTTGAAGACCAGTGTTCTCACTATTTCTCTTTTTCGTTTAAATGTTACGTTATCATGTGTGAATGTTGCTTTACTTTGGTTGATCAGAATGTCCTTTTTTTGTAAAAATTGTAGTTTTGTTTTGGAATTCCTTAGTGGAAAAATTCCTTTATTTAAAAACTTGGATTAATGATGTACACTAATTTTGTGAAATGAATACATTTCTATAATAAGTTCGCACACTTTTTTTTTTCAATAAAATGTTTATGTACGAATCTGTGATTTCATCGAACTGTTTAACATTTTTCAATTCAAAGACGTTTTTTATGACTCTTTTTTTTAATACTTTGTCTTGGTAGTTCTTTGTGTTGGTACTAAACCAACGTTTATCAATTATGAACCTCTATACATTCAAACGATAAATTCCTGTCAATGCAAAATGTTCAAAATTATCCTGCATTTGATTGATATAACAAAATATCTTACATTCTTAATCTCAGCAGAAAAGGTTGCTTTTAGAAATTTCAGAAACCAACGTTCAAATCACTAGGCTTCCCAATATTGCAAAATGTTGGAAAAAATTGGTCTCCCGTTAAAATGTAATTAGAACCTGCAAACGTGGATTTCCATCCATGCCACAGCCAGGATGTCAAAAAAATACTGGAGAAATTGGAAAAAAAAATTGCATGTTGGAAATTCTCCAAAATTCGAGTATTAGAAAAACACATCTACCTACGGGTGCTCCATCACAACAGAAGCTTCTGCCATACCCTCCATTCATAAGTAGACTACTCATGGGATATCCGTTCAGAACTGCAAAACACTGGTGATTTGACACAAACACACTCAATTCTATGTACTAGTAATCAAACCGCATCTTTTATATTAATTATTTTTATTTTAAAATATCCTAATTTCTTTACTATCTTTGAATAGAAAGTTTCGTCTTTTAGACTTTTTCTTGTTGGTTATATGCATGAACATATATACATCAAATATATGAGTAACTATACACTATAATAGGACCGATTATATTTTTAAAATATCTTCGTAAACATCAAGTTAAGATATTCCGAACATCTTTATATTTTAAATCTTTATTTCTCAAAGCCTCTTACTCCTAACATAATTCCAAAAGAATTAAATTACAAACTGTACATAATTATTCGCATCAATAGATATTGTTATTTCTTCTTCCATTGTTTAACGTTTGAAAAGCAATTTTTTTACTTAATGATGCTTAATAAAATAAAAGCAGATATATATATTTTATTAATTTTTTTTTTTTGAAATGTTGTTAAATTTTATTAGAATAAATAACCTATGCTGAATATGCTCCCAATCCATGTTTAATGTTCTGGACATCTATATAGTTAAATCTCTATTCTCAAAACATCTTACTTCTAGGGATCAACACAAAAGAATTAAACTATGCAAATGCAAAAGATATGAGTATTCATTTTCTTCCATCATTTAAACAAAATCAATTTTCCACTTAATATGTTAATAAAATAAAAGCAGATATATATATTTTATATTAATTTTTTTTGTTTTTCAATTTGTTAAATTTTGAATAAATAACCTATGCTGAATAGAAATCCATGTTTAATGTTCTGGACATCTATATAGTTAAATCTCTACTTCTCAAAACATCTTACTTCTAGCATCAACACAAAAGAATTAAACTATGCATAATGATTTGCATCAATAGATATGAGTATTCATTTTCTTCCATCATTTAACTTTTGAAAATCAATTTTCCACTTAATGATGCTTAATAAAATAAAAGCAGATATATATATTTTATTAATTTTTTTTTGTTTTTCAATGTTGTTAAATTTTGAATAAATAACTATGCTGAATATATTTTTCAATCCATGTTTAATGTTCTGGACATCTATATAGTTAAATCTCTACTTCTCAAAACATCTTAATTCTAGCATCAAACAAAATTAAATTAAACTATGCATAATGATTTGCATCAATAGATATGAGTATTCATTTTCTTCCATCATTTGAACGTTTGAAAAGCAATTTTTTTACTTAATGATGCTTAATAAAATAAAAGCAGATATATATATTTTATTAATTTTTTTTTGTTTTTCAATGTTGTTAAATTTTGAATAAATAACCTATGCTGAATATGCTCTTTTCCAATCCATGTTTAATGTTCTGGACATCTATATAGTTAAATCTCTACTTCTCAAAACATCTTACTTCTAGCATCAACACAAAAGAATTAAACTATGCATAATGATTTGCATCAATAGATATGAGTATTCATTTTCTTCCATCATTTAACTTTTGAAAATCAATTTTCCACTTAATGATGCTTAATAAAATAAAAGCAGATATATTTTACACTAACTTTTGTTTCGTTTTTAAAGATTGTGAAACTTAGAATAAATATCCTATATAAAAAAATGTTCATTTCCAATCCCAGTTTGATATTCCATTGATAATCCATGATATCCTTTGATAATCCATGTTTGATATTCTAGATATTTCTATAGTTAAATATTTGTTTCTCAAAAATTCATACTCCTCATAATCTGAAAAGAATTAAATTACTAACTATACATAATTATTTGCATCAATAGATATTATTCATCTTTCTTCCATTGCCTAACTTTTGAAAACAATTATTTTGTATAACTTTGCTCTAAAAAAAAAGCAAACACACTTGCAATCTTTTTGTTTTTCTACTTTTGAAAAAATAAAGATAAACTTTATCTAAGCCACTTTTTTTAGACTGTGGAACATAATGCCAAACATAATGCTTCTGTCATAATCTCAAAAGAATTAAATTACAAACTATACATAATTATTTGCATCAATCAAAATAATCATTCATTTTTCTTCCATTGTTTAACTTTTGACCAGCAATTTTTCACTTAATGATGTTTAATAAAATGAAATCAGATATATATTACATTAACTTTTGTTTTGTTTTTAAAAGTTGTGCAATTTTGAATAAATAACCTATGTTGAATATGCTTATGTCCAATCCATCTTTGATATTCCTTTGATAATCCATGATATCTTTTGATAACCCATGTTTGATAATCCATGATATCCGTTGATAATCAATGTTTGATATTCTAGACATCTCTATAGTTAAAGCTTTATTTCTTAAAAAACTAATACTCCTCATATTATGAAAATAATTAAATTACATAACTATTTGCAACAATAGTTATAATTTTTCATTTTTCTCGCATTGTTTAACTTTTGAAAAACAGTTTTTTATTTAATGACGCTTAATAAGATAAAAGCAGATATACATCACATTATTAAAGGTTGTGAAATTTAGTATAAATATACTATATTGAATATGCTCATTTCCGTGTCTAATTAGCAAAAACTATTTAAACAGTCATGTAAAAAGTTCATATTATGTTACAAAAATTATTTTGTGTAACTTAGCTCTGACAAAAAGGAAGCAAACACATTTGCAATCTTTCATATTGTTTTTCTACTTTGGTAAAAAAAAAAAGATAAACTTTATCTAAGCCACTTTTTTAGATTGTGGAATTAATTTGAATTTCACCTTTTTTATTTTTTATCTATCATCTTTTTATCGCGGAAATTAACTTTTTTTTTATTAACGAAGTGCTTTAAATGAACTTTTTTTAATTGTATAATAAAAAAAGATTTTTCGTTGATGATTTGATGTACATAATTAATTCCGCTAATGCAATTTTTTTGTGAAAGATTAAAAAAATAGATTTTTTTTTTTGTAAATCATTGCATAAATGATTAAAAGTTTTCCATAGACTAGATATGAAAAGGACTTAATACAATATTTTATTTAAATTTATATACACGCCAGTAGGTTAATATATAAATAAAAAAAAGGCATAATTAACTTTATGCATTATACATTACTGAATGCTAATATTTAACTTACTTTAATTAAATTTAATATTAGTTAACTGGGATACGCTTTAAAATAAACTGAACATTATTACTAATGAATTACAATTAAATTAATAAGAAAGTATAAATTTTAAAGGTCATAATAATGGTAAAATAAGGTAGTAATAATAATTTCTGGTAATAATTTTGTTTGAATCGCATCTAATTTGGCTAAATTTTAATTTTATTACTAACGTAAATTGAGTTCATGGAACAATATTTTATACAATTCATTTGTAATTGATTCTAATATTCTATATAATTTGAGAATACTTCTGTTAAATAGCCTAAAACCTATTTCAAATGTGCTCTTTCTTATTACTTACATTCTAAATAAATACAATTGATTTTAATCTGCACTAGTATTCAGCTTATTGACTATGTATAGCATATTGATAGCAATACGCATTGAAAACATTATTAGCAGAATAATATAGATTTTAGGGAAGTTGCTAAAACTAATTCATGGGAACTCTTCAATTTTTATTTACAAGAACTACACACACACACACACACACACACACACACACACACACACACACACACACATATATATATATATATATATGTGTGTGTGTAGTTCTTGTAACTAAAAATTTCATATATATATATATATATATGTGTGTGTGTGTATATATACAAATATTATACTCAGAGTTATTCTACAAAGAAAGTAAAATTTGATTATAAGTGCACGATTAAATCACAAGTACAGTTCACTCCGAGGTCAGTGATTTCAGAGTTCTCGAGTCTACACCGAATCTAATTGCCTGATCATCGGCAGACCTTAATTATCAAACGCATAAACGGATAACCGTATAAACGGATAACCGTATAAACGGATGTACACCACTGTATAAACGGATAAACGTGTCGCAGAAGTAGGGTAGTGCCTTCCCGGAGGACTTTTAGGGGTAACTACCTCGCATTTGCTTTAGTATGAGAGAAAACACAGAAAACTCAAACCAGGTAGTCCGACTCATGAGGCAAGATGCTGAACATCACAAACGCCATCGAGGCTCCTCGTTTTTTGAAACATTGTCTACAACAATGCTGCCAGAGGATTGAACCTCAGCCCTAATGCTCATTATCGGCCCACGGTGCCACTGACCCCCGAGTACAGCAAGTCAATTACGTTCGATGGAAATACATTCGATATTCGATGGAATATATTCGATATATAATTGAAATATAATATTCGATGGAAAAGTAAATATAATTTTTAAGGCGCAATATTACAAATATCCATGCAAAAGGCCCAAACGGATGAATCGATTATTTTGCAGGGGTGCTAATCGAACATAAGCGGTGTATGGGAACCTTGAGTAATAGAAGTTTAGCAGTTGTTATGAATTTTTTTCATCTAATTCTTTTTTTATATTATGTGATTTAAAATTTTAATTAAAAGTATTTTATGGTTTTTAAACACCTCCGAAATTATCTCTCACTCCTATTACACTACTGTGTTTAAATACGCTTGATTTGGTGATTGTCATTTTTATAGATAACTGGTCAAGTTATAGCAATTATGCAAAGCATGGATTTATTGATTGTAAATAGTGTTAATGTTTTATTGTATATGAACAAGGCGAGTGACTTAGTAACAATACCAATATATTTCACGGCACGCTATGTATTAAATGCTATAAAGATCTATTTTTTATGAATGATTTCAATGTATGTTCTATATGAATATTTTTTATGGATTAACATTTTTTAAACGTTGGTGTATTTTTTCTCCGTCATTATTTTTTATCCTATTTTACTAATTCGTGCCAATACTTTGTTGAATGTACTTAAATAGTGTCATTGCTTTATTGAATATAAATAGCGTCAATGATTTATTGAATGTAAATAGTGTTAATGTTTTATTGTATATGAACAAGGCGAGTGACTTAGTAACAATACCAATATACTTCATGGCACGCTATGCATTAAATGCTATAAAGATCTTCTCAACAATTCTATGTTCAGAAATCGAAATTTAACCAGTATTTGATTTTGCGTCTATAGTACAGGCCTTGCAAAACTAACTACTCTAATATTAGCGTCCTCAGTCCTTTCCGCCATTAAAGTTACGTTAATCACTGTACCTCCAGGGCCCTTGAATAACAATAGCTCAAAATAAATGACTAGAACCGAAGCAATGCCACCATCTTCATACATCGGTGCTTCTCTTAATGGTCATTGGATGTCCATACCGGCCAATGAAAGATCGCTAATCTCGCGGGCCAATTTATTATCGGAAAGGGAGGTAAGGCATAGATGGTGGGGGTAGAAGGTGGAAAAGGAACAAAAAAATTCTGCTCATTTTTGTGCTTCTTTTTCGTGAGCTCAAAATGGCGTGAAATTGGTAGGGTGCTGCGTAAATTTTACGGTAATGAGATTCGTTTAGGCGACGTGGATTTATAAAGTTTACGGATGAAAGAAGTTTTGCGTTAGTCGCATATTTTCAAGTTGCGCTTTTGTAATTGGAAGGGCTTTCTTATTAAGATGTGCCTCGTTTTGAAAGGGTTGGCAAAATTTTAAAGAACTAACCAGCTATAACCAGAGAATGTTAACAAAAAGTTGGACGCAATAAAGGCATGATCCATTTAGAACACTAGTTCAACTTCATGTAGAACGTTATAAATTTCATGAGAAAGATAAACAACAACAATAACTGATGCGAGATATTGCTTTTACTACTTGAAGTGTGGAGGCAGAGTCATCCAACAAATTTCCGAATCTCGACTCCTAAGATTATTTTTTTTTTATATTATAAATAATTCCCTATTCCTAATTACCGACTATTTATCATAACTTTTATCGACTGTGTTCTGTATTAACAAATTTAGAAAAGTATGTTCAAAATTCATTGAAATTTATTGAATTCCATACATCTATAAATCATTTACTACAATTTTAAATGTGTAGCATTTGAACTTACTTAAAAGATATTCTTGTACATTAAATTTTCTTACAAAAATATACATCCTATAAAGATAATTGTACTAAATTAACAGATATTAGATTATTATAGAATATTTTAAGAAAAGCAAAATAAACTTTAATTGCTGACCAACTGTTCAATTTTTACTATAATTGCCAGCTTCTCAATTGTTTTAAAATAAGTGCCTTTTATTAATTACAATATAATTGATTAATCATGAAAATTGATTTTTAACGTCTAATCTTGTATTAAGGTTTATAGAGAATTTTTGTTCATTTAAATTATATTTCAATTACATAATCAAATTGAAACTTAAAGAGATAGTAACACCATCCATGGTAACTTTTACTTCCTTAAACATGTAATTACTTTCTGAACCAATCATGCATCGGTATATTTTATGCATATTAATTTCCGATTATACTGACTAACAAGGATGTTAAATTTTAATTAAATTGTCAATATTTCTTCAAGTTACATGTTTAAGGCTGGCCAGCCAGACATTCGACATACACGAGCTGCTATTTGTCTGTGAACCCAAGGCAAATTTTGAAATCCCATCCGTCTATATTAACAGCATAATAGATGCATCATATTATGTCATCATCTGCCAATCCAATATAGACACTTTACATAATAGTGATGGTATGAAACAGTTTCTTATGTTTTTATATACCATTTCAACCATTTTTTCTAATTCTTTAGGTTTTCTTTTTCTTTATCATTTTTTGCAGCTTTCATGACTCAATATTTGACATTTATCCCGCTTAAAGTTAGTATTAAAATATACTCTCTCTGTTCCATAATAATAATAGCAGTTGAAGCATTTAAATTGTCTTACAATAATAGTAGCAAAATAAATTAAACATAGAACGAAACATTTATCATCAAAAACTAAGTTAAATTAAGCAATAAATTAAAAATATTACTTCGAAATTTACTTTGACTGTTCAGATAATTTCTGGATTTTTCAATGATTTTGTCACTGCATTTTAAACATACATGTCTTTTGGCTACAGAGGCTTTACTTTACCAATTTACTGTAACTTAAACTAGATTTGGATTTGCTCGTTTTATTGAATTTCCATGTTTCCATGTTTTATTGGACTTTCAAGTTTTCTATGTTTTTCTCCAAAATCTTTGCATTTATGTCCAGTTTAGTTTTGTTTTTTCAGAGAATCAATATAAAATTTAGCTTGACAATTACTTTCAGAAGCACATTTCCAAATTTTTGAAATGATCATTATGTTGCACTTAAATTGTTTTACAGCTAACGTAATTGCACCTTTTTGCAACTTTTTATTTTTTATTTTGGTGCTTTAAGAACTGAACAATTACACCTCGATCTTTGCTTAAAAGCTATCTTCTTTTTTTTTCCATGTTACTTTTACAATGGGTTGAACTAAAATAAAGAAATGATTTCTATCAGGCAAGAAAATTATTGTGGTAAGTAAAAATTAAGTTAATCTAAAATTGAAAAGTGTTAAAATAAACGACATACGTCATGAAACATTGATTTTGATATAAGATTTCGCAATTTGAGGATGAACTTACAGCTATATTCATTAATAATTCCCAATTTAATTTTCATTTTTTACTATTATTATGGAACAGAGAGAGTATTATTTGCCATATCATAACTATATCATTTTTAATTATAATGTATTTTTTTAAAAATATCATTAAAGTTTGTCGTAGAATTTATATGAATCCAAGGCTTTAGATTGTCTTAACAATTGCAATAACAATCAATCTAATTCTTGTAGGCCTTATTTGATCATCCATGATGTAGTTAACATATAAAATTTATGTAGCAGTCTTATGGTGTGTTATTATTATAATGCAATGGTGGGAAATCGGATAAAAAATTTCCCGATTCTTGAGACAAATTTTTTTTTTATATAGTTTCACGATTCCTGGCTCTTTATCATAATTTCAAGCATTAATGGGTTTAAATTCTTGTGATATAAATTCAGTGACTTTTATTGAACTCATATATAGTCTTTAAACAACAAAGTAACTTTTTAAAACTTTAAAGATGTTGCATTTACAATCACTTAAAACAGATCCTTGTATTCTAAATTAGCTTATAAAACTTATACGCCCTTTAAAAATAACAATACTAATTGAAAAGTCAACAAAGTATTATAGAATACCTGAAACTTGTGCCTCTTGCTGATACCTTGTGTTCATTTCCACAAAGTCACGAAACTTTCATTATGGCGTTATTCAGACGGTTTTAATAACTAGGAACCATATGTGGAAATTCTGAAAAACCCAACAGCACTGAGGAAAATTTCAAAGAACTGTTTTTCTTAAACCTAATAAGTTATTCACCAAAATACTTCAATATATTTTACATTAATAATAATTTCAAATAGATGACCTTGTGATCTTATGATAGCCTTATAACAGGTCATCATTGCAACCTGGTGATGACCTTATAATACATATCATTGCAATTGGATGATGGCCTTATGATAGATATCATTGCAATCTGAGGATGACTTTATAATAGATATTGCAATCTGAGGATGACATTATAATATCATTGTAATTTGAGAATGACCTAGTGATAAACATCATTGCAATCTGAAGATGACCTTATAACAGATATCATTTCAATCTGATGATGGCCTTATAATAGAAGTCATTTCAATCTGACTATAGCCTTACGATACATATCATTGCAATTTGATGATGGCCATCTAATAGATATTGCGATCTGATGATGGCCTTATAATAGATATTGCGATCTGATGAGGGCCTTATAATAGATATCATTGCAATCTGAAGATGACTTTATAATATATATTGCAATTTGAGGATGACTTTATAATATATATTGCAATCTGAGGATGACTTTATAATATATATTGCAATTTGAGGATGACTTTATAATATATATTGCAATCTGAGGATGACTTTATAATAGATATTGCAATCTGATGATGACTTTATAATAGATATTGCAATCTGAGGATGGCATTATAATATCATTGTAATTTGAGAATGACCTTGTGATAAACATCATTGCAATCTGAAGATGACCTTATAACAGATATCATTTAAATCTGATGATGGCCTTATAATAGAAGTCATTTCAATATGACGATGGCCTTATGATACATATCATTGTAATTTGATGATGGCCATCTAATAGATATTGCGATATGATGATGGTCTTATAATAGATATTGCACTCTAATGATGGCCTTGTAATAGATATCATTGCACTCTGATGATAGCCTTATAATAGATATCATTGCAATCTTATGATAGGCCTTATAATAGATATCATTGAAATCTGAAGAATGAAATAGAGGATATCAGAACATAACAGATAAACTATTTCTCGTTTTAATATACCATACATAAATAGTTTTAATCGTTTTAGCATACCTTACATAAAATAATCACTGATCCTTCAAATGCACCAGTATATATTTTATTTGAAGTCACAAAATAAACTGAATTGTTGAAAGGAATAAGCTCTATTCAATAAAATATTCTTGAATGTAATTCGCGAATACAGTTCAAATGTTATTTTAAATTGTTTCCCTTAACCAAATATTTAAATAAATGCCTTTTACAAACACGCCATTAAACCATTCTAACAACTCTCTCGAGCTGCAACTGACAACCTCAAAATAGATTGCAAGAGCCCTTTCCGGTTTAAGTCCAGCCTATTTATTCCGTTGCGTTTCATTTTTATATACTAAGTATTAAAACAGTTTTAATTTTAACAAGCAATAATTTAATCCCAACGTTTATTTTAAATGAAATTTATGACACGCATTTAAAGTTACGTTAATTAAAACACTTAAAAGGTATAAGAAATTCCTCATTTAAGCGACTTAATTAAACTATACGTAATTTTTTTATTTTATCTTGTTTCATGTTTGTTTAATATGTACTAAATAAAAAACTTTGTGTATCTTATTTTAAAAAAAATATATATTTTCTGTTATTTTTGTCCGGCATTTGTGTTTACATCTAAGCATCTTTTAACGATAGGTAAATTCCTAAAAAATAATCCGTTAAAATGTAGGTCCATGTCTAATTAGCTTAAAGTGCGCAAAAAATGACCGTAGAGCGACAAATCAAACCTAAAAAATAAACATAAAAAATTGCTAAGACATAAATTGCTAAAACATAAAGAATTATTCTACAGCTAGTTCTACATTTAGATCATGTTGGACAAAATAATTGCTAAATTATTAGCCAACATAGGATTTACGGTTCGTCAAAATTGATGGTCAAGGAACTCTGGTCAAGGTCTCTGGCGCTCGATGCCACAGGTTGCGGGTTCTAGTTTCGCCAGTGTAATGGATGTTTGTAGTGGTTGGGAATCCACTTCAAACCGTAGGTGTCGGTATAATATGACCGTTGGGCTTAGGGTTAACCATTGGGCTTCGGGCTTAGGTTGGGCTTAGGGCTACCCCATATAAAGAATCATCTACCGTCTAGAAATTTGCCTGCAATGGGTCTTGGCGCACCATGGAGCTGATACGCCACTGATGATGATATAGGATTTACTTTAAAATAAATTTTTCAAATTGAGAAAATTCTACAAAATGCTAACTAGGTCTTGAATTAGACCTGATTTTAAACTTAATTTTTGTATCATAAATATGAATAAAAATCATGTACTAATATTATTTTTAAAATTTTCATTACATAAAATATTCTCTAAAGAGAAGTTTGATGTGTAAATAAATGAAGCTTCTACTTTCTAACGTCTTCAGATACTTTATAAACTAATTACACAATTTAACTTTCAACAAACACGCAGCTTAACAAAGTTAAAAGTGAAATATCAAAAGTCCAAAATAATAAATTTTAGATTATAGGGAATCCGAAAATGTTGGACTGAAAGAAAAAATTACAATTATATATACACTGGAAACTTTATTTCTTAATTTACAAGGTGTTTCCAAAATACAAGTACAAAAAATGGATTTAGCAGGTGGGCAGCCGGACAATGTGACATAGAGAAAAAACGGGTATATACACATATACACTCGTGTCCATAACTTAAGGATAATTAAGAATCACACAGAAATTGAACTCTGAAATAAAAATTTCCCCTGTAGAATTATCACACACATCTTGAAGAAGAATATGCAAATTACGGGAAACCACCAGATGGCGCGGATAGTACGTCACAATGACGAGAGTGTAAGAGAGGGTTATATAAGAAATGGTGGCAAAGAAGTAGAATTGTTCAGAAGCGCTTTAAAAGCAAAGGGAGCATTTGGATGATTTTTTTACGTGGTAGAATTTTTGGACGACTGAAATGTGGACGTAACCAGCTGGAAGTATCCGAGGAACTTGGAATCGCCCAGAGTGTCATCTCCAGGCTTTGGCAACGATCCCAAGATGATGGTAATGTGAGTAGATGTTACAGTACAGGTCACCCCCGAGTTATAACGCCGAATGAGGAACGGTATTTAGCAGTTACTGCCAAAAGAAACAGACGGAGCACAGCATCAGACCTGTCTCGTCAGCTCTCTTCAGCTACCGGTACGACAGTTTCAAGGCAGACTGTGTACAGACGCTTAGGGCACATTGGTCTATATGCTCGTAGGCCTGTTAGATGTGTTCCACTTACCGCAACTCACTGTCGCCTGCGATTAATCTGGAGTAGAGAGCATGCATTGTGGACACCGCAACAGTGGTCTTGTATGATGTTTCCGACGAGTCCAGGTTTAGTTTGCAATCTGATTCTCGTCGGACTTTCATATGGAGAGCGCCAGGTACCCGCTACCACCAAGAGAACACCATTGAACGACACCGTTACGCTGGTGCAGGATGGCTCGTTTGGGGAGGAATTATTCTTGGTTCCAGAACTGACCTGCATGTTCAGAGTGTAACGATGACAGGCCACATCTATCGGGATGTCATTCTGGAACAACATGTACGTTTGTTTCGGGGCGCCATGGGTGCTGAATTTCTGTTTATGGATGACAACGCCCGTCCTCACCGTGCAAACATTGTAGACGAATGCCTTCAATTGGAGGATATCACCCGTATGGATTGGCCAGCATACTCACCGGACTTTAATCCAATAGAGCATGCGTGGGATATGCTTGGCCGACGAATTGCAGCCCGTCAACCCCCTCCCACCTGTCAAACGGAACTTCGGAGGGCATTGCTTGATGAGTGGTGTAATATTAACCAAGATCAGATTGATAATTTGATACCCAGCATGTCTAGGCATTGTAAGGCCTGTATTGCATCGTCCGGGAGACATACTCCATATTAACCATCATACTAACCATGTTATACTGCTTTTTGTAAATAGGTTCTTTTTTGAAATTTGCTCCAGGGAGTAAAAATCGCAATTTTTATCAATTATGTCAAACATATAGCATCCTTTTTTGCTCTTTACTTGTTTAATAAATAGACTTTACAAATAAGTCAAATTTGTTGTCTGAAATTTGTTGTCTTGAAAATTGCCTGAACTTCATTATCCTTAATTTATGGACATGAGTGTATATTGTGTATATGCACATAAATATATATATATATATATGCATATACACAATATATCTATGGCAAGCCCGGTAGCTGTTGCAGGGTGCTGTTCATAGCCAAGACAATTTGAAGTTAATAAACTAATTTAAAAAAAAATAAAAACTAAACTAAATTTTACTTAATTTTATTAATTTTTTAATTTATTGATATTTATATGTTGAAGGAAAAGGGAGATGTAAAACACACGTCCAAGATCTGTGAAAGCTTTAAAGTGCCTTTCAGTTCCAGCTCAAAAAATCGATACAGCGGCGTGGTGGCCAAGCGGGTAGCGCTCTGTCCTTTGATATCCCAGGCTACAGGCTCGAATCCTGGCGGTGGCATGGATGTTTATGAAGGGTTCGGTATACACGTTAAACTGTAGGTCCCAGTCTGTTTAGCCCAAAGTGTGCAACAAACTAAACCAATCCATACCAAAATCGATAACCAACTAATAAAAGTGTTCTCGTTAGTACCTAGCAGAGACAAAGCAGCAATTCTTCATTTCACAAAGAATTAGTGAGAATTAAGACAAATTTTAAGGCAATAATTAAATTATAGAAAGTGAAGAAAGTTTTGGTATGGAAGTGTGGAACTATAAGGATTAGTAGGTCTATAGAATGTCTATAGTGAGTAGTGTAATATTCACATTCGTTATTTGTAGTTAGAAAATCAACACAAAACAAAGGTTGTTATATATATATATATAAATATATATACAGGGTGAGAGAAAATAAGAAGGGGAATTTAATGTTGCTGCTTTTTTCTTTTATTTTAACGCAGTTTCAACTAAGAAAAATAAAATATTATTTTTGTCGTTTCATATGAAAATATACCTTAATTATATATTTTTTAAATTAAATATTTATTGTTCAATTCTTTATTTACTTCCTTTTCATTTGACGAACCATATAAATAATCCACTTGTCCCAAAATTTCTAAACAAATCACAACAACAAAATGTAAAACAAGTTGCATGCATCATTTATCAGCAGTTGCTCATATGAAAATTGATTTAGATTTCTTCTGGAAAAACCAATTTTAAGACTTGCAAAAGAAACGATTTATCTCGGAATATGTCTTAACAGTGTTCACTATTTTTATCGACAGGCTTTCCATTTAAAGTTATTTTTACTACATTTTCAAGAAAAAAGTAAAAACAAAATTCGATCTCCTCCTACCTTTTTTTCATCGCAATAAACATCAGAGGAATACATACTGAGTTATAAAAATTTTCAAATATTTGACACAGGCATCATTAATAGAACGGGAGATTATATATCATGGTAGAATTCGAATATTGCTACGGAATAAAATTTGACAGTTCAGATTTCAAATATAAATATCTTGGAAAAAAAATAATACCATGCAGCTACGTTTATAGTAAAATTTGTAACGCAAAATTGTTTTTTTTTGTGCAATCCACTAAAAAAAAATAAAGGATATGTTTTTATTAACATCAAGTATTTGACACATTTATCGTAATTTGTTTTTAATAAAAGATCTTTCTCTTAGTTTTTAACAAAGATTTGTTTTTGAAAATTGGCAATAGGGATTAATCAATCTATTCAAAAAATACACACGGATATTTTACTGAAGCATAATAAAAATATTTTATATTATAGAGAATTTTTTTGCACTTTTTTATTTCAACAGGCAAATAAATACAGGAGAGTGAATCCTTGGATCACAGACGGATGCAGTCGGACGTCTTGTTACTCTTAAACTATATTTTTGTCCAAACGCATGTTGATATTGATGTTGATGTTTATCCCGCTTGGTACATATCTAAACCAAGCCACGAACCCGCAAGGACTTATGGTTGAAGGGGAAAGGGGAAGCTTCTGTTGAGAGGGAGCACCTGTAAGTAGAAGTCTGGCTTGGTTCCGTGACGCTGACTTTTTACGGGGTAGGATTAGGTTGTCAGCCTACTCTTAACGCTTTACAGTAATATTAAACCGGTACCTACGGAAAAGGGTTCCAGATTGCTCCAATCAAAATGCTTAGCATTACTATACTATTCTAAAATAATTATATCAAACAAATTATGACTAGAAATTATAAATCGCAGTTGCTGGACAGAGTACAGACAAATCAGTGGAAAGTTAGAATCTTCTCTCAGTTCCAAGCTGCTCAAGCTGTGTAGCCCAGTTCCGACTTTTAATAGGTCACGGCTGTCTGGGTGAGTATGTATATTTCATTGGAATTTTGTACCAACTAAACTGTCATCCGTCAGAACTAATGAACCGAACTCAACTCCATCGTTGTTTGGCACTTCATGGTGAAACCGAGGCGGCGAGATACTGGCAAACTAGAAAACTCTTAAGGCAATGACTTTGGTCAACTTTGTTGGGCTCTTTTGCCTTCAAATTGGAAATTTTTAAAAATAATATATGTGTTAAAAGCAATACTTTCTGCAATGGTTTATCACAAAAAAGATAATTAGATCTCTACTCATACAAATCATGGGCAAAAGCAATACTTACTGCTATGGTTTATTGTAAAAGAAGCAATTAGATCTCTACTCCCTCAAATTATAAGCAAACCTAATCTATTTTCTATCAATACATGCTCCACTAAATCAATTAACTACAATACTTATCATTAACTTAATCAACGTTTGGACGTTCCCAATAAGTTATTGTCCAACAACTTAGTTTTATTAAAAATTTGTTTAAAGGCATGTGTTTATAATATATCTGTTAAATGTAATAATGATTGGTATGGTTTATTACAAAAAAGGCAATTAGATCTCTACTCTAAAAAATCCTAATTAATCACAATCTTTCAGTAAATGTATACACCATTTAATCATTTGCCTACATTCCTTATCATTTCCCAATTAATAACAATACAACTTTTAACAATTCAGTTTCAGGGTTTAAATGCCTTAAATATATCTATGCAGTGCAATACCTTGTGCATAGGCTTAACTCAAAGAGACATTTAGAACTCTACTCCAATGAATCCCCATTTTATCACTCGTCTACTATCCTTACTATTTTCAAATCAACAACAATATAAATTTTAACAATTCAGTTTTATTAAAACTTTGCTTAAAGGCATTAAATATATATGCACAGAATGCCTAGTGCAAAGGCTTAACAAAAAGATACATTTTGAAGTCTACTAGAACAAATACTCCATTTAATCCTTTGTGTACAATCCTTACCATTTCCCAATCAACAGAAATAAAATTTTTAACAATTTAGTTTTATTAAAACCTTGTTTTAAGCCTAAAACATATCTGTATGGTGCAAAACTTAACTCAGAGAGACATTTGGAATTCTACTTCAACAAATGATCAGCAAATCCAATCAATTTTTTCCATGAACACATGCTCCACGAAGTCACTTAGCTACAATCCTTATTATTTCCCCAAACAAGCCACGAAGAAAGAACTTCCTTACTATTCAATTTTTAACAATTTAGTTTTATTAAAACCTTGTTAAAAAGCCTTAATTATATCTGTGCAGTGCAATACCTATTGCAAAGGCTTACCACAAAGAGACGTTTAGCTCTCTACTACTACAAATCAAACTCTATTTATCTGTAAATGTATGTTCCCTTTAATCCCTTGTCTACAATATCATTTCCCCAACTCAACAATACAATTTTTAACAATTTAGTTTTATTAAAACCTTGTTTAAAAGCCTTAAACATATTTATACAGTGCAGTACCCAGTGCAAAGTGCATTTATAACTCTACTCCAACAAACCATAAGCGAATCCAATCTATTTTTCCATCAATACATGCTCCACGAAGTAGTCACTTAGAGCTACAATCCTTATTATTTCCCCAAACAAGCCACGGAGGGAGAGCCTTCTTACTATTCAGTAACATGCTCCATTTGTCGTTTAACATTTAACCCCGCTGGATTGTCGGAATTAGCATATTCCCTGACAACGAAGTTTTGGGCATAATGAATACATAACAACACCACAAACGTCTAACTTCGTATCACGTACTCGCTCTTTAACGATCCCGGAATTTTCTCCTCCACCTCCTCCCTCTATCCTGGAATACTCCCGTTTTTGTGTGTCCCGGTATTTATTTCCAGGTTTTCACGGCCCGTCTATTGTGGGTGCGTTGTTACTCACTATTGATCGATGTTCTTGGAAGTTGTTTAATAAGTTTATGTTCTGCGAGACAAAACACAGCATCACTTGCTGCTGCTTTGCAAGAGTTTCGGTGAGTGGTGATTTTTCATATTTCAAGCGGAGGGGAAAATCAAGGCACAAGTTTGCCGAAATGATAAAATGCTGGGATGTGCATATATTTGTGTACGCTTTACCGCTATGGATTTCGGAATAAATTTAAAAGTGCATTTTATTTTTAAATTGCCTGTGAAAAATGTTTTTAAGTAGAAAATATTTTGAATAAGATGAAAAGCACAAAAGTAAATATCGATGGTTATATTATAATATGAAAGACCTCCATAAAAATAGAATCATTTTTTTTTTCTCACAGAAAGAATTTTGGCATTTCATTCCATGAAGAGAGAAATGTATTCTATTTGACAAGTATATAGTAACTCATCACTCACATTTCACAGCAGACAAGCGGTATTGCGAATAGTTATATTACACGCAATGAGTGTGTTGTACCAATGAGAATAATCTTTCACTCAAATCTCATAGCAGATATTCGTTATCATGTATAATGAGACTCTGGAAATGAGCGAGTGTCTGTGCGACATTCTCAGGTCGAAACAAGTACAGATTAAATATAAACTTTACCAAGAGTTGTTCTATCGTTATTGGTGATAGACCTGAAGTTGAGAAATGTCTACTACAATGAGAAGTAAAGGAAGCTAAAACCTTCCCCTATAAACGGATTGTCTTAAAAGGAGGTTTTCTGGGAGTTCTGGGACGAGAGAGTTCTATGACGAGTCTACCAGAAGTAATGTTTTTCTTTTTTCGCTGAAGTGACAGAACAAGCAGGATTTTTCGCCTATTTTCCATGTGAACCATTTGTGGTTTAGTGTATCACGCCGTGTGATAAATAAGGTCTGCTGTAGACCAGGCAATTAGATTCGACGCAGACTCGAGAACTCTGAACAATCTCCGATCTTGGAGTGAATTGCCCTTGTGATTTAATCATGCACTAGTGATCGAATTTTATTTACACTCATGTCCATAAATTAAGGATAATGAAGTTCAGGCAAAGAAAGAGACAGAAGCAAAACAAATTTGACTTATTTGTAAAGTCTATTTATTAAGCAAAAGGTAAAGAGCAACAAAGATGCTATATGTTTGACATAATTAATAAAAATTGCAATTTTTACTCCCTGGAGCAAATTTCAAAAAAGAACCTATTTACAAAAAACAGTATAACATGGTTAGTAATATTACACGATGCAATACAGGCCTTACCACGCCTCATGCTGAGTATCAAATTATCAATCTGATCTTGGGGAATATTACACCACTCATCAAGCAATGTCCTCCGAAGTTCCGGTTGACAGGTGGAAGGGGGTTGACGGGCTGCAATTCGTCGGCCAAACATATCCTACACATGCTCTATTGGATTCAAGTCCGGTGAGTATGCTGGCCAATCCATACGGGTGATATCCTCCAATTGAAGGCATTCGTCTACAATGTTTGCACGGTGAGGACGGGCGTTGTCATCCATAAACAGAAATTCAGCACCCATGGCGCCCCGAAACAAACGTACATGTTGTTCCAGAATGACATCCCGATAGATGTGGCCTGTCATCGTTACACTCTGAACATGCAGTTCAGTTCTGGAACCGATAATAATTCCTCCCCAAACAAGCCATCCTGCACCACCGTAACGGTGTCGTTCAATGGTGTTCTCTTGGTGGTAACGGGTACCTGGCGCTCTCCATATGAAAGTCCGGCGAAAATCAGACTGCAAACTAAACCTGGACTCGTCGGAAAACATCACACAAGACCACTGTTGCGGTGTCCACAATGCATGCTCTCTACTCCAGGTTAATCGCAGGCGACAGTGAGTTGCGGTAAGTTTAACACATCTGACAGGTCTACGAGCATATAGACCAATGTGCCCTAAGCGTCTGTACACGGTCTGCCTTGAAACTGTCATACCGGTAGCTGAAGAGCGCTGACGAGACAGGTCTGATGCTGTGCTCAGTCTGTCTCTTTTGGCAGTAACTACTAAATACCGGTTCTCATTCGGCGTTGTAACTCTGGGGCGACCTGTACTGTAACATCTACTCACATTACCACCATCTCGGAATCGTTGCCAAAGCCTGGAGATGACAGTCTGGGCGATGCCAAGTTCCTCGGATACTTCCAGCTGGGTACGTCCACATTCCAGTCGTCCAATAATTCTACCACGTAAAAAATCATCCAAATGCTTCCTTTGTGCCATAACTATGCGGTTATTGCACTGAAAGGCTTTTAAAGCGCTTGTGAACAATTTTACTTCTTTGCCACCATTCCTTATATAACCCTATCTTACGCTCTTGTCATTGTGACGTACTATCCGCGCCATCTGGTGGTTTCCTGTAATTTGTATATTCTTCTTCAAGATGTGTGTGATAATTCTACAGGTGAAATTTTTATTTTAGAGTTCTATTTCTGTGTGATTCTGAATTATCCTTAATTTATGGACATGAGTGTATATTTAAAAAGTTTTATTAATATATTTTGGAATGCATGCGTTTAAATTCTTCTCTGAGAATATTCATTTCAGTAATATTTTACTGAAAACATTTTTCTAAAATATTTTTACCAAAATATTTTAGTTGTAACAATCTGAAAGTGCTTGATTATTTGCTTGACATTATTTATTGCGATACGTTGATACACATTTAAGTCTATTCGACTTACAGAGAAGATTTTTAACTATCGGATACAGTACTTTCATTATAAAGTAGGCAATAAGCTTAGTGGTTTCTTGATGCAACTGAGAAACAAAACACAATCACAGCGTAAAGCATTGGGAAAAAACCATACTAATAATGTTATTAAAATAATGTAATAATATAACTGTTATAAATATTATATTGCAATGCTCTTCACACTACTGCTGCTTTCAGTTCAATTTTTTCTGATCCTTTCTTGCTGATCATTCATGAAAAAGCGACTGAATCTCCTTTTCCACGGAATTGAAAAATATTTCATAATATATTCCTTCCCATATTTCAACAATCACAGCAACAACAAAAAAGATATATACGTGCCGCATGGTAGAAAAAGATGGCAGGTAGAATTCCATTTTAAAGGTATATTGCAAAAGGAATATTCAATTCCCTACCTCCCAGGTGATTTGATTATTGCACTGAAAAATTTCTAGCTGCCAGGTAAAAATATATATATTTACGCAAACACTAAAACTAGTTAAAATAAAACTTTCAATTTGTAAACATTTATTTTAGTTGAATATAATTTTAGTTAAATATAAATGCAGATTTTCTGAGTATTTATTAATGTTATGTTTTCTGAGTATTGCAACAACTGATGATTGTAATTTGGATGCAAGATATAGTTCGGATGTATATGAAAGACTAAAGGTTATAATGCGAATGCGATATAACACGCATGTAGATGTAAGATTGGTTAATATAATTCAGATGTGGATGTAAGATATATTCTTATAATCAGATGTAGATGAAAGATTGATTCTTATAAATCAGATGTAGATGTAAGATTGATTCTTATAAATCAGATGTAGATGTAAGATTGATTCTTATAAATCAGATGTAGATGTAAGATTGATTCTTATAAATCAGATGTAGATGTAAGATTGATTCTTATAAATCAGATGTAGATGTAAGATTGATTCTTATAAATCAGATGTAGATGTAAGATTGATTCTTATAAATCAGATGTAGATGTAAGATTGATTCTTATAAATCAGATGTGATTTGATTCTTATAAATCAGATGTAGATGTAAGATTGATTCTTATAAATCAGATGTAGATGTAAAATCAGATTGATTCTTATAAATCAGATGTAGATGTAAAATCAGATGTAGATTCTTATAAATCAGATGTAGATGTAAGATTGATTCTTATAAATCAGATGTAGATGTAAGATTGATTCTTATAAATCAGATGTAGATGTAAGATTGATTCTTATAAATCAGATGTAGATGTAAGATTGATTCTTATAAATCAGATGTAGATGTAAGATTGATTCGCATAAAAAGATTTATTTTATATTATATGCATTGAATTTAAATAATGGCATATCACCGGAAAAAAAAAAGTTCTCGTTTTATAGTTTGATCTGATAGCGTATCGCTGTTGCAGTGGTAAATGATATAAGTGTGCAATTTGTATTTTTTGCAAACAATAAAATTTATGAGTTACCTATGCCGTTTGTTTTACAAATGTAATTAGTTTTCTGATTCTTAATGTTGACTATAATGATATTTTGTTTCATCTTTCAGTGCCTCCTGGAAAACCTGAAATAAAAGACAATGTGGGGAAGAACATCCAAGGTGTGATACGCATGTACAACGAAGGCGACACGCTGTACTTGATTTGTGAGAGTCAAGGAGGTGAGTACAATTCCTTATATCTTAAACTTTTTTCACCATTGATCCTTTCCAGGCTTCTTTATTCTTTATACACATCCTGTATTATTTTATTTCATAACTACCATAATAGAATTTAAATTTTCTGTGACTTTAAATCGTTTATTCTACAGTACGATGATTATTATATACGCATTATAACAGACATTATGTAAAAATTGCAAAAGGTTCGTAAAATATTCTGAAACAATAGGAAAAATGAAAGTTAAGACGAACACAATTTAAAATATAATCTAGGCTTACATTATAATCTGAGTGTTAGGAAAGCGTGACGGCAAAACAAGTCAGATAAAAACGAGTCTTTTTTGACGTCACCTCTTTTGATACGCACAATATAATATAATGCATATTATATATAAATTACACATTTGAAAACAGTCCTGGTAAAATACGAGCCATGACTATGGAGACAAAAAATAATTAAAATAAAACCTAGTGTCACATTCATTTCTAAGTGTCAGGAAAGCTTGAGGATAAAACACGTCCAACAAATACACTTCATTTCTGATTTCATTTCCTCCATAACGGAAAAGTAGCACACCTACACAACAAAACAATGAAGCATTTATTGTATGAAAACTGCAGTGAAAAGAAGCTGATTCTCCAGTTGAAGATCAACTCCTCAAGGTTCTATGGAAAGTCAGCGAAAGGAAAGCTGCTACTTGAAAGAATCCCACTTTAAAGAATCATTATATTAGAATGATTCACGCAATACTTGACTCATAAGTTGCATATCAACACGTGAAATAACTTATTGTATGAATTACTGTTGAAGCTAGCAGGCCGAATAATAACCGGGAATCTACCAAACGCTATTCTCATTCTCCCGCAAATGTTACTTTAAACTTTGCATATTCACTAATATTCTTTTATTCACTTTGCAATTTAAATTTAGTCATCTGGCTGTTTTGACACTCAGATACGACTTACTTTCCATAGTAAATACCATCCATCTTTATGGGTAATACCAACGCATATAGTTTGTCCAAGCAGTTTAAGAACACTCTGTTTATATTATTATATTAGTTATATCTCAAACGGATAGCTTTTTTTTTTAAACTTTTTTCTTAAAATTCCATATATTTGAGAAGCCTAATCTATAGAATAAATATTTTTTACCCATAAATAATAACACTTTTTAATATATACATTGTAGTTTCGTAGTGGAAAATAAAGTAGAATTTATTTTTATTTAATTTTTTTTTGATCAAGTTTCTTATTATATGGTTTCTTCATATGTTTCTTCTTTTTAAATGATGCATTAGTGAATGAATTATAAGTATCAGCACGTAAATTTAAAACTATATGTGGGTCGAAGCAAGTATACATTTAAAAATTAAAACATGCTTTCGCTCTAAGCAAATTATAGTCAGTTAAGTTACTTTTAAATATTTCTAAATTTTTTTGCTACTGACTTATGTATACCAGGAACAGCCTAATGACGGTTGAAAAAAGAAGAGTATTACAGTAACAAAGGACTTTTAGGAGTTAAAGCCTGGCATATATAAAACCCCCAGAAATTCTACCGTTCAGCCTAATTATTGATAAAAGATAATTTGTATGTTGTCAGCATCACTCTCTAGTCTCCTCTTTTTTTTTCTCTCATGCTACACACAAATACAGGTAGTTAATCATAAAAGTAAGAAAGCTGGCAAGTGTTTTTCCTCATAAACAATAATCTTTTTTTCACCCCAGTTAGCTGCCTTGGGTACCACAGGTTGCAAGTGGGAATACTGGTTTATTAGTTGTACGGAATTCATATTAAACTGTTGACCGCGGTCTAATTAGCCCAAAGTGTGCACAAAATTACAGTGGAATCACAAACAAAAACCAAATCCATCCAAGTTTAATCGGCCTCATCATCGCCGCAATAGCCCCATGGTGAGCCAAAGCCGACTGATTACTGGCAGATTTCGATACAGTTTTATTTTTCTGGAATTCCCCTTTCAGGAATACTCTCAACGCTTTGCAGTTAATCGCTTAATGGATTCCGAACCGCTACAAACATCCATGGCACCACCGGGACTCGAACACTGTGGCACCGAGCGCCAGAGCGCTAGTCACTCGACCATCAGAGCCTTAGTTGAATCCCAGTAGTCGCAAATTAAACAGAAGGTCCAAGAATGTGCAAAAGAAAAATATTATATTTTTCTAGTCTTTTTTTTATTTATTTGTAAGTTTTGCTACAAAGACGTACAAGTTTTGCATTCAAATACATTCTAAATATGGGCATTTTAGTTGCTTTTTAAATATTTGTGTCAAATTAATTTATGACAAAAATTTGTCCTAAAGCATACTAAAAGTAATGCATTTTATAAATTCATTCAAAAATCAACAGACACAAACCATTAAGTGTCTGGAATATTTGCTTTTACTCAGACTGCTTTTACTTCAACTAATTTTATAACCTTGAAACAAATCTCTTAAATCCATAATCATGATGCACAAAATCTTTAATCAAACAATAAAAAAAAAATGGTTAAATATAAGACGGTAGATAATAATTCACACCATTCACGTCACCCTCTGTCGTCGACAGCTGTTGCGATTTCCAGCCAGCAACGGCCAGAGAGAAATAATTTCCGAGTTTTCCATTTTAGTTTTAATTCGTTGCATCCCCATATTAAAACGACGACGAAATGAACTCATTTTTGTTGTCTGTGATAGTTTAATGATTCGTTCTCTCTGAACTGAATTCATCAATCAATTTTAACGAGTTCCTAATCATGTGCCTCAATAGGAATCTGCCTGTAGTATCTTTCGCTATTCATCGGGGGAGATGGTGTTGGCCACGCTTATTAAGATCAGGATTATTTTTGTCTGCGTAAATGGAATTTTGGAAAAAGGGATTTCTTAATCGAGATGTTTTGTTAGCATATTTGCTCAGTAACTTTTATTCCTAGAAAACCTTTTAATACTGATATGATTCTCATCGTAGGAATTCAGTAGTTTTGGTTTTTCCAAGTTTTATATCAACATTATTCCGTTTTTAATAACAAAAAAGATAATAAATGAATGATTTTATAGGTTTTTCATAAAAATAATTTAGATTTTAAAACACTTTTTTAATCTTTTTGTGACAAATTTTTCGGCCCAGCGATAAATAATGAATATAGATAATAGCGTTGGGTTTCATAGTTATTGATTCTTTTAGCTACTGAATCCTAGAGGTGACATTGATGTTTGTGCGTGGTTTGGAATCCACTTTAAATTGTAGGTCCCAGTGTAGCTAACCCAATGTGCACAAAAAATGGCCCGTAAAGGGACAACCAAACCAAACCTTTTTCTGAAGCTAGTTTCTGTGTTTTTTCCCATATGGCACACAAATACTGGGCAACTACTCGCAAAAGTAAGAAAGTTGAAAAGTGTTTTTCACTCTGAAAACTATTTTTTCTTCCCTTTCAGTTTAAACACAGTATGCGTAAGTTAAACAGAAGGTCCAAAGATGAGCAAAAGAAAAATTATTCTGTGTTCCTAATATTTTATTTATGAAATTATATCTCTTAAATAGCGGCTTTTTACATGCTTATTACATATTTGTGTCAAATTCATTTATGGTAAAAATTCGCATTAAAGCATACTAAAAGTAATGCATACTATAAGTATATTCAAAAATCATCAGACACAAACCATTAAGTGTTTGAAATATTTACTTTTACTCAAACTCTACATTTCAACTAATTTTATACCTTGAAACAAATCTCTTCAATCCATAATCATGATGCACAAAATCTTTAATCAAACAATATAAAAGAGGTAAATATAAGATGGTAGATAATAATTCACACCATTCACGTCACCCTCTGTCGTCGACAGCTGTTGCGATTACCAGCCATCAACGCCCAGAGAGAAATAATTTCCGAGTTTTCCATTTTAGTTTTAATTCGCTGCGTTCTCATATTAAAATGACGACGAAATAAATTCATTTTTGTTGTCTGTGATAGTTTAATGATTCATTCTCTCTGAACTGAATTCATCAATCAATTTTAACGAGTTCCTAATCA
Organism: Caerostris darwini; assembly: GCA_021605075.1. Lineage (NCBI taxonomy): Eukaryota > Metazoa > Arthropoda > Arachnida > Araneae > Araneidae > Caerostris > Caerostris darwini. The sequence goes on from BPLQ01010101.1 coordinate 1,002,052, forward strand.
CGTGCCACAATAGAAATCTGCCTGTAGTATCTTTCGCTATTCATCGAGGGAGATCGTGTTGGCCCCGCTTATTAATATCAGGCATTTTTTTTATCTCCCTAAATGGAATTTTGAAAAAGGGAGTTCGTAATCGAGATGCTTTGTTACTGTATTTGCGCAGGAAATTTTATTTCCAGAAAACCTTTTGATAGTGATATTATTATTATAATAGAAATTTAGTATTCTGGTTTTTTCAAGATTTATATCAACGTTATTAATTTTTAAATGATAAAAAAGGTACTAAATAAATGATTTTAATGGTGTTTCATGAAAATAATCTATTTTTTAATATTTTTACTGGCAAATATTTCAGGCTAGCGATACCAAGGAATGTAGGTAATGGCATTGGGTTTTATAGTTATTGCTTCTCTTAGATACTATAATAGTGATGATAGTATGATACTTAGATGCTATGGTTCGGAATCCACCTTAAAGTGTAGGGTCCCAGTGTAGCTACCCCAATGTGTGTAAAAAAATAGCCGTAGAACGACAGCCAAACCAAACCTTGTTCTGAAGGTAATTTCTGTGTTTTCTATCATACGATACACAAATGCATGGCAGTTGGCCGTAAAAGTAAAAAAGTTGAAAAGTGTCTTCCTTCCTGAAAAAATATTATTTCTTCCCTGTAAGTTTAATCGCAGGATGCGTAAGTTATACAGAAGGTCCAGGGATGTGCAAATGAAAAAAAAAATCTGTGTCCTTAATTTTTTTATTTATTTAATGTAATTTATAAACTTATACCTCTTAAATATGGGTAATGAATTTACAAATTCATTCAAAATTTAACAGACATAAACCTTTAAGGGATTGGATTGTTTACTTTTACTCAGACTCCACACTTCAACTAGTTTTATACCTTGAAACAAATCTCTTCAATCCATAATCTTGATGCAGAAAATCTTTAATCAAACAATAAAAAAGAGGTAAATATAAGATGGTAGATAATAATTCACACCATTCACGTCACCCTCTGTCGTCGACAGCTGGTGCGATTTCCAACCAGCAACGCCCAGAGAGAAATCATTTCCGAGTTTTCCATTTTAGTTTTAATTCGCTGCTTCCCCATATTAAAATAGCGACGAAATAAACTCATTTTTGTTGTCAGTGATAGTTTAATGATTCGTTCTCTCTGAACGAAATTCATAAATCAATTTTAATTTCCTAATTTTAAATTCCTAATCACGTGCCGCAATAGGAATCTGCCTGCAGTATCTTTCGCTATTCATCGAGGGAGATGGTGTTGGCTGCGCTTGTTAATATCAGAGGAATTCAGTAGTTTGGTTTTATATAAACATTATTCCGTTTTAAATGAGAAAAAAGATATTAAATTAATTATTTTCAAGGATTTTCGAAAAAATAATTCATAAATGGTTAATATAAAGGATTTTAAAGTTTTTTTTTTAATAAAAATAATTTATTTTTCCTGCCAAATCTTTCGGACTAGCGATACATAACGAATATAGATAATGGTATTATGTTTACATAGTTATTGCTTTCTGAGCTAACTATAGTGTAAGGTAGTTCAAATACGGCAAATGAAATAGAACCAAAACCTTCTGTGTCAATGTCAGGTATAAGTACTCAAATGTGTAGGTTGAAATAATTTCTTAATCGAGAATTTTGTCGCCTTTTAAAACTGATATTATTATTATTAATTCAATAGTTTTGATTTATTGAGTTTTATATAAACATTAATCCGTTTTAATTGAAAAAAAAAGATATTAAATGAACGATTTTAAAGGTTTTTCATAAAAATATTTTTTTCGAATATTTCGCTCCAGCGATATCTAACGAATATAGATAATGACATTGTGTTTAATAGTTGTTGCTTTCCTTAGATTCTGAATCTGCTGAGGAAATGGATGTTTGTGAGTGGTTCGGAATTCACTTAAATTGTAGGTCCCAGTGTAGCTAGCCCAATGTGTGCCTTAGAGCGACAACCAAACCAAAACTTGTCCTGAATATAGGTTGTGATTTTTTTCCCATAAGACACAAAAATACAGGGCAGCTCGTCGTAAAAGTATGAAAGTCGAAACATTTTTTCCACCCTGGAAAAATATTATTTCTTCCCTGTCAGTTTAATCGCAGTATGCGTAAGTTATACAGAAGGTCCAGGGATGTGTAAAAGAAAAAAAATCTGCGTTCCTGGTTTTTTTTTATTTATTTATTGTTATTTATGAAGTTATACCTCTTAAAGATGGGGTATTTATATGTTAATTAAATATTTGTGTCCAATTAATTTATGGTAAAAATTTGTATTAAAGCATATTAAAAGTAATGCATTTTATAAAATCATTCAAAAATCAACAGACACAAACCGTTAAGTGTTTGGAATATTTGCTTTTACTCAGACTCTACACTTCAACTAATTTTCTCTTCAATCCATAATTATGATGCACAAAATCTTTAATCAAACAATAAAAAAGAGGTAAATATAAGATGATAGATAATAATTCCCACCATTCACGTCACCCTCTGTCGTCGACAGCTGGTGCGATTTCCAGCCAGCAACGCAATTCCGAGAATTAATCTGAAATAATTTTCGAGTTTTACATTTTAGTTTGAATTCACTGCATCTCTCTATTAAAATGGCGACGAAATAAACTCATTTTTGTTGTCTGTGATAGTTCAATGATTTGTTCTCCCTGAACGAAATTCATCAATCAATTTTAACGAATTCCCTAATCAAGTGCCTCAATAGGAATCTGCCTGCTGTATCTTTCGCTATTCATCGAGGGAGATGGTGTTGGCCACGCTTATTAATATCAGGAATTATTTTTATCTCCTTAAATGGGATTTTTCAAAAAGGAATTTCTTAATTGAGATGTTTTGTTAACATATTTGCGCAGGAAATTTTATTCGCAGAAAATCTTTTAATACTGATATTATTATTATCATAGAGATTCAGTAGTTTGATTTTTCAAGTTTTATATCAACATTATACCGTTTTAAATGGAAAAAAATGTTAAATGAAAGAATTTTAATGGTTTTGAAAATAAATAATTTTTTTTTTTTAATATTTTTACTGCCAAATCTTTTTGGCCAGAGATACCTAATGAATATAGATAATGACATTGACTTTACATAGTTATTGCTTTTCTTAGAAACTACAGGGTAATCTAGTTCAAATATCAACAATCGAAATAGAACCAAAAACTTCTTTGTCAATGCCAGGTATAAGCACTATAAATATGTAGCCTGAAATAATTATTATAATGGTTTTTTAATATAATAATTATTTCAGACTGCATTTAAACAATATTGTGTTTTCAATGTAATAATTATTTCAGACTACATATAAACATCACTGGGTTTTTAAAATAATAATTATTTCAGACTACATATAAACATTATTCCGTTTTAAATGGGAAAAAAAGATATTAAATGAATAATTTTAAAATTTTTTCATAAAAGTAATTTATTTAATTTTTTTTTATTGGCAAATCTTTCGGTTCTGCGATACCTAATGAACATAGATAATGTCATTATTTTCACATGGTTATTGCTTTTCTTAGCTACTATAGGGTATTCTAGTTATACCGGCAATTGACCGGCAAATACCGGCAAATGAAATCGAATCATTGTCTTGCGGAACTCCTAAACAGGATAGGTGTCCTCCTCGAACACTTGCCCAATATGTACAATGGTACAATGAATTCTGAACATGTTTTGAGATGTCCAGGACTGAACAGGGAGGCTCAGCTCCATGGAGAAGTCTTGCAATTGTCTTGGGAGGCCAGGTGCCTCGTGGACTAAAATAAAATGCTCACTTTCTTTATTTACTCTCTCTCCCTTTGACTTTTGGTGATGTTTGAGACCGACTTATTGTCATGCTGTATGTTTGCTTTGTTCTGCTGGTTCCTACTTTGTGTGTGATCCTTATTGTAATGGATTGATTTCCAATAAAGTCATATGTTACAACAACAAAGAAATCAAACCGAAAACTTCTTTGTCAATGCCAGGTATAAATACTATCAATATGTAGGCTAAAATAATTATTCTATATGTTTCGAGGAGGGGTGAAGGAGGGTATGAATCCCTGAAATGTCATCCTCTCTAGTTGTTGCTTGAAAACCGAAGTTGAAAAATGTTGGTGCATTGTAGAACACCCACTTGACGCAGTCCGTATATAGCTGAATATATTACATTGCTGTAGGTTTAATCACGCATAATAGCAAGTCAGTGCACGATGATTAAAAAAAAACAGTTGTGATTTAGCACGAAGATTGATAATAGCACGAATAGATCTAGCAGATCTTTTCATGCTATTATCAATCTTATTATTGGAGTGCTCTGTCGTTTGGTATCCCAGGCTTCAGGTTCGAATCCTGGCGGTGGCATGGATGTTTGTGAGTGGTTTGGAATCCACATTAAATTGTTGGTCCTGTCTGTTTAGCCTAAATTGTGCACAAGATGACTGTAGAGCGACAAACCAAACCAAACCTGCAAACTTATTACTGGATTAAATGAAAAAAAATATATTAAATGAATGATTTTTAAGGTTTTCCATAAAAATAATTTATTTCTTAAAAAAGATTTTCAATCTTTTTACTGGAATATCTTTAGGGCCAACGATACCGTATGAATATAAATAATGGCATTGGTTTTACATAGTTATTGATTTTCTTAGTTACTATAGGTTAATCTAGTTCGAATGAAATCGAACCACAAACTTCATTGCAAATGCTATGTATATGTACTGCAAATATGTAATCTGAAATCATTATTCTATCTGTCTTGAAACCGAAATTGAAAAATGTTGGTGCATTGTAGAAGACTCTGTGCTTGTAACTGAGTAGAATTACTTATAAAAAATTACTTATCAGATTTAATTATAAGAAAACAAAATGGAAATCGTTATAACAACATGAGAACAGATTTATCATAATATAACCGTAGGAAATTGTAAGGAATATAATGTAATTGTAAGAAATACATAATCGTAGGTGATTGTAAAGCATATTTTTTTCTCATTAGAGTATTCAATTCAAATCAAAAACACATCTAGCGGTGTATTCCAATAACATGAAATAGACGGATCGCATTAAGTAGCTACTCTATACCCGCTATGCCCCACCGTAATTTTGAAATAATTCCAAGAGTCCCACCCGGGTGTTACTACCTTATATCTCAAGCTAAACAGGATAGTATGTCTTAAAATTTATTGTTCAATGCAATTGGAAACAAAACTCACTATCTACCTGTTTGTATCAACCATAATATACTCAATACTGGTTATATCAACCATAATATCATACTCAATACTGGTTATATCAACCATGATATCACACTTAATACTGGTAGTATCAACCATGATATCATACTTAATACTGAATCAACCATGATATCATACTTTTTACTCAATCAACCATGATATCATACTTTTTACTCAATCAACCATGATATCATACTCAATACTCAATCTTGTTATAAAAACATTATCAAATTGATTAGAATATAAGTTTTGTGACAATTTGTCACCAAATTTTAATAATTATAAATTTCATATTTTTTTCCCTGAACAGGCAAGCCTCCTCCCTCGCTGACGTGGTGGCGGGGTCCTTCGCTGATCGACGACACCTACGAGGTGGTGACGTCCTCCTTCCTCGTCCGGAACGAGCTTCAGTTGGAGACCCTGACCCGAAGAGATCTCATGGCCGAAATCACGTGCCAGGCCTCCAATAACAACGTGTCCGCCCCCGCCAAGAGCTCCGTCTCCCTCGATCTTAACTGTAAGTGAAAACGTTTTCTATTAATTCTTGTTCTTTTTCTTCTTCTTATTCTTCATTGGGGCAACAGCCCCATGATGGGCCAAAGCCGTCGACAAAACAGGAAGATTTAAAATATTCTTTTTGAAATAAGTGTCGAAAAAAGTTAAGAATTAATGGAAGTCGCATAAATATCAGCACTCTTCCTTACTGAAGCATTGGTGAACTTTCGCAAGATCTACAGTAATTCTGTGATTTCAATGACACTGTGCTTTCTAAGACATTATCTGAGCTTAATAAATGATAAACAGGAGAGTTCCATCAAATATTACGATTTAAAATATACTAATACTAATAATATAAGAATAATATTTAAAATAAATGACAAGAAAAGTAAAGGATTATTTAAATATACATAAATATCAGCACTGCAATCTATTATATTTTAAGAATATAAATGTTAATTAATGTTTTATATTTTTAAAGATGCATTTTACAAATGAAAGAAGCTGAACATTTATGTATCCTTACTGTCTTAAAGAGTTTGCTCTTAGCACTTATGCTGGCAATCTTGCGTCAGATCGTGTGAAGGCGTCAAATGCTAGATAGCCAATCACGCACATAACGTGGACTTATGTCTTAGTTTCCAGTCACTCATTCACATAAGTTAAACTGCTGCGCTTCAACATTTATTCTCCACTTCAACTGGTAATATACGTTAGGTGGGACTTGAGTTGGTGTGTAGAAAAAGTAAAAGTTAATTGTAAATGTATGTGTTTATGGCTTTATTGATTAAAAAAATCTTGTAGTATAAGTTGTTGAGACGATATAACTGCAGAACCGTGACACCTCCAAAAAAGAAAAATGCCTTCTAATAAGCCTTTAACAGATGGTGCAATTGATAATTTCTCTATTGAGTCGAGTACCCGAGAGATTTTAGTTATGACAGAGAAGGATTTATTCCTTCCCCAGATGCCCATGATATTTCGGATTGCATAACATTATAATAATAATTCACTTATATAAAACATTCATTAATGTTTAAGCATTATAAAAAAATAATTTATTTTCTCACTTATTTTCATTATTTTGTTTCATTTTTTCTGAGTGTAATGGTATTTGTGGCAAATGGCCGAGTGACTAGCGTTCTAACACTCGGTGCTACAGGTTTCGAGTTCAAGTATCTCCGGTGCCATAAATGTTTGTAGTGGTTCGGAATCCACTTTCAACAGCAAGTTTCGGTCTAATACGGCTGCTGAGGGTTGGGCGTAGGGCTGACAACTCCACCTCGTAAAAAGAAAAACATCTCTCGTCTTGTAATCTGCCAGTAGTCAGACGGCCTTGGCCAAAATGGGGCTGTTGTTCCAATATTGATAATGATGATGTAGTAATGATATTTAGGAAATAATTTTATCCCCATTTCCTATTATGCTCTGGTGCGGAGTCAAAATATTCTATCGTGAAAGGCCTAAATATTGTTAAAATAATCAGTATGATACACATAATTACATTTTATCACCACTCTTCAATCATATTTATCATAAAATTAAGACGTCTTCTAGTAAAGCCCCATCATCAAGGGTGAGGCAACACATCCTCACGTGACGGGCAGTAAAAGAGAAGGAAGGAAACTAATTGCCAAACACCTTGACAAACGTAATCAATTTCAATATAAAACAATCAAAATGTGAAAAAAACAACTGAAATCTGCTCGGCAAATTTCAACTTATCAAGTGTGAACATTCGAGAACGGATGAATAAACTCAGGACTATGCCAAATTTAATACTGCTCGAGATATATGAAGCAATTGATTGGAATACAAGAATGGTCAAATTCAAATAGCCACATAAATATAGCAATGTTGAATAGATCAAGAACTTCATGAAAAATAAATGTTTCAAGAATTTTTAAAAGAATATACAAAAGTAAGATAAATGTCGGTCGGAAATGAAGAATGAAGTATTCCAAATGGTACAAGAAACACTATAACAATCAATAGTCAAAAGAAAATATCAAAGTTTGAAATTTCTAGGCATAAATGAAGAATAAAGTATTCCAAATACAATAAGAAGCACTATACAGCTCCATAAGCACCGGAAAATGCAAAAGTGATAAATGTGAAACTTCAGAAAGAAGGAATTGATCAATGCACTACGAGTACTTATAACGATTGAAAATACAAATGTTTAAAATCCCAAAGTCAAATTCTCCAGAAAATTCCTGAAGACTAACGTTATTCCTGAAACATTTCAAGAATTAAGGGGTTCAAAGTACCATTTTCCCCTAAATTTGCAATGGAGATTAATTTGCTTGACCTTCTTTTTCGGATAACGTCACGGGCTTCTAACCAGGACAACATCATGTTCACACATAATAAAAAAGAAATTGAACCCTATTTTCACGGATAAGGCAGCACATCCACACGTGAGCTGTAGTAAAAGAGTACGAATAAAACTAATCACCGAACATATTGACAAACGTGATCAATTAAAATATGAAAAAAAAAAAAAATTCAAGATTCTAGTGTGACAAACAATTAAAACATAGTTTAACGCTAAATCTTGTGATAAATCTTGTTAACTATTAGTCGAAGAAAAATATATTAAAAGTCCTTAAATAGCACCATCTAAGTGAAAAGACGAACCAAAGACTCCCGTAAGTAAAAGGCAACCCCAGAATTACTGCACACAATCTAAGCCCGCTGGTCCAAGAAACATAATTGATGGCCCCGTAATCCTCACATGAGGCTCATATTCGAGTCTCCTTTTCCATCCAAATGACCCTATCGCCGGGTGTTAACAAAGCCTCAAACAACAAAACGCTACTCTTGTCCACGCCTGCTTTGTCGTCTAATAACGTCCGTCGACCCATGCAGAATGGCTTTATTATAGTCTGCATTATTAGTTTTCTTGTCCAAAGCACCAGTCGCATGGCTTGTAAATAACCTTTTGCAATTATTTCCCCTTTTCTTTTACACTCAGGGCTCGCAGAACGGTCGTAGGTTTGTAGGGTAGTCGTTAGGAGGGTGATGAATGCTTCTGTGAATTTTCGGAATGTGGTATCATTTAGTTAGTGGTTGTCATTTGTAATGATATTTTGACATATTTTTTCTTTATACTTTTAAGTACATTTCTTGAGTTTTGTGGATAAGGAATATACAGTGATTCTTTTTTTCTGATACAAAGATTGAAATATCACTATGAATAAAATCTAATCGTTGCGACATAATCGCAGTTATTGTTCATACCAATCAAAATGAGTAATAATTTGTAACAATGTTTCAAAATCTCTCGTGCTAGATTGTAATTCTAAAAAAAAAAATTTTTTAAAGTATCTTCTCATAATCTTCGATTTTTTTTAATAAAAATTCTAACAAATTTGTAATACATTTTTGATCTTTCTATTTCATTCCTTAATGCCTTGCGGCCTGATGGCCAATTAGCTAGTGCTCTGGCCATTGGTACGATAGTTCTCAGATTCGAATCCTGGCAATGGCGAGGTTTTTGTGAATGGTTCGGAATCCACATTAAACTGTATGTCCCGGTCAGTTTAGCCCTAGTGCGAACACGATGACCGTAGAGCGACAAATGAAACGAAACCAAACTAATCTTGACATCATTACCAACATAAATGAACATTTAGGTTTTTATATAATTATAATTACTATCATTAATAAAAAGAAAAATATTGATTACCATTATGCTCTACATAATAATAATGAATTTCTTACGCCCGGCATATAAATTACTATTAGCGTTTAACTACCAGAAATGGGGACAGCTTTGTTTTTTGTGCATTTTTATAGTTTTTTCCTTATTATTTTTCTTTTTTATTTCCTATCATTATAAAATCGTTAGGACAAATAATTAATATTTAATAAAAATAACTGTAGGTCCCAATCTAATTAGCCCGTAGTCTGCACAAAAGTACCGTAAAGTGACAAACCGAACTAAACCAAACAACATGACAGACAATTAAAGAGCAGGAAAAAAACAAATTGACAAACTTAATCAACTGTAAAATGAAAAAAAAAATGAAATTCAAGATTCTAGTGTAACAAGCAAGCAAATCATAGTTTAACGCTAACTCTTGTGATAAATCTTGTTAAACTATTAGCCGAAGAAAAATATACTAAAACCCCTTAAAATAGCAATTTCTAAGTTAAAAGGCGTATAGCTTGGCTTCAACCAGAGCTTCCGTTAGTTAAAGACAAAACCAGAATTAATGCACGCAATCTAAGCCCGCGGGTCCAAGAAACATAATGGATGGCCCCGTAATCCTCACATGAGGCTCATATTCGAGTCTCTTTTTCCATCCAAATGTCCCTATCGCCGGGTGTTAACAAAGCCTCAAACAACAAAACGCTTCTCTTTTGCCCGCCTGCTTTGTCGTCTAATAACGTCCGTCGACCCATGCAGAATGGCTTTATTATGGTCTGCATTATTAGTTTTCTTGGCCAAATCTCTGGTCTCATGGCTTGTAAACAACTTTTTGCAATTATTTCCCCTTTTCTTTTACACTCAGGGCTCGCAAAACGGTCCTAGGTTTGTTAGGGTGGTCGTTAGGAGGGTAATGAATGCTTCTGTGAATTTTCGGAATGTGGTAACATTTAGTTAGTAGTTGTCATTGTAATGGGATTTTGACATAATTTTACTTCAAAATTTTAAGTGCGTTTCTTCAGTTTTGTGGTTATGGAATATACTGTGATTTTTTTTTTTTTGATGCATTATAGATTGAAATATCACTCTGAATAAGACCTAATCATTACGACCAAATCGTAATTTAGTCCATTGTAATCCCAATGAGTAATAATTTGTAACAATGCTTCAAACTCATTCTTGCTGGCCTGTAATTTTGAAATATAAAATTTAAAATATTCTGCTAATCTTCTCCTTTTTTTAATGGGGCCTGATGGATGAGAGGCCAGCGCTCTGGCGCTAGGTACCACGAGTTTCCGATTTGAGTCCCGGCGATGCCATAGTAGTTTGTATTGGTTCGGAATTCACTTTATACTGTAGTTCCCGGTCTGTTTAGCCCATAGTGAGCGCCAAGATGCCCGTCGAGCTGCAAACCAAACTTTTCTGAATAAAAATTCAAACAAATTTTTAATTCTTTTCAAATCCTTCTGCTTATCTTCGTGGCCTTGATGGCAAATTATATAGCGGTTTGGCTTTTGGTACCACAAGCTTCAGGTTCGAATTCTGGTGGTGGCATGAATGCTTGTGAGGGGTTCAGAATCCACGTTAAACTGTAGGTCTTGGTCTACTTTGGCCAAAGTGTGCCCAAAATTACCGTCGAGTGACAAACCAAACCACATGACAGACAATAAAAGAGTAATAAAAAAATAGAGATTAACCGAACTATTAACTATTAGCCGAAGAAAAGTAATATTAGAATCCTTTAAAATAGCTGCATCTAAGTGAAAATGGCGGATAACTTGGCGTCAACCAAAGCTCCCGTACGTTAAAGACAACCCCAGAAAGTACTGCACGCAATCTAAGACCGCGGGTCCAAGAAACATAATTGATGGCCCTGTAATCCTCACATGAGGCTCATATTTGAGTCTACTTTTCCATCTAAATGACCCTATTGCCGGGGGTTAACAAAGCCTCAAACAACAAAACGCTACTCTTTTCCACGCTTGCTGTGTCGTCTAATAACGTCCGTCGACCCATGCAGAATGGTTTTATTATGGTCTGCATTATTAGTTTTCTTGCCCAAAGCACCAGTCGCACGGCTTGTAAATAACCTTTTGCAATTATTTTCCCTTTTCTTTTTACACTCAGGGAGCTCAAAACGGTCGTAAGTTTGTTAGGGTTGTCATTAGAAGGGTAATGAATTCTTCCGTGAATTTTTCGCGGAGTGTAGTATCATTTAGTTAGTGGTTGTCATTTGTAATGAGATTTTGACATAATTTAAGTTATAGTTTTAAGTACGTATCTTCAGTTTTGTGAGTAAGGAATTTAGGGCGATCTTTTTTTATGTATTATAGATTGAAATATCATTATGAACAAACCCTAATCATTATAATCAAATAGTATTTGTAGTCCGTAGTAATCACAATGAGTACTAATTTGTAACAATGTTTCAAAATCTTTCGTTATTTAATTTTCACAATAAAAAAAATTAAAAAAAAAATTAAAAAAACATTTGTCTGATAATCTTCATATCTTTTGAATAAAATTTCTGACAAATTTGTAAAACATATCAGATCCTTCTGCTTAACTTCTTGACGCCCTGGCGACTTCTTGATGGCCAATTGGCTAGCTCTCTAGCCGTTCGTAGTGCGGGCTTCAGGTTCGAACCCATGGATGTTTGTTAATGTTTGAGAATCCACGTTAAACTGTAGGTTCCGGTATAATTAGCTGATAGTGTGCACAAAATGACCGTAGAGTGACAATCCAAACTAAACCAAACCATATGACAGGCAATAAAACAGTAAGGAGAAAACAAATTGCCAAACACATTGACAAAAGTAATCAATTTTAATATGGAAAAAACAATTGAAATTCAAGGTTCTAATACAACAAAAATGTAAAACATTTGACTAAAGTGAAATATAAGATTTGTTAAGCAAAACAATATGGATAAAAACAAATTTCTACATTTGTAGTTGTTGAATAGTAATTCATAAGCCGGGAATAACTAACTGATTATTATTCCGGGCATGAATTATTAAAACTAATTTCTTATATGTCTGGTGTTATTTTTATGAGATATTAATTGTTTAAATGATTTTATATTGATAATTCAAAAAGCAAAAATCCTTAATGCTTAATCTTGTGATAAACCTCGTTAACTGCTCGTCGAAGAAAATATATATAAAACCCCCTTAAAATAGCAGTATCTAAGTGAAAAAGCCGAATGGCTTGGAGTCAACGAAAGCTCCCGTAAGTTAAAGACAACCCCAGAATTACTGCGTGCAGTCTAAGCCCGCGGGTCTAAGAAACATAATTGATGGCCCTCTAATCCTCACACGAGGCTCATATTCGAGTCTCCTTTTCCATCCAAATCACCCTATCGCTGGGAGTTAACAAAGCCCCAAACAACAAAACGCTGCTCTTTTCCGCGCCTGCTTTGTCGTCTAATAACGTCCGTCGGCCCATGCAGAATGGCTTTATTATGGTCTGCATTATTAGTTTTCTTGCCCAAAGCACCAGTCACACGGATTGTAAATAACCTTTTGCAATTATTTCCCCTTTTACACTTATGGATCGTGAAATGGTCCTAGGTTTTTTAGGGTGGTCGTTAGGAGGGTAATGAATGCTTCTGTGAATTTTCGGAATGTGGTATCATTTAGTTAGCGGTTGCCATTTGTAATAAGATTTTGACATAATTTTGCTTTATAATTTTAAGTAAGTTTATTTAGTTTTAAGGGTAGGAAATATGCTGTGATTTATTATTATGATTCAGAGACTCAAATATCACTATGAATGAAACCAAATCATTACGACCGAACCGTAATTGCAGTCCATAGTAATCACAGTGAGTAATAATTTGTAACAATGTTTCAAAATCTTTAGTGCTAGACTGTAATTCTGAAAGGTAAACTAAAAATATTCTGATAATCTTTTCCTTTTTCGAATGGGACCGGATGGCCCGAGTGGCTAGAGCTCTGGCACTCGGTACTATAAGTTTCGGGTTCGTTACCCGGTGATGACATAGATATTTCCAGTGGTTCGGAATTCACTTTATAATATATGTCCCGGTCTGTTTAGTCCATAGTGTGCACAAGATGACCGTAGAGCTACAAACCAAACCTTTTTGAATAAAAATTCTAACACATTTGCAATACGTTCCAGATCCTTCTGCTTATATTTGTGGCCTGATGGCCAATTGTATACCGCTCTGGTGTTTAGTTCCACGGGCTTCAGGTTCGAATCCTGGCGGTGGTATGGGTGTTTGTGAGTGCTTCGGATGCCACGTTAAACTGCAGGGCCTGTTCTAATTAACCCATAGTCTGCGCAAAATGACTGTAGAGCGACAAGCCTAACTAAACCAAACGTCATGACAGGCAAATAAAAGAGTAAGAAGAAAACAAATTGCCAAACATCTTGATAACGTAATCAATTGCAATATGAGAAAAAACATTTGAAAATTCAAGATTACAGTGTATCAAAAATGTAAAACAACAGTTTAATGCATAATCTTGTGACAAATCTTGTTAACTATTAGTAGAAGAAAAATATATCAAAACCCCTTAAAATAGCAACCTCTAAGTCAAACAGCTAAGTACTTGCCGTCAACCAGAACTTCTCTAAGTTAAAGACCCCAGAATTACAGCTCGCAACCTAAGCCCGCGGGTCCAAGAAACATAATTGATGGCCCCGTAATCCTCACATGAGGCTCATATTCAAGTCTCCTTTTCCGTCCAAATGACCCTATCGTTGGGTGTTAACAAAGCCCCAAGCAGCAAAACGCTGTCGTCTAATAACGTCCGTCGACCCATACAGAATGGCTTTATTATGGTCTGCATTATTAGTTTTCTGGCCCAAAGCACCAGTCACACGGCTTGTAAATAACCTTTTGCAATTATTTCTCCTTTTCTTTTACACTCAGGGCTCGCAAAGCGGTCCTAGGTTTGTTGTGGCGGTCGTTAGAAGGGTAATGAATGCTTCTGTAAATTTTCGGAATGTGTTATCTTTTGGTTAGTGGTTGTCATTTGTAATGAGATTTTAACATAATTTTGTTTTTTAATTTTAAGTACGCTTCTTCAGTTTTGTGTTTAAAGAATATATGGGGACTTGTTTTCCTAATAGGGAGACTGAAATATCACTATGATCAAAACTTAATCATTACAACCTAATCGTAATTGTAGTCCACATTAATCACAAAGAGGAATAATTCGTAGCAATGTTTCAAAATCTATCGCACTTGACTGTAATTTTGAAAAATAAAAAAATTTAAAAGAAATCTTCTGATAATCTGTACTTTTTGTAATTGTAATCTTCTGTAATTGTACTTTTTTGAATAATATTTCTGACAAATTTTTAATACGTTTCTGATCCTTCTGCTTAATTTCCTGACATTCTGCGGCCTAATGTCCAATTGCCTAAGTGCTCTGGCCGTTGGTACCGTAGACTAACAGCTCTATAGATTTGAATCCTGGCGGTGGTTTGGTTATTTGTTGGGATTTCGGAATCCAAGTTAAACTTTGGTCCCAATCTATTTATCCTAAAATGTACATTAGACCTTAGTACGAGAAACCAATCTGGGAAAACCCAGTTTCCAAGGATGCAACACATACTCAAGTGAACGACAGTAGAAGAATAGGAAGAAAACAAATTGTCAAACATCTTGACAAACATAATCAAATGTAATATGAAAACGCGCAATTGAAATTCAAGATTCTAGTGTAACAAACAAGTAAAACATAGTTTAATGCTTAATCTTGTTAACTACTAGTCGAAGAAAAAGATATTAATACCCATTAAAATAGCAACGTCTAAGTGAAAAGGCGAATAGCGTGGAGTCAACCAAAGCTCCCGTAAGTTAAAGACAACCCCAGAATTACAGCACGCAATCTAAGCCCGCGGGTCCAAGAAACATAATGGATGGCTCCGTAACCTTAAATGAGGCTCATATTCGAGTCTCCTTTTCCATCTAAATGACCCAGTCGCCGGGTGTTAACAAAGCCTCAAACAACAAAACGCTTCTCTTTTCCACGCTTGCCTTGCCGTCTAATAACGTTCGTCGACCCATGCAGAATGGCTTTATTATGGTCTGCATTATTAGTTTACTTGCCCAAATCTCCGGTCTCACGGCTTGTAAATAACCTTTTGCAATTATTTCCCCTTTTCTTTTACACTCAGGGCTCGCAGAACGGTCGTAGGTTTGTTATGGTGGTCGTTAGAAGGGTAATGAATGCTTCTGTGAATTTTCGGAATGTGGTATCATTTAGTTAGTGAATGTCATGTGTAATGAAATTTTGACATGGTTTTACTTTATAATTTTAAGTACATTTCCTCAGCTTTCTGGGTAAGGAATGTACTGTGATTTTATTTTTCTGATATTGAGACTGAAATATCACTACGACCAAAACCTAATCATTACGATCCAAACATAATTGAAGTCCGTAGCAATCACAATGAGTAATAGTTTATAACAATATTTCAAAATCTTTATTGCTAATGTTTCAAAATCTTTCGTTTTTTATTTTCAAAATAAAAAAAAAAAAAAAAAAAAAAAAAAAAAAACAATCTTCTGATACTCTTCTACTCTTTCGAATAAAAATTCTAACAAATTTGTAATACGTTTCAGATTCTTCTGCTTAACTTCTTGACGCCCTGTGGCCTAATATTCAATTGCCTAGCACTCTGGCAGTTGGTACCATAGGCTTCAGGTTCGAATCCATGAATATTTGTTAGTGGGTTAGAATCCACATTTAACTGTAGGTTCTGGTCTAATTAGCCCATAGTGTGCACAATATTATCGTAAAGCGACAAACCAAACTAAATCAAACCACGTGACAAGCAATAAAAGAGTAAGAAGAAAACAACTTGCCAAACATCTTGACAAACGTAATCAATTTCAATATAAAAAAAAAAAAAAAAAAGTTCAATTTCAAGATTCTAGTATAACCAAAAAGTAAAACATACTTTATTTTGTTAATATTTTGAAAAATCTTGTGAACTACTAGTCAAAGAAAAAGATATTAAAACCTCTGAAAATAGCAACCTTTATGTGAAAAGGCGAATAGCATGGCGTCCACCAAAGCTCCCGTAAGTTAAAGACAACTCCAGAATTACTCTGAAATACCCGCGGGTCCAAGAAACATAATTGATAGCCCTGTAATCCTCACATGAGGCTCATATTCGAGTCTCTTTGTCCATCCAAATGACCCTATCGCCAGGTGTTAACAAAGCCTCAAACAACAAAACGCTACTCTTTTCCCCGCCTGCTTTGTCATCTAATAACGTCCGTCGACCCATGCAGAATGGCTTTATTAGAGTCTGCTTTATTAGTTTTCTTGGCCAAATCTCTGGTCTAATGGCTTGTAAATAACCTTTTGCAATTATTTCCCCCTTTCTTTTACACTCAGGCCTCGCAAAACGGTCGTAGGTTTGTTAGGATGGTCGTTACGAGGGTAATGAATGCTTCAGTGAATATTCGGAATGTAGCATCATTTAGTTAGTAGTTGTCATTCGTAATGAGATTTTGACGTAATTTTGCTTTATAATTTTATGTAAGGTTCTTCAGTTTTGTGAGTAGGGAATATACTGTGATTTTTGTTATGCGTTACAGATTGCAATATCACTATGACCAAAATCTAATCATTACGACAGAATCGTAATTTTTGTCCAGAACAATCGCAGAGGGGAATAATTTGTAACAATGTTACAAATTCTTTCGTTTTTATTTTTCAAAATAAAAAAATAAAAAAAAAACTATCTTCTGATAATCTTCTACTCTTTTGAATAAAAATTCTAACAATTTGTAATACACTTCTGATCCTTTAGCTTAACTTCTTGACGCTGTGCGACCTTTAGGCAATTGGCTAGCGCTCTGGCCGTTGGTACCACATTCTTCAGGTTCGAATCCTGGAGATGATATGAGTGTTTGTGAGTGGTTCGTTATCCAGATACACTACAGGGCCCGATCTAATTAGCCTGTAGTCTGTACAAAATGACCGTAGAGCGCAAACCAAACGTCATGACAGGCAATAAAAAAGTAAGATGAAAACAAATTTCCAAGTATCTTGACAACGCAAGCAACTGTAACATGAAAAAAAAAATTGAAATTCCAGATTCTAGTGTAACCAAAAAGTAAAACATAGTTTAATGCTTAATCTTGTGATGAATTTTGTTAACTACTAGTCGAAGAAAAAGATATTAAAATCCCTTAAAATAGTATCATCTAAGTGAAAAAGCGAATAACTTGGCATCTACCAAAGGTTCCGTACATTAAAGACACCCCCAGAAATTACTGCAAGCAATCTGAGCCCGCTGGTGCAAGAAACATAATTGATGGCCCCGTAATCCTGACATGAGGCTCATATTCGAGTCTCCTTCTCTATCCAAATGACCCTAACGCCCGGGTGTTAACAAAGCCTCAAACAACAAAACGCTACTCTTTTCCACGCTTGCTGTGTTGTCTAATAACGTCCGTCGACCCATGCAGAATGGTTTTATTATGGTCTGCATTATTAGTTTTCTTGCCCAAAGCACCAGTCTCACGGCTTGTAAATAACCTTTCGCAATTATTTCCCCTTTTCTTTTACACTCAGGGCTCGCAGAACGGTCGTAGGTTTGTTATGGTGGTCGTTAGAAGGGTAATGAATGCTTCTGTGAATTTTCGGAATGTGGTATCATTTAGTTAGTGAATGTCATGTGTAATGAAATTTTGACATGGTTTTACTTTATAATTTTAAGTACATTTCCTCAGCTTTCTGGGTAAGGAATGTACTGTGATTTTTATTTTTCTGATATTGAGACTGAAATATCACTACGACCAAAACCTAATCATTACGATCCAAACATAATTGAAGTCCGTAGCAATCACAATGAGTAATAGTTTATAACAATATTTCAAAATCTTTATTGCTAATGTTTCAAAATCTTTCGTTTTTATTTTCAAAATAAAAAAAAAAAAATTAAAAAAAAAAAAAAAAAAAACAATCTTCTGATACTCTTCTACTCTTTCGAATAAAAATTCTAACAAATTTGTAATACGTTTCAGATTCTTCTGCTTAACTTCTTGACGCCCTGTGGCCTAATATTCAATTGCCTAGCACTCTGGCAGTTGGTACCATAGGCTTCAGGTTCGAATCCATGAATATTTGTTAGTGGGTTAGAATCCACATTTAACTGTAGGTTCTGGTCTAATTAGCCCATAGTGTGCACAATATTATCGTAAAGCGACAAACCAAACTAAATCAAACCACGTGACAAGCAATAAAAGAGTAAGAAGAAAACAACTTGCCAAACATCTTGACAAACGTAATCAATTTCAATATAAAAAAAAAAAAAAAGTTCAATTTCAAGATTCTAGTATAACCAAAAAGTAAAACATACTTTATTTTGTTAATATTTTGAAAAATCTTGTGAACTACTAGTCAAAGAAAAAAGATATTAAAACCTCTGAAAATAGCAACCTTTATGTGAAAAGGCGAATAGCATGGCGTCCACCAAAGCTCCCGTAAGTTAAAGACAACTCCAGAATTACTGCGCGCAATCTAAGCCCGCGGGTCCAAGAAACATAATTGATAGCCCTGTAATCCTCACATGAGGCTCATATTCGAGTCTCTTTGTCCATCCAAATGACCCTATCGCCAGGTGTTAACAAAGCCTCAAACAACAAAACGCTACTCTTTTCCCCGCCTGCTTTGTCATCTAATAACGTCCGTCGACCCATGCAGAATGGCTTTATTAGAGTCTGCTTTATTAGTTTTCTTGGCCAAATCTCTGGTCTAATGGCTTGTAAATAACCTTTTTGCAATTATTTCCCCCCTTTCTTTTACACTCAGGCCTCGCAAAACGGTCGTAGGTTTGTTAGGATGGTCGTTACGAGGGTAATGAATGCTTCAGTGAATATTCGGAATGTAGCATCATTTAGTTAGTAGTTGTCATTCGTAATGAGATTTTGACGTAATTTTGCTTTATAATTTTATGTAAGGTTCTTCAGTTTTGTGAGTAGGGAATATACTGTGATTTTTGTTATGCGTTACAGATTGCAATATCACTATGACCAAAATCTAATCATTACGACAGAATCGTAATTTTTGTCCAGAACAATCGCAGAGGGGAATAATTTGTAACAATGTTACAAATTCTTTCGTTTTTATTTTTCAAAATAAAAAAATAAAAAAAAAACTATCTTCTGATAATCTTCTACTCTTTTGAATAAAAATTCTAACAATTTGTAATACACTTCTGATCCTTTAGCTTAACTTCTTGACGCTGTGCGACCTTTAGGCAATTGGCTAGCGCTCTGGCCGTTGGTACCACATTCTTCAGGTTCGAATCCTGGAGATGATATGAGTGTTTGTGAGTGGTTCGTTATCCAGATACACTACAGGGCCCGATCTAATTAGCCTGTAGTCTGTACAAAATGACCGTAGAGCGCAAACCAAACGTCATGACAGGCAATAAAAAAGTAAGATGAAAACAAATTTCCAAGTATCTTGACAACGCAAGCAACTGTAACATGAAAAAAAAAAATTGAAATTCCAGATTCTAGTGTAACCAAAAAGTAAAACATAGTTTAATGCTTAATCTTGTGATGAATTTTGTTAACTACTAGTCGAAGAAAAAGATATTAAAATCCCTTAAAATAGTATCATCTAAGTGAAAAAGCGAATAACTTGGCATCTACCAAAGGTTCCGTACATTAAAGACACCCCCAGAAATTACTGCAAGCAATCTGAGCCCGCTGGTGCAAGAAACATAATTGATGGCCCCGTAATCCTGACATGAGGCTCATATTCGAGTCTCCTTCTCTATCCAAATGACCCTAACGCCCGGGTGTTAACAAAGCCTCAAAACAACAAAACGCTGCTCTTTTACACGCCTGCTTTGTCGTCTAATAACGTCCGTCGACCCATGCAGAATGGTTTTATTATGGTCTGCATTATTAGTTTTCTTGCCCAAAGCACCAGTCTCACGGCTTGTAAATAACCTTTCGCAATTATTTCCCCTTTTCTTTTACACTCAGGGCTCGCAGAACGGTCGTAGGTTTGTTATGGTGGTCGTTAGAAGGGTAATGAATGCTTCTGTGAATTTTCGGAATGTGGTATCATTTAGTTAGTGAATGTCATGTGTAATGAAATTTTGACATGGTTTTACTTTATAATTTTAAGTACATTTCCTCAGCTTTCTGGGTAAGGAATGTACTGTGATTTTATTTTTCTGATATTGAGACTGAAATATCACTACGACCAAAACCTAATCATTACGATCCAAACATAATTGAAGTCCGTAGCAATCACAATGAGTAATAGT
The DNA here is from genome assembly GCA_021605075.1 of Caerostris darwini. Taxonomy (NCBI): domain Eukaryota; kingdom Metazoa; phylum Arthropoda; class Arachnida; order Araneae; family Araneidae; genus Caerostris; species Caerostris darwini. Next base: position 1,022,739 of record BPLQ01010101.1, read on the forward strand.
TTATAACAATATTTCAAAATCTTTATTGCTAATGTTTCAAAATCTTTCGTTTTTTATTTTCAAAATAAAAAAAAATTAAAAAAAAAAAAAAAAAAAAAAACAATCTTCTGATACTCTTCTACTCTTTCGAATAAAAATTCTAACAAATTTGTAATACGTTTCAGATTCTTCTGCTTAACTTCTTGACGCCCTGTGGCCTAATATTCAATTGCCTAGCACTCTGGCAGTTGGTACCATAGGCTTCAGGTTCGAATCCATGAATATTTGTTAGTGGGTTAGAATCCACATTTAACTGTAGGTTCTGGTCTAATTAGCCCATAGTGTGCACAATATTATCGTAAAGCGACAAACCAAACTAAATCAAACCACGTGACAAGCAATAAAAGAGTAAGAAGAAAACAACTTGCCAAACATCTTGACAAACGTAATCAATTTCAATATAAAAAAAAAAAAAAAAAAAGTTCAATTTCAAGATTCTAGTATAACCAAAAAGTAAAACATACTTTATTTTGTTAATATTTTGAAAAATCTTGTGAACTACTAGTCAAAGAAAAAGATATTAAAACCTCTGAAAATAGCAACCTTTATGTGAAAAGGCGAATAGCATGGCGTCCACCAAAGCTCCCGTAAGTTAAAGACAACTCCAGAATTACTGCGCGCAATCTAAGCCCGCGGGTCCAAGAAACATAATTGATAGCCCTGTAATCCTCACATGAGGCTCATATTCGAGTCTCTTTGTCCATCCAAATGACCCTATCGCCAGGTGTTAACAAAGCCTCAAACAACAAAACGCTACTCTTTTCCCCGCCTGCTTTGTCATCTAATAACGTCCGTCGACCCATGCAGAATGGCTTTATTAGAGTCTGCTTTATTAGTTTTCTTGGCCAAATCTCTGGTCTAATGGCTTGTAAATAACCTTTTGCAATTATTTCCCCCTTTCTTTTACACTCAGGCCTCGCAAAACGGTCGTAGGTTTGTTAGGATGGTCGTTACGAGGGTAATGAATGCTTCAGTGAATATTCGGAATGTAGCATCATTTAGTTAGTAGTTGTCATTCGTAATGAGATTTTGACGTAATTTTGCTTTATAATTTTATGTAAGGTTCTTCAGTTTTGTGAGTAGGGAATATACTGTGATTTTTTGTTATGCGTTACAGATTGCAATATCACTATGACCAAAATCTAATCATTACGACAGAATCGTAATTTTTGTCCAGAACAATCGCAGAGGGGAATAATTTGTAACAATGTTACAAATTCTTTCGTTTTTATTTTTCAAAATAAAAAAATAAAAAAAAAACTATCTTCTGATAATCTTCTACTCTTTTGAATAAAAATTCTAACAATTTGTAATACACTTCTGATCCTTTAGCTTAACTTCTTGACGCTGTGCGACCTTTAGGCAATTGGCTAGCGCTCTGGCCGTTGGTACCACATTCTTCAGGTTCGAATCCTGGAGATGATATGAGTGTTTGTGAGTGGTTCGTTATCCAGATACACTACAGGGCCCGATCTAATTAGCCTGTAGTCTGTACAAAATGACCGTAGAGCGCAAACCAAACGTCATGACAGGCAATAAAAAAGTAAGATGAAAACAAATTTCCAAGTATCTTGACAACGCAAGCAACTGTAACATGAAAAAAAAAAATTGAAATTCCAGATTCTAGTGTAACCAAAAAGTAAAACATAGTTTAATGCTTAATCTTGTGAAGAATTTTGTTAACTACTAGTCGAAGAAAAAGATATTAAAATCCCTTAAAATAGTATCATCTAAGTGAAAAAGCGAATAACTTGGCATCTACCAAAGGTTCCGTACATTAAAGACACCCCCAGAAATTACTGCAAGCAATCTGAGCCCGCTGGTGCAAGAAACATAATTGATGGCCCCGTAATCCTGACATGAGGCTCATATTCGAGTCTCCTTCTCTATCCAAATGACCCTAACGCCCGGGTGTTAACAAAGCCTCAAAACAACAAAACGCTGCTCTTTTACACGCCTGCTTTGTCGTCTAATAACGTCCGTCGACCCATGCAGAATGGTTTTATTATGGTCTGCATTATTAGTTTTCTTGCCCAAAGCACCAGTCTCACGGCTTGTAAATAACCTTTCGCAATTATTTCCCCTTTTCTTTTACACTCAGGGCTCGCAAAACAGTCGAGGGTGGTCGAATGCTTCTCTGAATTTTCGGAATGTGATATCATTTAGTTAGTGGTTGTCATTTTAATCAGATTCTGGCATAATTTTAATTTATAATTTTAAGTACGTTTCTTCAGTTTTGTTGGTAAGGAATATACTGCGATATTTTTCTTCTCGGGATTTTTTAAAAATGTGTCTGAACATGTCAAGCAATCGTAATATGACTTGTTTGGGTGGTACTGTTCTATAAAGTGTTTTGACAACCATTTATTGATCTATAGGTTTTTGTTGCATACGTGTCATATTCCAAACAAAGATCGTATATCAAACAATTTTTTTCTCTCCTAAACAAGACGTATATCATATTGGATTATTCCATGTGCACTTTTCTCCAAAATGATGTGCCAAACCCAAAAGGTACGCATAGTGATTCTTGAGTTGTGTCAAATACGTAGGCTCATGATCACTTGCGAGCGTATTATCGTGTATCACATATGTCGAGGTTATCTCATGGGTGACTGTGTCTGTTCTTAATAGTCTGGGAAGCTTCACGGAATAAATTCAACGACTTTAAAGCTCATTCACATGAAGACATAGAAATAAAAACGTTTTGCATTTGGGAGATATTGATATGCTGACTTTTAGGGAAGATATAAAGATATATAGGAAGAAGATGTTGACTTTTGACTACACACAATATAATATTATATTATTTTATATTATGGGGAGTTATTTTATTTATTTTTTCTAGGGAGTATGTGATTAAAAATCATTGCAAATTATTAACTGAAAACAATTTGATTTTGTAATATTATTTACTGAAAATTCCTTTTTTTAAATACGCATTTTTTTAAGTAAATTGTGTATTCCTATATGACGATTTCCTTAAATCTTATTTAGTAAATTCTTCCTATTGAATTTGATTTAAACTTTTACGTGCAACATAATCAAATTAAACAATATGAAATCCAAAATAATGCAAAATCAATAAATAAAAGTAAGTTAAAAACAGAAAAGTGAGTTAATATATTTATGAACTTCGCAAGAAAAAAATTATCAAAAATATTTTCAAAAACCAATAAAAGAAAAAGAGTCTAAAAAGATTCCAATTTTGTTTAGACAATTCGCGATTCTAGTGTTTTTGTTATTGGGCAAATAAAATAAAATGTTTTCCAGAGCTGTTAGAATTGGAAATGAAACCCAGATAGAGACAAAACAAATTTAAAATAACTGGAAATATCCGAAAACATTCCCGTGTAGTATATATCACAAAGAATCTGAAAATAGTAGTGTAGAGTTTTTTTCCGACTCTTTTAGTTTTGGTAAAAGCATAATATTCCCATAAAGAAGTCTAAGCTTCGTATATGTTTCCAAATAATTCCCGTTTTATTTCGCTTCTGCCGTTGAGATGATGTTGTTATAACAACGCGTACACTGAAAGTGATTCTTTTTTCTATTCTGTGAGTTTCTACTTTTACTCACACTGTCATTTTTTTTTACAATTCTATTTTTAAGCCTCCATCATTATAAACATATATCAGAATCTTTTTTTAAAAATAAACGTGTTCTACAATTTTTGTATTTGTTTTTATTTTGCTTACAGTTTCTATATTTTTTCGAATACTAAGTATACAATTTTTTCCTTACATGAGACAATGTGGAAATTTAGCTTTTATATATTGCCCAAGGAAAAGCTAACACAATATATCTATATTTTTGGTGATTAACACACAAATAGTGTATTTTTTTTTTGTAGTTCGTCCATGGTCACGATTTCTAGTTATGTATGCCAAGAACAGAACCCCAAAGGGAAACTGTAACAGCCCCGTATTTGCATATTGCTTAGGAAAAAATATCGAAAACTCGCACCAGAATGTTCATATGGGATACTTTATCACGTTGTTAAAAATAGCATCGAATCTCATCGTTATAAAAGGTGTCCAAAATAAGACAAATTTTTCAACTTAAAAATCCCGGGTATTTTGGAATTTCATTTTTTTTCTTTTTTAGATTGCTCGCACTGTACCTGACACCTGTGTGAAATTTGACGACGAAATATTCATTAGTGTTTGAGTTATGCTTGGCTTTGTGAGACGTAAAACTGATTCTGGCGATTTTTAAAATGTCTGAATTAATTCAGCAAAGAAATTACATTCAATTTTGATGGCGGAAACTTATAGAACGTTACAGAATGCATTCGGTGAGCATTCCTATATCGGAAAGGAATGCTTAGAAGTAGAATAAACAGTTCAAAGAAGGCAGAGAACGCGTTGAAGACGCGTAAGCCAGACTTAGTGAAAAAAATCGGATTTAGATATACGTATTTTAAGTGCCTTACTTACCTATTAAGTATAGTGGTGACACTTAACATTCTGTGAAACCAATCTAATTGAAATCTGATTTTCAATTATACCAATGTTGATGCTAAACAATAAATAAAAATAATCCAATTTTAATTAATTTTTTAATCGACATTTAACACTCTATAAAAACAATATTCCAATTGAAATCGAACATTTAATTATAACAGAATTTACACTTAAAACAATCCAACTGAAATCAAACCTTTAATATGACAATATTGACAAAGCTTAGAAAATATTCAGAGACTTCAATATGTTATGGGGACAATGAGGAGACAAGGATTTTCATATTGGTAACTTATATTATTTCTATATAAAAACACAGCATAAAAACAGAAGCATAAACAAACATAACACAAACTTAACATTTATGAAATATAACACGCATAATTAAACGCAACACAAATTTCAGCAGCATAAAAAAAATAAAACCATAATTTTAGAATCTTGTTTCATTTTTATATCAATCCTATACTCTGTAATCTATAACAATTGTTACATTGAAAAAATATTAACTTTAATTTGGATTTTAATCCCTCATTATTCACCAAACAGAATTTCCAAAACACCTTTTGTGAAAACCAAAATGTATTTCTCTTATTTGGAAAAATGACATAGAAACTATAAGTTGAAATGTCTTTCAGTTTGGATATATGCCAAATATACTTCCTTTCCAACGCCAAAAGGACAGAAAATATGAACTCATAATCTTCTGAAATATCTTACTCCATTTGTTTAGATCAGTATATTTTTCAAGGCACTTTTTGCAATTTATTTTGTTTTACTGGAAAAATAGGTCAATGCATCAAGTTTGGAGAAGGAAAAATTATTTTCAAAATACGTTAGTTATTCTAAAAATAAGTATAAAAAGTACATAAAAGTACTTTAACATATGCATACTTTTATATATATGTATTATGCATACTTGCATGATATATATATATACACATAACATGATACTCTGAAATGTTTTTATTTTAAAATGTTTCAAAATTCAACTTTTGCGGTTTTCATTTATATTCTATTCCAAATATGAAATTATAAAGAAAAGATACAATATATAGTAATGATTTTTAAGGGAGAATTCATGTTATTTCTTATTTTTTTCAATTGATTATTTAAAAAAACAATACGATATTCTAGATAATTTTTTAATTTTTAAACTCATTTCTATAATTGATATATGAGCATCTAAACGTATTGAACAAGTATTGAAAAGCATTATAAAGAAAACACTATTTTAGTTGTTAAACATTGGGGTCTCCAATTTGGAACAAACATCTCAGATGTGACAAATAGGCAGTTTGTACCCTACATTCAATTTCGATAGAGAAATATTAGGCGCTTAAAAATTTTTAGTTTGGTTTCCAGTATAGGAATTTTGGATTTGGTTTTCAGGTTTCAAGCTGAGTTTTCTTTATACAGGAGGCCATTCTTGGCCTACATTATAAAAATTAAAAGTATAAACGTGTGTCTTAGTAGAAGTTAGTAGGCATGCTCAATCCTTTGTTGTATCATGATATATTTTAGTTTGGTAAATGTTCCTAAATTATAAAAACTAAATATATAAAATAAGAAGATAATAATATAAAAATTTTAATGTAAAAAGTAAAAGTTTGTAAATATGTCGTAAAAAAAGTTAGCAGACATGAGTAAAAAAATAAAAATATTAATACGTTGTAAATATCATCATCATCATATCATGGTAAATGTTCATGAAATATAAAAATTAAAAAATATTAACATATTACGTATAAAAGTGCATAAATATGTTTTAAAAAAAGTTGACGAACATGAACAAGTAATTTGGAGAAGTCTGGAGACATGAATCGCAATTTTTTGACTGACACCACAATCCTGATTACCAGCCTTTCAATGACTGTTAAACGGGGCCTGATGGCCAAGTGTCTAGCGCTCTGGCGCTCGGTGACACATATTTAGAGTTCGAGTATCGGTGGTGCCATGGACGTTTTTAGTGGTCCGGAATCCACTTTTAACCGTAGGTCCCAGTCTCATATGACCGTAGAGCATCGCAGAGTCCAATCAGACTTCTCCCACCCGCAGCATTCCCAGACTGTAAAGGGGCAACTCAGCTCTAGGCACATTGGTGTGGTATAGTAGTAGTGACTGTTAAATGAGGAGACATGATTCTGTGCCTCCTTGTTGATACAGAAGTGTTCCTACTGTGTTCTGCTCCTTCTCCCACCTATGTCTACAACAAATACTGGTTATTTGAATATTTGTTGTTCAAGCTCTTTCTTGACTGTACCTTCAAGATCTTATTCTGCTCTTAGTAAGACATTCCGCAGTCAATGAATTACAGAAGGACTCACAATAAACCATCTTATTGCATAGGATTGACTTTGACCTTCTATTCACCCAAAGGCAGTCATCGTAGATCTTCAGAAAACGACGAAACTTACGATTTCGAGTACTTGTATATAAAACACGGCTATCACCCAATTAGACAATGCAATCTCTATTTCCAGAACCTGCTTGCGGTTTTAAGAACTGCTTTGAACCAAGAGTCAAATGACGATAAATGACGATAAATGACAGAAGATCTATTGATTTGAGTATTAAATTGTGATTTCGAATTAGCTTTGCTTTCATATGCTGTCATGAACTTTTGAACCGTAATTAATCGACATCAAGAGTATGATGTTTGCTTTCTTGCTGTAATACTCATAGTGTTGTAAAAATAGATTTACGTTGATATTCAGACGGATATGATGATGGTTTTCAAACGAAAGGGAACGTCCACCAATGAAAGCAATAATATATACATGGGGTCATTTCTTTCAGATAAATATTGTATCCCATTAGTTAAACATAATAATTAGAAACAGAATAAGTGATAGATGTTGGATTAACACAAAAAATATTATATATGATATATGGAAAGTTACTTAATTTTGGATATGCAATTATTTTTTTTTTTGTCGTTTAAGTGCTATTTTACTTTATTTAACGATTTTCTTTAGTAACGATTAATGATTTTATTTCTGTAAAATGAATAAAAATGAATTTTTGTTGACATTTAAATTTCGTGTAAAAGGATTTCTGATGGCTTCAGATTTTTTTTTTAGTTAAAATGTCGCCATTGTAGCTTAAAACATAAACATTTTGTTCTTGTTTTCTATACACATAAAATGCACAGTTGCGAGATTTTTTTCAATTCATTTATTTGTTTGTAAATCAATATTTAAATATTTCTAATAATGGTTGTTACCGTTAAAGAGCTTTTTTAAATTTATTTTTTAAATAATTATTTCTTTATTTGTTGAAACATCACCAAGATCTACATGCTTCAGTAATTTGAAATGAATCTCTTATATTTTATTGCAATTTTATATATATATATATACAAATATATATTTATTATATTTAAGTTAGCTATTAACTATTAATATACAACATATATTATTTTAAATGCATAATTTGTATAGCCATTTAATAGTTATCAATATATTACAAAGTTACTTCACAAATGATCAGATGTTTCAAAAGTCTAATATAATTTATTATAAATTCTGACAGCATTAATTAATTTGATATTTTAACTATAAATAATAAAGTATACTAACTAGTCTATATTCTATTAAGGTATGTTATCTTTAACATAATAATTAGTGAAAATATTTATGTAGATTCAATTTAATTGATTACTTATTCTCAATGAAATATTTACATAAATAACTATCAGAAACATATTTATTAAAATAACATAAAATATATCCAGTTAGTATATTTTAAGTTAATTTTAACTCAACTTGAAAATAGTCGGTACATGATTTAAATTCACGTTTACTTGATTAAGTGTAAATTAAATGCGAGAACATTCGCAGGGTGTGTGTCACAAAATAAGAATGTCACACGATATATGACACCAATGAAAGTCCCTCTATTAATCAAAACATGAGCATTTAAGTCGCCCATTAGTTTAAAACTGTTGTTGGTTTTGAATTAAGCGTCTAATGAGAGCATAAATTAATAATATTTGACTTGTGTTAAAATAGAACGCACGTTTCTCCCATATAAATTTATTTCTTAATTATCTGCTTGTGTGTTATCTTTTAACCACATTCAGCTTTTATTTAGTTCATTCAAACTGTACATTTCGTGCTGAATGAGAATTCATTAAATGGGTGTTTTGATGTCAAAAATCTCGACAATGAAACAGAAAAGAACAGAAAGGGGAAAGAGACTTGTTTTACTCATTAAAGGAGAAACAATCAGTTTAGAATAAATACTGGAGTATTTGAGGAAACAATTTTATATTTAATTTATGTTATTTAAGAGTGTTTCATGTTTAGTTCATTTTAATTTATTATAAGTAAAATATTGATGCTTAAACGTGCCTCTTTTTTTTAGATTTAATATCCTTGCAGTGATTAAATTTCAAATATTTTCTGTTAATGTGAATAGCTTTTTTGAAATTGTAATTTTTTAAAAAAATGCTTGATTTGAGTCACGTTTTAGTTTTTTTCTCAGATTTAAACGTGCGTCATTCTTTTAGATTTAATATTAAAACTTGCCTTATTTTCTTAAATGAAAAAGAGTTCATCAATTTCTTAGTAAAATTATAGAATTTCAACAGAATTTTAAATGTTTATTATAATTTATAATAACAATTATTGAAATAATGTGATATTAGATAACTCGCCAAATGTTTTTCTAAATTTTTAGAATTTATAATAATAATATGTATATAAATCATATTTTTCATGTTTTGTCACCCAGTTTCCCAAAGAAAGTATATATTATTCTTCATCAAAAATTTTTTACAGAATATTTATTGTATTATAGTAGATGTACCCAATAGTACTATAATATACTCTATAATATACCCTATAATAAACTATATTTACTCTAAACAATATATATTATATAATACACTATGTGGAAGAAAGTGATGGGACACGACACTATAACGACATAAACCCATATTTATTCAAATTAATAGGAGGTAGGGCCCCCTTTGGCTGCGATCACTGCTGCAACCCTTCTGGGCATGCTTTCCACTAAATTAGCCAAAATGGCAAGAGGAATTTCCTTCCAAATGTTTAACAGGAAGTTCCATAGTACAGGCTTGCTTTTGGGGTGTGGGGTGCAGGCCCTCAACCGACGGTCCAATTCGTCCCAGAGATGTTCAATTGTGTTAAGATCAGCGCTCTGGGCCGGCCACTCCATGCGTTTAACGTCGTTGTTCACATACCAATCAAGAGTCCTCCTTACAACATGGCATGTTGCGTTGTCGTCTTGATACCAGCAATCATCCATACCGTACGTTGCCCACAAGGTAGGAAGGACATGATTGTCGAGAATATCACAGTATCTGTCGGCATTCATCGCACTATCAACCTTCACCAGTGGGCCAGCCACATACCAGGAGAAACAGGCCCATACCATCAATCCTCCTCCACCAAACGTTACAGTTGGGACGACACACTCGGGCAAAAGGCGTTCTCCTGGTAAACGCCATACCCAAACACGTCCATCGGAACGGAAAAGGGTAAATCGTGACTCGTCACTCCAAAGGACGCGTTTCCAGTCATCCAGAGTCCAAGTACGGTGGTCTTTGGCCCATCGAAGGCGCGCTTTCTTTTTGGTTTTCGTAATCAAAGGCTTATGGGCCGCCGAACATCCAGTGTAACCTAACTTATGGGCCTGGATACGAAGAGTCTTGGTCGAAATGGCCACACCTGTGGATTGTCTAAACTCATTAGCGATGTTATCCATGGATGTTTGACGGTTACTTCGAATCTCCCTGCCGAGCACCCGCCGGTCCCTGCTGGTGAGAACCGTAGGTCGGCCTCTTCGGGGTTTGTTCTGACAGTGTCCCTCAGCCTTGTAGCGACACACAACACGTGCTACAGTTGATTTTGAGCAGTTACGGAGACGGAATATCTCCCTAATTGACACCTTGGCAAGATGTAATCCAAATTTTCTCGAACTCAGACAACTCTTCCCGTGGTGGCATCTTGACAAAAAACAACTCTAGTCGGCTCCACAGAGTATTTATAGGATGTGGCTGGCACGTGATACCTATTATTGCGCATGTGTCAGATGTATTGTTGACTTTTCTACTTTTCGAGGGGTGTCCCGTCACTTTCTTCCAGATAGTGTATATAAACTAGCTTAGCCCTATTATAAACTAGCTTACGATGTGGTTTGATGTCAAATTTTCCTTAGTCTGGTTTTCTTTTGACTGGCTTGCCCTTAAAGATTGCCTAAGATCTATTAGATTTTGAGTGATTCTTCTATTCATGTAGAAACAGTATGTTATTTTATCCAAGCAATCTATAATTTCTATATCTTCTTCAAGTTGCTTTTTATATTTAAATATACATCAATTCCTTATTAACACATTTGAAAACTATATTATGATAATAATGATACATAAACGCCCCTTAAATGTCTTTCTCACAGCGAAGTGCTATCTCAATCAATATATTTCCAATTTTTATTCAATATTTCACTAGACCTCCATTATATCCTAATCTAATGTCTACCATTTTAATACATAGATAATATTAGGACGAAATCTGAAGCTCGGAAACAACCTCGCGTTTTTTAGCAATCCATTCCCTAAGACTTGATATAAACAGACAGTATTACAGTAGACATAGATATACACTGAAGTGACAAAAGTCATGGGATAGCTCTTAATATCGTGTCGGCCCTCCTTTCGCCCAGCGGAGTGCAGCAACTCGACGTGGCATGGACGGAAGTCTTCTGCAGGAATATTGAGCCATGCTGTCTCGATAGACGTCCATAATTGTGAAAGCGTTGATGGTGCAGGATTTTGGGCACGAACAGACCTCTCGATGATGTCCCATAAATGCTCGATGGGATTCATTTCGGGTGATCTAGGTGGCCAGATCATTCGTTGGAATTGTCCAGAATGTTCTTCAAACCAATCGCGAACAGTTGTGGCCCGGTGACATGGCGCATTGTCATCCATAAAAATCCCATTGCTGTTTGGGTACATGAAGTCCATGAATGGCTGCAAGTGATCTCCAAGTAGCTGAACATAAGCATTTCCAGTCAATGTTCGGTCCAGTCGCACCAGAGGACCAAGTCCATGCCATGAAAAAACAGCCCACACCATTACGGAGCCACCACCAGCTTGAACAGTGCCTTGCTGATAGTTTGGGTCCATGGCTTCGTGGGGTCTGCGCCACACTCGAACCCTACCATCAGCTCTTACCAACTGAAATCGTGACTCATCGGACCAGGCCACGGTTTTCCATTCATCTAGGGACCAACCGATATGCTCACGTGCCCACGAGAGTCGCTGCAAGCGATGTCGTTCTGTCAGTAAAGGCACTCGAGTCGGTCTTCTGCTGGAATAGCCCAAGAAAGCCAAATTTCTCCGCACAGTTCTAACAGACTAGTCTCTTGTACGTCCCACATTGATTTCTGCGGTTATTTGACGCAGTGTTGCTTGTCTGTTAGAATTTACGATTCTTTGCAGACGTCGCCGGTCTCGGTCGTTAAGTGCAGGCGGTCGACCACTGCGCTGTCCATGGTGGGATGTTATGCCTGAAATTTCATACTCTGGGCACACTCTTGACACAGTGGATCTGGGAATGTTGAATTCCCTAACGATTTCCGAAATGGCATGACCCATGCGTCTAGCTCCAACTAACATTCCGCGTTCAAAGTCTGTTAATTCCCGTCGTGCGGTCATCATCACGTCAAAACCTCTTCACATGAATAACTTGAACAGAAATGAAAGCTCTGCGAAAGCACTGCGCATTTTACCTTTTCTACGCGATGCTACTGTCATCTGAAAATTTGCATATTGGTATCCCATGACTTTTGTCACTTCAATGTATAGTAAACATTTAAGATAAGCGCATGAGCCAAAATTTCAATATTCTTCTGGTGTATTATATGATTAAAATGACTATCAATACATTTCTGTATAAATGCAACAGCATTAACGCATGTATAATACTACAAACTAAATTTAATGTGCAGTAATTTCAAATAATAAATTTGTTTGATTGCGATGTTTAACGTGACATTCAAAACTGATATCTGCCAAGAACAATCTTACTAATGCATGGACAACGACCTATTCGCACTGTAAAATAGTCGTAATAAAATATACGGTTGTATAGGGAAAGTTTCATAGGACTTCCAATATTTACTATATAAAGATAAAAACATTAATAGATGGATAATATCAAAAAATTAAAGTATGTCCTTCCAACATTGGCACTTTTCAAGAGAAATCTTACTAGTGCATGGGCAATATTTGAGATAAAACCACATTGTGTAATAATCGCAATCAAATATACCATCTTTTTGTAGGGAAGGTTTCATACGATTTCAAATATTCCACCATATAAAGATAAAAACATTAATAAATGGATAATCTCATGAAGTTAATTTATTTGACCTTTCAATAATTGACACTCTTCTTTGACTGCATTGTGCAATAATCGCAATCAAATTTATCATTAGTTTGTTAATTTTGAACATGATTTAAAATAGCTCACTTTATAAAGATAAAAACATATTGATGGATAATCTCAAGAAACTAATGTATGCCCTTTATTTGACTTTAAAACACCGAACTTTTGTAAGAATAACCATAGTAATGCATTGGTGATATTTAAGACCAACGTACAATAATCGCAATCATATATATCATCCCGAGGGAGCGAATGGTTATTATGATTTCGAATATGCCACCATATAACGATAACAACATTAATACACAGATAATATTACAAACAAAGTTAAAATTTTCCACGGTCCTAAAAAACAAAGTTATGTGTTTTATTTGACCTGACATTGAGCAAGGACAACCATACTAATGAAAGAACACAATTTAAGACAAAACCACATGGTGAAATAATCGATATAAACGTTAATAGATGAATAATCTCAAAAAATTATTTTATGTCCTTTATTTGACCTTCCAACAATTGACACTTTTCAAGAATAATCTTAGCAGGGACAACATGCAAGATCAAATCACATTGCGCAAGAATTCCAATCAAATAGATCATCCTGATGTAGTAAATGTCTATTATGACTTCTAATTTGCAGCCATATAAAGATAACATTAGTACATGGATAACATTAAAAACCAAGCCATAATCTTCCCCAATCTTAAAAAAACAAACTTATGTGCTTTATTTGACCTGACACCGAGCAAGGACAAGCATACTAGGGCAAGGACACCATTTAAGATGGAGCCACAATCTCAACCAGCCAAACTTTCCTGGTTTATTGGATGCTTAACAGGACCACCAAGCCTCCAGGAACTAGATGATTAAATAAAAATACGATCTCCTCATTCGCCTCAAATCATTAAATTTTAAACTACCCAGGCATCGATCGGAGGGGCAGGCCGAGTTTAGCACCTGCCTTCGGGCCCTTTCATGAATCGTTAAGAAAGCTGTTAATGGAGCTAATAGGGAGGCCCCGAAGAAAGCGAAGCCGATATTTTGCAAGCATCATTACAGGCCATTATTATCTCGGCCTCCATTTTTCTTTTGTCACGCCGTATTAAATCACTTTCTGCAGCGCCTGTAATTAGCCATGCGAGACACGCGTAACAAAGCACGAGGAATTGTGATAAGTCGGCGTTAATCTGGGCTTGGGCTGACTGAGATGGATTGCGGAAAAAAGTTGTGCATTCGTAAGTCGTAGCTAATGAAGAAATTAGTGGGATTTTAGTGTTGAACTGTGGAATTCTCTTTGGGGTGATTGCTTTATAAATGCTCCTTATGCATATGTATGATACAAAGCTGAAAATGTTATTGTGTTGGGCAGCCATGTTTCTCTCTGAATATAATAAACGCATATCTTAATGGTAAAAAAGATGTGTTCCTACTACTACTATGTTCATTTCATATTGTATTTAAAATAAAGAAACGACATTGCATATATATGTTAAATTTCAGTATTAAAAATACAATATTCTAACTAAACTAAATTTTACGAATTTTTTATTCTTTTTTACGAATTATATATTCTTTCCTGACTAAAATTGAGGAACATATTGTGTATTTGTAAGTCGTAGCTAATGAAGAAATTAGTGGGATTCTGGTGTTGAATTGTGGAATTCTCTTTGAGGTGATTGTTTCATAAATGCTTCTTATGCATATGTATGATACAAAGCTGAAAATATTATTGTGTTGGGCAGTCATGTTTCTCTCTGAATATAGTAAACGCATATCTCAATGGTAAAAAGGATATGTTCGTACCTCTACTATGTTCATTTGATATTGTATTTAAAATAAAGAAACTACATGGCCTACATATAATAATATTTCATTTTAATAATACTTTAATAAGTTTTAATAATAAATCAGTTTTTATTACATTATTGTAATAAAGCAAATTTGTTTTAAGAATTATATATTCTTTCCTGATTGAAACTGAAGCACAACTTGCTTATTCGAAGGTTATAGGTAATGAAAGAAATATTAGAGGCAATAACTAGTATCAGTGGAATTCTTTTAGAATTAATTTCTTTACATCTGTATGATGCAAAGAAAAAATTAATATTATATATTGCTACTAACATTGGAATTCATTTATAATTAACTTCTTTTACATCTGCATGCTGCAAAAATGCAAATAATATTGCCTATTGCTACCATGCTTATGATCGTGCCTGAATGGTCGAGTGTCTAGATCTCTAGCGCTCAGTACCGTAGTTTTCGGATTGAGTCCCGGCTGTGCCATGGATGCTTGTAGTGGTTTGTAATTCTCTTTAAACAGTAGGCCGAGGTCTCATGTGACCGTAGAGGGTCACATAACCCAATTAGACTTCTCAGCTACTTCGTTCCCAAACTCTAAATGGGCAACTCGGCTCTAGGCACAGTGATGTGGTATGGTGTAGTAGTAGTACCATGTTTATGCCTGAATGTCATAAAAAGTCAAAATTGATACATATTACTATTCCATCTTGTGTATGCATCTATTAAGTTACTTTCTGAGCATCTTATTTTTATGCATTTAAAATAGATATTCTACATGGCCTGTACATCAGATTTCTTGAACTTTAAAAATACAAAATTAAAAATAAACCGAGTTGTTTTATGAATTTTCGATTTTTAATAATTGATTTGATAAAATTAATTACCACTATATTACTTGATGCAGCTACCATTTGTAATGCTGTTGTAGTTATCCTTTGTAGTAAATTTTCTAAAACTTTAAATAGTAGGGTACATTTTACTGCAAAAAATTTTCTTATAAGAAATTACAGGAAATATTGATGTATTGAATGAAAATTTTCAATTGTGTTTAAGAATAATTTCAAATTTACAGTGCATAGAATGGACAGTTACTTTAAAAGTCGAAGTCAAATAAATTTTGAGCACAATGCATTATGAGAATAATTTATATAAAATTAAGAACGGAATGCATTAAATAACTTATAAGTTGTATCTTCTTATTGCAATTAACAAGTAAAATTATTAATAGCACATACACGCTAAAATATGGGTGTAAACTTACTGAAAATAAAATTTCTCTAAAGAACTTGCAGTGAAACATAATTTACTAAAAGAAAAATTTTAATTGCAACAATAGAGTCTTTACAAAATTATTGTAGACAGAAAGGAGCGTTACTTTTAAACCATAACATTATGACATAAATTTTCATTAAAACATATTACATTTCTACC
The DNA here is from genome assembly GCA_021605075.1 of Caerostris darwini. Taxonomy (NCBI): domain Eukaryota; kingdom Metazoa; phylum Arthropoda; class Arachnida; order Araneae; family Araneidae; genus Caerostris; species Caerostris darwini. Next base: position 1,038,901 of record BPLQ01010101.1, read on the forward strand.
CACATTAGGCAACAATAATTGTGAAATAATGCTACAAGAAAGATACATTTATATATTGTAATTTTCTTCCTTCACAATTGTTGCAAATGTAGAAAAACCAAGTTAGAAAAAAAAATTTCCCCATTTCAGTTAATTCTTAAAAAACTCTCCAGAGAAGAGAACAATTAGTGTAGACGGAATGGTGGAATAAAATCAGAATAATTCTCTCTTTTTGAGTACCGTCCTTTAATTTCAAAAATCCTTTTTTTTTTCCCTTTCTTCTTCTTTTTTTCTTTTTTTTCTGAAATAAAAGGTGGGGGAAAAAGAATAGATAAAGCTTCTAGTTGAATGCACGCTAACAAGTCACGTGGTGGAACTTAGATTGGTTTTCACCCTAACTATCTACGCCCGGCTACAAATTTGGGCACACTTCCAAGTTCTCGTCTTTCAACAATGGCTTGATTCTCTGGTAAAGGGACTGTTGGCTTTGATCTGGGATTTTGTTTTGTTGAAGATATGCTTATTCTCATTTATAAATGCAAGTTTGGTTTCCTGAACTTGTTAAGTGGCTTATCTCTTGAAATGATATTCGTAGGATTTGCAACAATATTTTATGAGGGTTAATATTGGTCCAGGATTGAAATGCGAATAAGCATATCTTCAACAATACAAAATCCCACATCAAAGTCATCTGGTATTTTGTTTTGTTGAAGATATGCTTATTCTCTTTTATAAATTCAATTTTGGTTTTCCTGAACTTGTTAAGTGGTTTATTTTTTGAAATGATATTCATAGGATTTGCAAAATAGAATTTAAAATTTGATATTTTCTGAGGGTTAATATCGGTACAGGATAATATTAACATATCGGTCCAGGACTGTTGGCTTTGATCTGGAATTTTTTTGTTGAAGTTATGGTTATTTCCTGAACTTGTTAAGGGGTTTATTTCTTGAAATGATATCCATAGGATATGCAACAATATTTTCTGAGGGTTAATATCGGTCCTGGACTGGCTTAGATCTGGTATTTTGTTTTGTTGAAAATATATGCTTATTCTCATTTATAAATGCAAGTTTTGTTTCTTGAACTTGTTAAGTGGTTTATTTCAGGAAATGATATCCATAGGATTTGCAACAATATTTTCTGAGGGTTCATATCGGTTCAGGACTGTTGGCTTTGATCTGGGATTTTGTGTTGTTGAAGATATGCTTATTTTCATTTATAAATGGAAGTTTGGGTTCCTGAACTTGCTAAATGATTTATTTTTTGAAGTAATTTTCATAGGATTGAGGTTGATGGTCGATCAGATGGCTCCTCATCTTCAACGCGTTCTCTGTCTTTTTTAACTGTTTATACGACCCGTAAACATTTCTTTCCGATATAGGAATGCTTACCGAATGCCTTCTGTAATATTCTATACGTTTCCGCAAAAAAAATATAATAATGTAAGTTCTTTGTTCAATTAATTCAGACATTTCAAAAATCGCCAGAATCAGTTTTAGCGTTTCTCAAAACCAAGCGTATCTCAAACACAAATGAATATTTTGACGTCAAATTTCACACATATGTCAAGGACAGTGTCAGCAACCTAAAAAAGAAAAAGGCAATGAAATTCCATAATCCCCGGGAATTTTAAATTGAAATTTGGTCTTACTTTTTGGACACAATAGTAGCTTCTTAGTTATAGAGTGTTGAAAAACAAAAAGGATTAAATTGTGATCAATTTAAACTTTTCATCCTATTATTAATTTTTCTTTTCTTTTGTTGCTGCAAGTACAAATAGAAAAACAAGGTTAAACAAAATTATTTTCTAATTTTAAATCTTACTCATTATTTCCCAAATCGTTTTCAATTCCCTTTTGTCTACACCCCCTAAACCCCCACGTAAATGTTGCGTGATGTTACACCACGTGTCTAACAACACAAGTGAAAGAACAGAATAAACACAATTAAGTGTGTTACGCCTCTAAATGATGGGGGCATTTTGTTTCTGCTCACAATGACAAAGAAAAGTGTCATCATCATTATTCTGCATGCTTGTAGAGGTAATTTATTTTCCTATTACTTCCAATTCCTCCGACTATCATAAGGATTTAAAGGAAAAACATTTTATACCTTATTATTCAGTTTTTAGAGAGATAAATAACAAAGGATATATTGAAAGTTGTTAAAAACATGCTGTATATTAATTTTTTAAATGCATGTGATGTTAAACTAGTTAATCCTACTACTAATCCCAACTGGTTATGCTACTTTCTGTCATTATTAGTTACAGCTTCTTAGTTATACAGTGTTGAAAAACAGAAAGAATTAAATTACGATCAATTTTTTATCTTATTATTGAGTTTTTTTAATCCTATTTTATATTTTATCATCCAGTTTTTAGAGAAATAAACAACAAAGGATACAATGAGAGTTTTTAAAAACAAGCAGTATAATAACTGTTTTTAAATGCATCACATGTTAAACTAGTTGATCCAACTCTAAATAACTGGTTACTCTACGTTCTGCCATTATTAGTTATACCTTCTTAGTTATAGAGTGTTGAAAAACAAAACGGATTAAATTGTGATCAATTTAAATTTTTCATCCTATTATTAATTTTTCTTTTCTTTTCTTGCTGCTATCAAGTACAAATAGAAAAACAAGGTTAAACAAAATTATTTTCTAATCTTAAATCTTACTCATTCTTTCCCAAATCGTTTTCAATTTCCTTTTGTCTACACTCCCTAACTCCCCCCCACGTAGAGGTTGCGTGACGTTACACCACGTGTCTAACAACACAGAGAGAAAGAACAGAATAAACACAATTAAGTATGTTACGCCTCTAAACGATGGGGGCATTTTGTTTCTGCTCGCAATGACAAAGAAAAGTGTCATCATCATTATTGTGCATGCTTGCAGAGGTAATTTATTTTCCCATTACTTCCAATTCCTTCGACTGTCATAAGGATTTAAAGGAAATAGTCGGAATCATTTCTTTGGAGACAAAAGAGAAAACTATATTGCCTCATCATTCTGAGGAAGAAACCTATTTAAGCCCAGGGAATAAATGGCCCATGTATAAAATCTTTGGGTTCTTGAAAGACCCGGCCACGCGTTGCTGTGGCTTTCTTGTATTTCGTTCAATTATTAGATACTATAATTGGTAAAGAATGATGAAAAGATCAAATTAAGCTTCAACGAATAGAAAATGTTTAATTTTTATTAATTTAATGAATGAGGTAGATAATGTTGATTTTTAAGACTGTTTTATAATTATTTTACATAATTTAATTTTTAATAATCATTACTTTCATTTAACTAAGAACTAAGCGATGAACAATATTTCTTGTTAGTCTGTCTTTCGTCAAAATAAATAAATTCGATGGTTTTCGAACACGTGAGCATGCAACATACAGCTGCCCATGGGAGAAACACGGATTCTGAGGTTCGATTTTTTTGGTGGTCTTTTACTGAAATTGATAATTGAAAAAATACAATACAATTAAAATAAAATCGGGATATAATAAGAAAAGACTTAAAAAAAAATTCACAATAAAATTCTAATGCAAACGATCGTTTAAGATACACGAACACCTTCGAAGAAATTTTTGTGAAATTTTTTATCTTTGTACATATTTTTGGATTGAATGTATCTAAAAACTAATGATTTCACATAAAAAAATTTCATTATTATTTTTTTTAATTTTTATAAGCTAAAATAAGGGTAGAAATGGCCAAAAATTGATACTGTTACAAAACCTGAAATCAAATCAATATTTTTTAAATTTCTGAGTTTGTATTTGTTTGTACTAACATTTTACAGTGAATAGACCTCTGGTAAATTTATATCTTTATTATTTATTATTTTGTGCTAGTTTAAATGCTGTCGTCACAAAATTCTTCCAAAATTTGCATGTAATTCCAAGTTTATAAATTAAAATAAAAAATATTTATGTAGCTATAATCATTTCCCTGTAAATATTTATGAAAAACATAAATACAAAGTTTTGTAGCATTTGGATCAAAATTACTTGTGTTATGGTGTTTCACATGAAAACAAAAAGCATAAAAATTCATTCTGAGAAAAAGCTAAAAACAACTTTTAATTAGATATATTACTTTTAAAAATGTTTAAATAGATTAAAATGCCATTGAATTATCAAGTTCATAGTCTTATTTATTAAAAAATATAGTTTTATTTTTCCTTAAAGCTGTAAATATTTTCTGAGCTTTGTTTTGAAAAAGTTAAAATTTGCTCGACAAAATGTTTTTTTACAACTTCCTGCTATTTGCAAAGGCTTTTTAAAATGAAATGACCTGAATTTAAAATATTTAGCCTTTTTGCAAGTGTTTTGATTAAATATATTCAAAACCTTTGAATTTCACATAAAAATATCAACTTTAACTATTTTTTATACAATTTATTCTTTAAAAATATGGATAAACATTGCAAAAATGTGATATTGTTGCAAAACTTTATAATTCAAAAATAAATAAAACATGAATAGATTTTTCCTTTGCAAGTATTTTTATGCTGGGAATATCCTTATGTAGGTAATATACTGTTTTCAAATTTATATCTCAATTATTTATACATTTTTGTATGCTTAAAGTTTGTCGACACAAACTTTTTTTTTACAAATTTACAGAAATTCTTAGTTTAAAAACTAAAATAAAAATAAGTTATGAATTTAGGTTAATTTCCATGTTCTATTCCTTTCATACATTTAAAGAAAACTTTTACATGAAGTTTCAAAGCATTTAGAAAAGAAATATTTTTATTATGATGTTTTGAATGAATACAAAATGCATAAAAATTCAAATAAGAAATAATTAAAACCACCTTTTAAATGTAAATAAAAACAAATGTACATACATAAAAATGTTATTGAGCTTTAAATTCTCCTTTATTAATATAAACACTTATTTATTTGTTTTGTTTTCTTTAAATAACTTCCAACTTAAAAGTACCATTTATCAATTTTTCTTCGCCAATAATCAAATCACTCAAATTTATAACTCAAATTCTTTGTTTTTCAAATAACAAAAGTTTTTAAAATAAAATGTCCTTGATTTTCAACTTGCAACTATTATAATACCTTTTATAAAATTTTAATGTTATCATTATATCAAATAATTGCAGAGTTTACTTCATTTTCACACTTTTCAAAAAATCCTTAAAATTCATCTTCTTTAAAATTATATTGTCTATATTATATTATCTTGTTAGATCACATTTCATTTTAGAATTCTTAATCAAATAAAACACATGTTGACAAACTTTAAGCATAGAAAAGTTCAATGTTTTGATTCACAACTTTTCATTCCATATATTTTATTCCAATTCAAATTCAAACTTAGAAAATAAAAAAAAATATTGATAATCAAATCAGGTAATACTTACATACATTTGATTTATTTCTCATAGAAATAATATAAATTTCATACAATATAATTTTCACAAAATTTAAAGTAGTAAATAAAACAATAATATTCAGAACATGGGAATTTTACGTTTATGTAGTACAGGCATCGAGACACGGCGCCATCTAATGTACCTTTTATTGTGGTATATCTTTCGTCTGTTGTGGAAACAAACTTTTTACTCCAACGATGAAATTAGTGCAAATAAGAATTCTGCAATTAATTATCGAAATAACAATAAAATAGTCATTATATTATTCGAAAAATGAAGCTACGAATTCCTCTAATTGCAGTATTGCAACCCTAAAGAAATTGGCGGAAAATTGGCGAAAATTCAGGGTTGCAAGATTGGCGACTCCCTCAACGGTAGATTTTAACCGATTTTGCAATTAAATACGAAAAAAATCTGTATAAAAACTATCCTATTTCTCAAGTTGGAACAAAACACACATTTAAAAAAAAAAAAAAGTTAAAATCGGATGGTTAGTTTCGGAGTTCATCGCGGACAAACATCGAAATATGCCAGCATTCACTGCCATATGCAAAAATATACCATGGAATGAAGAAAAAAAATTTTGACATGGATAAAGTTTTTGATTTTTCCGTTGTTATTTCAAATACAAACAATCCATTGGCTTTGTAATGCAAGTACACTGTTCAATAAGTGCTGATTGTAATAGATTACTATGTATCGTACTTTAAACATGTTAGGTTTCCTTAACTTATGAACAGTCTTTTTATTTACATTCACAATACTTTTACTTTTTGGTGTAAATATTCGCACTACTTGTGAACCTTAAAACTATTTCTACGCGGAATACACTAAACCTACCCTAATTCTTGCAAATTCCACCAAGTGAGTCAAATAATGTAAGACACCTGTCGTATTTGCCGCCATATGTAAAAATATGCGACGAAATGAAGCAATGAATCTTTAACAAGAATAAAGCTTTTGATTTTATTGGACTTGTTATTCCAAATACATACAATCCCTCGGCTTTAGAATGCAAATGCACTGTTCAATACTTAGTGAAATGCATAATTTTTTTTCTCATTCTTTTTTCTTTTATTTTTGGCTTCTGAATAAATTCTGAAAGACAATTTCACTAACTGTATATTTGCACATCAAACTCATGGAAGCGGATATTGGAGATTGCAGTTGAAAAATGTATGGCGTGTATTTCGGGAAACAACAAAAAAAATATAAATAAAAAAAAAATATTTCAACTGATTCCGAAAGTATTTTACATAACAAAGAAGTCTTTTGCGTGCTTGTGGGGCATGCATGCTCCGGCGGTTAGCAGTTACATTCACAAAAGATTCGCAAAAGCAGCTATAAAACTGCAGAATCTGGTATTGGAGAGTTAAATGTACTGTGAAATAAATGTATTCATAAAAATCGGAGTCTTTCAAAAACTGGATTTGAATAATGTCAAAGCCGAATTACTGGAAATACAAAGACAGCCTTGTTAGAGATAGTATTTTTCTGAGGACAGGATATTAGTGCAAGCTTGTTTTCGTCGGGAAATATTTCTTTACGAAAAATTAAATATTTTTCTAGATAAATTATGATTTTTCCGAGAGCAATAAATATATTCAAACGAAATATTAATGTTCTTACAGATTTAAGATGGAATATGTGGTAAATCATGAATTAACAGATTTATTCGGAATATGATATGTTGTTTCAAAATAACAGTTTACTTTCAAAACTGTAATTACCTACTACTGATGTTATTGCAATTATTTATGCTATAAATAATTTATTAAATCATTTAACTCATTGTTAGTAATGTTTTTCAATATAATTATGATAAATATATGAACACGATTATGTAAATCAGGAATAAACAGATTTATTTAGACAGTGAAATGATATCATAAGAGCAATATATTTACAAAAGCTATAAAAAACTACAATTTATTTTATTGCAATTATTTAAGCTTTAAATAATTTATTAAATCAATTAACTCAATATTAGTATTGTTTTTCAATATAATGATGATAAATATATGAGAACGATTTAATGAAAATGTTGTGTGAATATATTTTTATGTATGATGTTTTTATGAAGACTATGGTAAATCAGAAATAAACAGATTTATTCAGACTACGAAGCGTTGTTTCATAATAACATTTTACTTACAAAACTCTAATTATCTACTACTTATGTTATTGCAATTATTTATGCTATAAATAATTTGTTAAATCAATTTACTCAATGTTAGTAGTATTTTTAAATATAATGGACATAAATATATGAACACGATATATTGAAAAAGTTTTCTGATATCGTTTTATGTATCGATCATTCATGAAGAATATGATAATTCGGGAAAAAATAGATATATTAAAACCGAGAATAGTTGTTTCATTATAAAATTAATCGTTGTTATTTAATAAAATCTCTAATTATTATTTTTGGTTTTATTGCAATCATTTATCCTAAATTTTATGCATTTTTTTAAACGTAAAAAAAAAAAAATAATAATAATAATTTTCTTATAGAGCAAAGACGTAAATGTTGTAAATTAGAAATAAACAGATTTTTTAAAAACAAGGAATCTTATTTCATATTAACAAATTATTTTTTAAATTCTATAATTATTACTTTTGATATCATCACAATTAATTATTCTGTACATAATTTAATTTTTCAATTAACACAATGCTAGTGTAGTTATTTCTATTATTACAGCTAGTGTAGTTATTTATTTATTTTATAGTTAGACAAATTTATAAACACGATATACAGAAATATATTTCTGAATGACCTTTTTATATCCTTATGTAATTTTTTTTCAAAAGAAATTAAATGTCAAAACAAAAATACCAAAATATTTTATAAAGTAAAGAAGAGTGGTTTCTGAAAAGGGAGAATTATTAACACTGACGAAAGTTGCTTGAGCTTATTTTACAAAAGATATGAACTAGCTATTAATTTTATGGCAAATATTTAATCTAAAAATTATTTTTTGTTCAATGTCAATATGCCAATAATTTTTCGATTGCAATATTTTTTTTCAAACTCAATATTTTTAGTTCAATTCAATACAATGTCACTATCACAATGTAGATAAATTTATTCAAACTATTTATAGTAAAGAAAATATTTCTTTAGTATTTTATTCTATATGTAACAAATATCATTTACAAATGTAACAATTTTTATATATTATTCAAATGATTGCTTTAAAAGTACAATAACAATTATATAAAGAAATTATTTTTATAATTGTAGTGTCGAAGAAATAGTAGTTGTCGAAAGTAGAAGTTCTAGAAAAGGAGAAAGAGTGTCGAAAAAATTTTGTAGCGTCGACAAAAATTATATCTAAAAGTGAATGTCTGAATATAAAGGAAAATATTGTTATTCCTTTTTCCTCAAAAGAAACGGATATTTTCGTGTTTTTTAAAAAATATCATACTAGAATTGAGCAGATATATATATGAGATTTTCAAATATGCATGTGTAAATATTTAATGAATAATTACTGATATTACAATTTTTTTACATTACTCTTTCTGAAATATTGGAGAAATTCCAGATGTTTTATCAGAGTTCTCATAGAAGCACCATAATTTAGTTTTACAATCTCTTTTGTAAAAAAAAAAATTTATATAAATAGATCATGGATATTATCTGGTTTCAATTTTTTTTTTTCGTTTCGTTCCATTTAAAAAAATTTTATTATTGTAGATTTGAAAGGATCTGCTTTCTTATCTAAATGGGAAATCTCCACATGTTTATAAACTTTCTTTTCATATTTTTTAAAATAATATATATTGTTAGTTTACTTTAGATCCATAATGATAAGATCAATTTTAGATCCATATTTATGCATTCTTGTATAAAAAAATATATTTTACAGTATAATAATTAAATAGTAATCTATACTATTCATTTATTTTTTAATTCTTATTTAGTTAAAAACAGAATTTTTGATTATGTTGTATAATGCAAAAATACTTTTATACATAATTATTTTCAGATGTTGAATTTATTTTCTATTTTTTCTTTAAAACACAACCATTTGTTATAGCAGAATGTAAAAATTCTTGCACATTTTATTTGTAGAATCTTTTCAATGGGATGTTGCATATTTGAATATTATTCTTCCTAATATATTGTGCAGTTTACAAACCTTGTTTCAAAATATATGAATATTTAATTTGTCATAGTAAAAATATTTCTATGCTATCTTATAAGCATTGATTTGTTTTTGATGAAAAAAAAAATCTCATTTATTTTAACATTCTATTTTATTATCAGAATTTCTTTGAAAATAATAAACTTCTTTATGCAGACAACGATATAGAATAACTCAAAATGTAAATAGGCATTTACATTTATTCCATTGTATGCCACAAATTATTGGCTTATATTAAGGTTTTAAAGTAATTTGAATTGGTCGATGCAACACTATAGCCAAGAATTTTTTTTTTAAAAAAAGGAAACAATTAAGGAAAAAACACACAATCCTAAATTTGAATATAAAAGAAAATGAGCTTGTAAAGGATGTTAACATAAAACTAACAAAAAACTAATTTTTATATCACACATTATCTTTTCGTTTTGGTAGAAGTGATTGCAACTGTGGATTTCAATTTGAAATCTCTTTACAGAAGCTTGTCTATTTAACTTCAAATGTACTATTAGATAACAATTTGGAAATATTTAAACTATAATTTAAACATTACTTTTTTAGTTCAGTATCGATGCATGCGTATATTAGACACGCAGTTTAAATTTTGTGTGTTATAATATTATTATTATTTTGTTATTTTTATGTTAGCATTATTTAGACTTTAATTTTCCTTAATTTTAAAATTCTTCTAAGAAAGCAAAGTGTATTTGGTTTTCTTCTTTGAAATGGAGTATATATTAATAATGCTATATAAGTATATATAAATGGAATAATATAACTTTGATATATATATTCCATTTCAAACGAGAATAACAAATATACTTTATTTTCTTATATTACAGGGTATACTGATGCGCAAAAATAAAAAAAAAACATGCATTATTACATTATTAATATATGGCATTATTCTCTTTTTCAACTGGGAGTACCAATTATATAATACAATTGTGCACCGTAATGTTGCATGAAATAAACATGTCAACGTATCACTAAAAGACTTCACACATATATATATATATATATATGTGTGTTTTCCATACATACACTATTTTTCATATGTATATTTTCCACATAGTATATTACCACTTATTTTTTTCTACATACGTTATGAGTAATGCTGATGTACAACTGCAACAAAAAATGGGAGATTACATTATTTTAAGTGTATTGGTGAGATTAATCTCTTGAGTTCATTGACTTATAACCTCTTAATTGAGTCAACATGGGATTGTGATGGGCACCATCATAATGGTTTGGAGTTTTCTACAATAATGTGGCTCTTTCTTCCTTAAAGGGGATGCTAGTTTATTACCCTTAAAAGTCATCTCGGTTTAAATTATTCTGCTTTTCAAGTAGGAATAACAAATATGCACATTTGCGTATTGTCATGTTGCTTTCAATAATGATGTCAACATATGAGTGGCTTTCCTAAATCAATGCTGAAATATTGAATCGGCATATATTTATTTGAACACTGTGCAAATATTTCCACAGCGAGGAAAAAAATATACGTCGAAGATAAAAAACTAACATAACAAAATCTGAAAGATAAAGCAGAATGGCTTATTTTTTATATTTTTTAATAGAATATTTTGCGTGTTATATAAACAGACAGAATTGCGTGCTTCTACAATGATTACTTGCACGCTTTTTTCACTGTTTCCTCCTATTGGAGCTCGATTATTTGCCAACCATTTCAACAAGACATTTTTGTTATGTACTGTTTTATTCTTGTGCATTGATTTGTTACCATTGTTTTTGGTTTTTAGTACTTTTTACTGTATAGATAATCACAAAGTACTAAGAAAAAAAGTTCGATATATTGATTTAATGACAAATTCTACTTGTTTGTGTAATTATGCATAATTTTGTTGAAGTTTTCCCATGAAAAAAACACGGTTATTATAATTTCTTACTTTAAAATGTACAATTCTGTGAAAAATAGGTGCCACTTCGTCAAAACATTTTGTAATAATGATAGACTAAAAAATATTATTAAAAAATTGTTTTAAATTATTCATTATATATATATATATATATTGGATTTTCCCACAAATCTATGTATGGTCTAGCTATCGTCATATCTATCCTCACAGAAAGTAACCATTTGAGAAAGGTATTTGGAGAATTCTAAACCGAAATTTAAATACAAATAAATTCTAAATACTTCCTTTATTATAAGGAAATATATAAATAAAAATTTTGATACAGAATACATTTCACATCACTAAATTAACTATTGTGCTTGAATTTATTGCTTTTTCGTAAACTGTCAGACAAAAATAGGGGCCTGATGGTCGAGTGAGTAGTGCTTTGGCATTTGGTGCGCCAGGTTTAGGTTTCGAGTCCGGGAAGTTCCATGGATGTTTGCAGTGGTTAAGGTATCCCGGTCTAATATAACTGTAGAACGTTGGACATCTGTCTACACCGTAAAATGAAATCATCTCAGGTTTCGAAATCTGCTAGTAAGCATATGATCTTGACTCACCATGGGCTGTTACGTCACTGATAATGAAAATGATGATCTTAGGCAAAATAAGAAGTATGATAATAGCAAGTAGAAAGTGTCCAGGTAACTTGCAGGAAGATAGAGGTTCGAATCCTCTGGCGATATTGTTGTCGTCAGTGCTTTCAGAAGCGAGGAGACATTATGTGTAAAAACGTATCACATCGATAGTCAAGCTGAGTTATGTGAATTCTTCTGTCCTCTCCTGTTTGAAGCACAAATGTTGTACTGTTACCCTTTAAAAATTCTCCCAGATGACACTGTCCACCTCAGCACTAGTCAGTGGGCTTTTTTTTTGTATGTAAGTGGTACAGGAGGCATACCGATGTTCGACAAAGAAGATATAGCTATCAAGATGAATAACTTATGCAATATAACTCAGAGCTGCATATCATTTATTTATTTTTTTTATTAAATCTTAAAGTTTTATTTTCCACATTGTACTTTCAATGGTGTGTCATGTAGTATAAATGATGAACTACTGGCGTAAAGAAAAAAAAATTATGCTTAACAACAGTTTAAAAATTTACAATGCTTATAAGTAGCGTAAGTAGAGGAAGACTTGCTAGGCTATTGACAATTTTAATCTCTTGCGTCGTCATAAGATGTAGACGAGTTGAGTTATTTCTCATCTAATGGAACGGAGAAATATAATAAAATGTGCCTGTAGAAATTAAGAATGATGGGAGTTAAACTTTAAATTCTGTGTGTATGGCGGATTACAGAAAATTACAGGTGTTATTCAGATCTCATTATAGATTTAATATAAGCGAATATAATTTTTTAGAGTATTTTATATTAGAATATGAAGTAATTATTATTTATCTTCTTTTCTCAGAAAAGATGTAATCGTTTGTGATAACTGAAGTATGGAAGGAAAACCTTTGATTTTAGTCTTTCTACATAATATGAGAAGACGGTATCGATTTTATTCCATATTCTGTATGTCTTTTAGTGGAGAATTGTTTATTTTCAACAATAATTTTCCCTCCAATAACAGAATCAATGAATTTGCATCATCTGAAACAAAATTGCAATGAAATCTCCCCCAAGGGTAGCGGGAATTTGATCCAGCTCTTCTCAAAGTCCTGCAGTGCATAATGAGCATATTGCAGTGAATAAATTTAATGATATTTGGAATATTGTTATTTGGTGAAATGTAAATTGCTATGCTTATAATCCATTGTCCGCTATCATATTTAATCCATTGTGGATATGAATTTACTACTGCACAAAATTCTTTAACAGTTGCAGAACCACTGGGAATTTATTCAATGTGCTTAACATTCAGTTCTCTATTTGATGCTTCGCTGTTAAATTCTATTTATAGAATTGTAAACTAATACTACTTACTCCTCATGCCCTTATAAAGGATTGTTGTTTTAAATTAAGCTCGTTGTGAAGCAAGGAAAGTAACATAAGCAACTGCAGCGTTATGAAGTATCATTATTCTGCATAAATTGACCCATTTGCGCCCTATTAATCTGAACAGGAACTACAGGCGAATAAATATTAATGCGCAAAATATCATCGCCCACCTTTTTAACAATAAAGGTTGCCGAATTTGTTGTTTCGATTCTAATATAAAATTTTTAAATTCAAAAAGAGAAATAATTGAATCTTAACTTAGTGTGGTTTAGTTTGTCGCTCTACGTTCCCTGTGTGCACACTTTAGGCTAATTAGACCGGGACCTACAGTTTAACTTGGATTCTGAGCCGTCAATAATATTCATGCCACCACCAGGATTCGAGCCTGAAGCATGTGGTATCAACGGCCAGAACGCTAGCCAATTGGCCATCAGGCCTTAAACCATAACTTGCAGAGTGCCATTCGGATTAGAGAATGACTCAAATTAGATGGTGGCAGACAGTTTCCACCACAATTCACTGGATTCAATTAAAAGAATGATGCATCTTCTTGTAGACTCCTGTTCGTTCTATACCCCGCAACAACGATTCTCAAGTAATATTTTCCATTGAGTTTTGTATGTACTTCGTTTACATCAATGATTTCCCATGATTTGTTACTGTTTGACGCATTGCTGACATGAAGTTTTTAAATGACGTTTACGTCAACTGATTTTATGTTGAGATTTGATGAGTCGATCAATTAAAGTTGTCAAATTTTGGTCTACCTCCATGTTTTATTTTTTTGGCATTTGGATTTTCTTAGTTGTTAATAAATGTGAATAAAAGCCATCCTGCTCTGAGGCCTTTTTTCTAACTCTTCCATAGATTTCTTTTCAAAGCAATTTTGCATATGGCGAATATTTGACTGTGATGTTCTAGAGACATGCTAGTTTTTGGAAAGATAGAAATAAATTAGAAGTGTTTGTAGGACAAATTTTGATGCTAACTGTTTTTTACACTTAAAGTAAAACGCTACCCTGGTTCTTATATCGTTCTTGATGAATATTAACCCTTTTCTTACATCCGAACAACTATTTACATTCTATGAAAATACTTGTATGGGAGAGAATGTATTTGATTCTGTTTTTCAAACATTATTTCTTGACTTGTTTCCAATGTAATTATTTATAAAGAAGATTATATCCTGTTTAAAAAGATTGAATAATTTTATATACTCAAAATGAGAAACTAGATTAGTTTATATACATGTGTAACTTATACGGATGTAATATTAACCCTAGATTGATAACATACTTATTGTTTTTTCAACAAAAAAAAATTATGTGGGAATAAAACCTTCATTTTTGAAATTTATGCTTTTTTTTCATGATTTAATCCATTATAAATCTCATCATCATCACCATCATTAGTGGCACAACAGCCCCATGGTGGGTCTGCCTGTCTACTGGCAGATTTCAAAACAGGAGATGTCACCACCATAAATCTACTGCATCAAAAATTATCAAACATAAATTAGTTAAATCATGATTTAACTAATATGATTTAATCTATTAATTTGAAGAACTAATTCTATTGACAAATGTCAAATATATTATTATTTTTTAACTCACCTCATTTTAAATATATTTAAATAAATATATATATTCCCAACTACAGATCATATATTATCTTCTCTTGTTTCAGTCCGACCCCTGATGGTGAAGATCATCGGACCCCGGCAACCCTTCTCCGCGGGGTCGAGGGTGCAGCTCAAGTGCAGCAGCCAGGGTTCGAGGCCCCCAGCGGCAATCACGTGGAAGAAGGCGGGCTCCAACTTCAAGAACCCTCAGGAGGAGGTGCTGACGGGGGGCAACGCGACGGTGAGCGTCTTCTTCTTCACCCCCACCCCGGAGGATCACGGGCACTACATCGCGTGCAGGGCGGAGAACCCCCTCATACCGGGGAGTGACATAGAGGACAAGTGGAAAATGGAAGTGCACTGTGAGTACAACAATATTTCTTTTCTTTTCTACAGTACATTGGTGAAATAATCTTAACAAAGCATTTTTTCCAATTTACATGTTGATTATTATTAAGATCATATTTAAATCTATTATCATAGCCATAATTTCTTTGTTACATTTGTTAATCTCTAAGAATTTAGTTCCTTAGATTGTAAAAAAATGTAGGTAAAAAACAGCTCTGGATGTTTGTATCTGTGGTGGAAATAGGGAAAATTTCAGGTGTTTTCAATTTTAGGATTTCAGCAAACGTTGTTAAAGTCCTACTTTATAATTATTTGCCACTTAATTCTTAGGAGTTAATTGTTATTAAGGCCACATTTGAATCTTTTGTCATAGCCATAACTTCTTTCATGCGTTTCTTAACCTTTGAGGATTTAGTACCTTAGATTGAAAAGAAAATGTGTGCAAAAATTTACGCGGGTCTTAAGATTTCGTATCTGTGGTGGAAATAGGAAAAATTTTAGGTGTTTCCAATTTCAGAATTTCAACAAACTTTGTTAAAGTCCTACTTTATAATTATTTGCCACTTAATTCTTAGGAGTTAATTGTTATTAGTCACATTAAAATTTTTTGCCGCAGCCATAATTACTTTGATACATTTGTTATATATAAACATATAATATTTTACTTTATAATAATAATATATAGATAGATAATATTTTACATGATAACACAATTTATAACATTATATTTATATATATTATTTATTACATATTTATAACAACATATTATATATATAGATAATATTTTACCTTATATTCTAAAAAAAAAAAATGTGTACTTAAAAAATTACGCGGGTCGTAAATAATTCTGAATCTGTGGTGGAATTACGGAAAATTTCAGGTGTTATTAACTAAAGGTTCAGGTCAGGTTTTTATTAACTAAACCACATTAAAAATTTTTGCCCCAAACCATAATTTATTTCAATGACTTTTTTAACCTGTGAGGATTTAGTACATTAAATCCTAAAAAAAAAATATGTGCAAAAAATTACGCGGGGAAACTTAATGGGGAAAACTTCAGGTATTCGTCAACAAATTTAATTAAATAAATAAATATAATTTATTGGTGTATTTTTATTTAGAGTATGAATTATCTTCGCTGCACAGAAAATAAATTATTGGAATGATTGGATTGCGAAGTAGGAAATGAAAACGTTTGATTCTAGTCTTTCTACATAATTTAAGAAAACTGCCTATATTGTTGTTCCTCGCCCACATTAAAACAATTTAAGCAATTGACAATCCTTATTCTGATGAAACTGAAAGAATCCTCCACTGTCGATGTAAATAGGGTATATAGATGCTCACATAATTAGCAAATTAATCCCACTCACTTGAGTTACAAAAAATGAGTGCCGAATTTGCTGTCTTGACTCTTGCTATCTCACTGGCTACTGCTTATTTACTTGTAAATATTCAATGATTATAAACAGATGAAATATGTACATTAACCATTATAGTAGCCTTAATATCGATATCATGATTGCCCACTAATATCGATATATTATGGACACAGTGACCTAAACAACTTGAAATATGTATACCGTTGATATATCTATACATGTCCGCTTGGGAATAAGTGATAAGCAATCCATCAAATATCAATAAATTTCAAGTAATGATTTCCTAGTTTTACAAGAACTTTTTTTTTAAATGCTTGTTACTAAAAAACGTTAAAAAAATAATTTCTATGCATAATTAAAAATAGTTCTTCCTTTTAATAGTTCTTCCATTATACCAAAAGAGTAATATAATTCTTAAGAAATCTGTTACATCTACCCTAAATAATTAAGATTGGTTTCTTGAAAATTTATGTTTTTGCGGCTAAAAGTGTTTTGCTGATAAAAAAACAGGTATATCAACGTAATAAGAAAAGACTTATGAACAAATTCGATTTTTTAAAGCACGAATTATTTTTGCATCTTTAGAAATAAATGTACAATTTAAAACATGAAAGATAAAAATGAATTTAAGAATGAAAAAAAACTACTAAAAAATAAGGTATTTCTTAAAAACGTATAGAAGAGTGGTATTGAAAACTCTATACTTATACCACTGTTCTTGGCAAGAAATTTACAAACAACAAAACCCTAGACTCTATAATCAATGGCAAACATATTTTGCTCTTTTCTTATTTGGCTTTTATCTTGGCCGTGCAGCTACGATTGAAATTTATGTACTTTCGCCAAAACTGTATTTTACTTGTTTTCTGGGAACAACCCACATTCGCTTTTGATTCTTGGTACACAGCGAATCTTGGACTGGAGAGTTTGAAAGTAAATTTTGCTGCTTCGTAATTTATTTCATTTGCTTTTGATTTATGCATGGAAGTGTTTGAATTATGAAGTTCAGAGTTAAATTTTATCTGTTATGGATTTCAAACATCTTCATGTATCAGTTTATTCATTTTATTTTTG
This sequence comes from Caerostris darwini, assembly GCA_021605075.1. Taxonomy (NCBI): domain Eukaryota; kingdom Metazoa; phylum Arthropoda; class Arachnida; order Araneae; family Araneidae; genus Caerostris; species Caerostris darwini. The sequence continues at coordinate 1,056,734 of BPLQ01010101.1, forward strand.
TTTCTGAATGTTGTTTTGATATTTTTTTTTCGGTTTGTATACCAAGATCTCTAAACTTTTAAAAACATTTATTTTAAATCTTAATTGTCTCCAAGGAATTATTTTATTTTATAACATTAAAAAGGAATTACAATATTTTTGAGAACATTACGTAAAATATAATTTGAAAAAATATTGATTACCATATATTCCTGCATTTAAAAAATAATTGAAAAAGTATGTCTATTAATAAAGCACATAAACGTTTTAAATAACGAAATACACTATACAACTAACGTAATACACTATACAAATAATGTAATACGCTACAAATGTACAAATAAAGTAATACATAACGCAAATAACTTAAAACTTTATAACTATGCAAATAAAGTAATATACTATACAAATATATAAATAAAGTAGCACATTATACAAATAACGTAATACACTACAGCTATACAAATAAATTAATACACTATACATATATGCAAATAAAACAATACACTGTACAAATATACAAATAAAGTAATACACAATATAAATAACGTAATACACTACAACTATACAAATAACATAATACACTACAACTATACAAATAAAGTAATACACTATGCAGGTTATATCTCTTATAACACAATTGAAAAAAAATTAATATTCTTAAGTACCTAAAAATGCCGCGATAATCAAATTTGTATCATTTGAAAGAAATAAGTTGTGTTTCAAAATATACTATTTTCCTTAAAATCCTTACATTGATTAAAATTAACGTGTCATCAGGATTAATAGCAGTGACATCTGCAAATCGTTCTATAAATACTGAGCAATTCAGGATTTTTCCATTTCTTGAACAGTATTAAAAACTAATCTAGTTGTATAAATCGTGTTATACGCAGGTTGCCTCTATTTTAGGTGGATATTCTCTGGCAATTTTTTATTCATATGTAATCAAAATTACTTTTTATAAATTTTAATTTACTTTTTTTCTTATTACTTAAAATTATCAGTTTATTTCTGGGCCCTTAGGAGTAATTTGCGTGCCATAAACTAACGCAGTGTAATTGAGTATTTTCACATTTCTTGAACAGTATTAGAAAATAATCGAGTTGTGTAAATAGTATCATATGTGGATTGCTTCTAATTTAGGCGAAAAAAAACCCAATTATTTATTCAAATAGAATCAGCATTACTTTTTAAAAATTTTTATTTACTTTTTTTTCTAATAAATCAAAATTATGAGTTTATTTTTGTGTCATCAGGAGTAATCGCTATATATCCATTAATAATGTGTAATTGAGGATTTTTCCATTTCTTGAACATCGTTAGAAAAGAATCTAAATAATTCAAACCGTGTTATATTCGGGTTGCCTCTATCTTGGGCAGAAAAATAGAAATTTTTTTTCATATATGATGAAATTACTTATTATAAAGTTTATTTTACTTTTTACTAATTTTAATTTATTTTTTATAAAGTTTTAATTTACTTTCTTCTAATTAATGAAAAGTATGAGTTTATTGTGTCATCAGGAGTAAACAATGTATATCCATTAATGCGATGTAATTGAGGATTTTTTAATTTCTTGAACATTGTTAGAAAAAAATAGATTTGAGCAAACCGTGTTATATTCGGGTTGCCTCTATTTTAGGCGGAAAAAAGAAATTTTTTACTCATATATAATCAAAATTACTTTTTATAATTTTAAATGAATTTCTTGATAAGGAAGTTTGTAAATTATCCTATAATACTATATATTCATCAATTAGCAGAAATATACTTTCAGTAACAAAAATTAAAGAAAAAAAACTACGATTATATCATATATAAAATTTATAAAATTTTTTAATTCATTTGTAAGAGTAGAATGTGATTGCTTGACATTAATTGAAATACAACCATCAACTCACCAGTAAAAAGATTATAACAAATTTCAAACAAAACAATTGAATATTTAAAATTTATTGCTTAATATATAATGTAAAAATTATATTTTAAAATTATAATAATTGATAGACAGACAATTTTAACAATGTTTGAAAAGAATCATTGCTATAAAACGAAAATTATGTGAAAAAGTTGGTAAAAATAGTACCCTATACAATTCTCATTTATTTGGAGTTGCTGAATAAATGCCTACTTATTTGCAAACGATACTTGGCAAGTCGCCATTTCGCCACTGCTCTGGAAGCTTATTGTTTTTATCTTAAAGTGTCGTGACATCTTAAGTCTAAATGAAAATTTCAGCAAAGACGTTTCAAATGATCATTTGCACATTTTTAACCATTTTTCCTTTTTTTTAACAATCTCAAGTCTCATTAATTCTCTTTCACTAAAATGGACACTTAGAACACTGTGACAGGCCAGAGTTTGTTGGGAAATTACCCGTAAATAAATATGTTCGAAGTTCGATTTGTTACAAAGAAAAGGCAACAAATAAAATAAAAAAATCCTAAAACAAACAAATAATGATAAATTTTAGTGATCGCATTAATAAATAAATAAAACTGGAAAACTTCCTGGGAAAATAATAAATACCTTCCAAGCAGATGCTCGTTTGCCTTTATTGAACCATGTTTATCATAAACTTCTGAGTCAAAAATTAGCAGATAGAAGGAAAAGAAAAATTCTTATCCCCGCCAAGAACGTATTTATCATTTAATTAAGTAAAGAAAATTTCTGTGGAAGTTTATTTAAAAGATTAAGCTTGGGGAATTCATTTTGAACGACAGTGTAAAGAAAAAATGTAAACTCCAGTTTTGTATGCTTTATTTAAAAACATTATTTTAAATTAAGGAAGAAATGAGATTTATTTATATTTATGATCTTAATTTCCAGTAGAGACGTTTAAATAACATTTTGCAATCGTTTTTAGACTTGAAATTACACTAAATAAGTTTAGAATTGTTTGCATGGAATGGTTAAAACCTTTTTTTTTCCTCTTTTTTTTGGGGAATTGAAATGTAGCATTTCATTATGCGTCTTAAAAATCTTGTATTCACAATTAGAACAAAATGTCATTTACATTTTTAATGAAAATGTACAACATTTGCTGCATAATTTTTAATTTGACTTCCAAGTTTAAAAATTAGTTTATTTTTTGTAAATGCACTAATTTTTGAATTACCATTTTGTAAGTAAGTCAGAAATTATTTATTTCTTTTATAGATATCAAAGATATGATAGTTTTGCTGTTCATTCAAGTTTGTTGGTCGTTGTTGAAATGTTGAAATTTTGAAATGTATAATGGTAAAAATTATATTTTACAATTATAATAAATTATAGAAAAACAATCTTGAAAATAAGGAATATTTTCAAGTATTGTTAAGATTGTCTGTCTATAATTTAATAATTAGGAAAAAACATAGGTAAAAATACGTAGGTATATTTGATATTGATTGAAATACAACCATAAACTCGCTAATAAAAATATTGTAACACAAAATTTCAAACAAAATATTTAAATAGATATTTATAATATATTGTATAATTTAAACTAAAAATTATATTTTTAATTTATAATAAATGATAACACAGACAATCTTAACAATACTTGAAAATAATCATTGCTATAAAACGAAAATTATGTAAAAGGGTAGGTAAAAAGAGTAACATGTACAATTCTCATTTATTTGGAGTTGCTGAATAAATTCAATTTTATTTGCAAATGATACTTGGCATGTCACCATTTCGCCACTGCTCTTGAAACTTATTGTTTTTATCTTAAAGAGTTTTGACATCTTAAGTCTAAATGAAAATTTCTGCAAATATGCTTCAAGTTATCATTTGCACATTTTTAAGCATTTGTCCTTTTTTTTTTAACAATCACAAGTCTCATTAATTCTCTTTCACTGAAATCGTCACGTAGAACTTTCTGACAGGCCAAAGTTTGTTCTGAAATTACCCGTAAATAAATATGTTCGAAGTTCGATTTGTTACAAAGAAAAGGCAACAAATAAAATAAAAAAATCCTAAAACAAACAAATAATGATAAATTTTAGTGATCGCATTAATAAATAAATAAAACTGGAAAACTTCCTGGGAAAATAATAAATACCTTCCAAGCAGATGCTCGTTTGCCTTTATTGAACCATGTTTATCATAAACTTCTGAGTCAAAAATTAGCAGATAGAAGGAAAAGAAAAATTCTTATCCCCGCCAAGAACGTATTTATCATTTAATTAAGTAAAGAAAATTTCTGTGGAAGTTTATTTAAAAGATTAAGCTTGGGGAATTCATTTTGAACGACAGTGTAAAGAAAAAATGTAAACTCCAGTTTTGTTTGCTTTATTTAAAAACATTATTTTAAATTAAGGAAGAAATGAGATTTATTTATATTTATGATCTTAATTTCCAGTAGAGACGTTTAAATAACATTTTGCAATCGTTTTTAGACTTGAAATTACACTGAATAAGTTTAGAATTGTTTGCATGGAATGGTTAAAACCTTTTTTTTTCCCCTTTTTTTTGGGGAATTGAAATGTAGCATTTCATTATGCGTCTTAAAAATCTTGTATTCACAATTAGAACAAAATGTCATTTACATTTTTAATGAAAATGTACAACATTTGCTGCATAATTTTTAATTTGACTTCCAAGTTTAAAAATTAGTTTATTTTTTGTAAATGCACTAATTTTTGAATTACCATTTTGTAAGTAAGTCAGAAATTATTTATTTCTTTTATAGATATCAAAGATATGATAGTTTTGCTGTTCATTCAAGTTTGTTGGTCGTTGTTGAAATGTTGAAATTTTGAAATGTATAATGGTAAAAATTATATTTTACAATTATAATAAATTATAGAAAAACAATCTTGAAAATAAGAAATATTTTCAAGTATTGTTAAGATTGTCTGTCTATAATTTAATAATTAGGAAAAAACATAGGTAAAAATACGTAGGTATATTTGATATTGATTGAAATACAACCATAAACTCGCTAATAAAAATATTGTAACACAAAATTTCAAACAAAATATTTAAATAGATATTTATAATATATTGTATAATTTAAACTAAAAATTATATTTTTAATTTATAATAAATGATAACACAGACAATCTTAACAATACTTGAAAATAATCATTGCTATAAAACGAAAATTATGTAAAAGGGTAGGTAAAAAGAGTAACATGTACAATTCTCATTTATTTGGAGTTGCTGAATAAATTCAATTTTATTTGCAAATGATACTTGGCATGTCACCATTTCGCCACTGCTCTTGAAACTTATTGTTTTTATCTTAAAGAGTTTTGACATCTTAAGTCTAAATGAAAATTTCTGCAAATATGCTTCAAGTTATCATTTGCACATTTTTAAGCATTTGTCCTTTTTTTTTTAACAATCACAAGTCTCATTAATTCTCTTTCACTGAAATCGTCACGTAGAACTTTCTGACAGGCCAAAGTTTGTTCTGAAATTACCCGTAAATAAATATGTTCGAAGTTCGATTTGTTACAAAGAAAAAGCAACAAATAAAATAAAAACAAATCCAAAAAGCAAACAAATAATGATAAATTGTAGTGATCACATTAAATAAATAAATAAAATTGGAAAACTTCCGGAGAAAATAATAAATACCTTCCAAACAGAATTATTGAACCAAGCCTTTATTGAGCCAAGTTTATCATAAACGTCTGAGTCAAAAATTAGCAGAATGAAAGAAAGAAAATTTCTTATCCAAGAACGTATTTATCATTTAATTAAGTGAAGAAAATTTCTGTGGAAGTTTATTTAAAAGATTAAGCTTGGGGAACTCATTTCGAACGACAGTGGAAAGAAAAAAGGTAAACTCCACTTTTGTTTATTTTATTTAAAAACATTATTTTAAATTAAGGAAGAAATGTAGATTTATTTACATTTATGATCTTAATTTCCAGTAGTGACGTTTAAAAAATGCTTTGCAATCGATTTTAGACTTGAAATTACACTGAATAAGTTTAGAATTGTTTTCATGGAATGGTTAAAAACCTTTTTTTTCCCCTTTTTTGGGGGAATTGAAATGTAGCAGTTCATGCTCGTATTCACAAATAGAACAAAATGTCATTTACATTTTTAATGAAAATGTACAAGATTTATTGTGTAATTTTTAATTCGACTTCAAAGTTTAAAATTTAGTCTATTTTTTTAAGTGTAGCAATTTATTAATTACAAAGTAATTAAGTCACAAAATATTTCTTTCGTTCATAAATATCAAAGATGTGATCGTTATGCTATGCATTCAAGTTTGTTTTTCGTTGTTGAAATGTTTGAAATGTTGAAACGTATAATTGTAAAAAAATTAATTTAAAATTATAAAAAATTATAGACAGATAATTAACAAAGAGATAGACAACAGATAATTAACATAGAGACAGATAATTAATAAGATATATTAACAATACTTGAAAAGAATCATTAATTTCATATATTGTTAAAATTGTTTGTCTATAATTTATTAATTATTCAAAAACGTAGGTAAAATTATGTAGGTATATTTCATATTGATTAAAATACAACCATCACCCAGCTAGTAAAAATATTGTATCTCGAAATTTCAAACAAAGCTTTTAAATAAATATTTACAATTTATTTTACAATTAAACTAAAAATTCTATTTTACAATTATAATAAATGATAGACAGACAATCTTAACAAAATTTGAAATGGATCATTGCTATAAAATGAAAATTATGTAAAAACGTAGGTATATTTCATATCAATTTAAATACAAACGTCAATTCACCAGTAAAAAAATTGTAACACGAAATTTCAAAGAAAACATTGACATATATATTTATAATTTATTGTATAATTTAATGTACAAATTCTATTTGACAATTATAATAAATAATAGATAGACAATATTAACAATTCTTGAAAACAACCTATGCTATAAAATGAAAACTATGTAAAAACGTTGGTAAAAATAGCACCCTATATAATTCTCATTTATTTGGAGTTGCTGAATAAATTCCTTCTTATTTGCAAACGATACTTGGCAAGTCGCCATTTCGCCACTGCTCTGGAAGATTATTGTTTTTATCTTAAAGAGTTCTGACATCTTAAGTCTAAATGAAAATTTCTGCAAAGATGTTTCAAATGATCATTTGCACATTTTTAACCATTTTTCCTTTTTTTTTTTTACAATCGTAAGTCCATTAATTCTTTTTCACTGAAATGGTCACATAGAACGTTCTGACAGGGCAAAGTTTATTCGGAAATTACCCGTAAATAAATATGTCCGCAGTTCGATTTGTTACAAAGAAAAGCCAACAAATAAAATAAAAACATCCAAAAAGGCAAACAAATGATGATCAATTGCATTGATCACATTAACAAATAAATAAAACTGGAAAACTTCCGGGAAAAATAATAAATACCTTCCAAGCAGATGCTCGTTTGCCTTTATTGAACCAAGTTTATCATAAACTTCTGAGTCAAAAATTAGCAGACAGAAGGAAAAGAAAAATTCTTATCCCAGCCAAGAACGTATTTATCATTTAATTAAGTCAAGAAAATTTCTGTGGAAGTTTATTTAAAAGATTAAGCTTGGGGAATTCATTTTGAACGACAGTGGAGAGAAAAAATTGTAAACTCCACTTTTGTTTACTTTATTTAAAAACATTATTTTAAATTAAGGAAGAGTTGAGCATTATTTATATTTATGATCTTAATTTCCAGTAGCGACGTTTAAATAATGCTTTGCAACCGTTTTTAGACATGAAATTACACTGAATAAGTTTAGAATTGTTTGCATGGAATGGTTAAAACCTTTTTTTTCCTTTTTTATTGGGGAATTGAAATGTAACATTTCATTATGTGTCTTAAAAATCTCGTATTCACAATTAGAACAAAATGTCATTTACATTTTTAATGAAAATGTACAACAGTTACGGTATAATTTTTAATTTGACTTCAAATGCTTAAAAAAAAAGTTTCTTTTTTTTAAATCTACTAATTTATATATTACCATTTTGTAAGTAAGTAACAAAATATTTCTATGTTTAAAAATTCCAAAGGTTTTAATATTACGCTATGTATTCAAGTTTGTATTTCGTTGTTGGAATGTATAATTGTAAAATTTATATTTTACAATTGTATTAATTTATAGACAGACAATCAAAACAATACTTGAAAAGTATCATTGCTATAAAATGAAAATTATGTAAAAAAGTAGGACAAAATAATATCATAAACAATTCTCATTTATTTAGAGTTGCTGAATAAATTCCTTCTTATTTGCAAATAATACTTGGCAAGTCGCCATTTCGCCACTGCTCTTGGAACTTATTGTTTTTACCGTAAAGAATTCTGGCATCTTAGGCCTCAATGAACATGTCTTCAAAGACGTTTCAAATGATCATTTGCACATTTTTCAACGTTTTTCCTTTTTTTAATAATCACAAGTCTCATAAATTCTCTTTCACTTAAATTGTCACATAGAACGTTCTGACAGGCCAGAGTTTGTTCGGAAATTTAACGTAAATAAATACGTTAGAAGTTCGATTTGTTACAAAGAAAAGACAACAAATAAAATCCAAAATACAAAAAGCAAATAACTAATGATAAATTGTAGTGATCACATTAATATGTAAATGAATAAAACTGGAAATCTTACGGGAAAATAATAAATGTCTTCCAAGCAGATGTTCATTTGCCTTTATTGAACCAAATTTATCTTATACCTCTGAGTCAAAAATTAGCAGATTTAAAGGAAAGAAAAATTCTTATCCCTGCGAAGAACGTATTTATCATTTAATTAAGTCAAGAAAATTTCTATGGAAGCTTATTTAAAAGATTAAGCTCAGGGAATTCACTTCGAACGACAGTGTAAAGAAAAAAAAGTAAACTCAACTTTTGTTTACTTTATTTAAAAACATTATTTTAAATTAAGGAAGAGTTGAGCTTTATTTATATTTATGATCCTAATTTCCAGTCGCGACGTTTAAATAACATTTTGCAATCGTTTTTAGACTTGAAATTACACTGAATAAGTTTAGAATTGTTTGCCTGTAACGGTAAAAACTTTTTTTTGCCTTTTTTAAATTAAAATGCAGCATTTCATTTTGTGTCTTAAAAATCTTGTATTCGCAATTATGACAAAATGTCATTTGCATTTTTAATGAAAATGTATAACATTTACTGTATAATTTTTAATTCGACTTCAATGTTTAAAATTTTTTTTTTTAAGTGTATTAATTTATAAGTTACCATTTTGTAAGTAAGTCACAAAACATTTCTTTTGTTTATAAATATCAAAGGTATGAATATTATGCTATTCATTCAAGTTTGTTTTTTCGTTGTTTAAATGTTTGAAATGTTGTAATGTAAAATTGCATCATTTATTTTACAATTATAGTAAATTATAAACAGACAATCTTAACAATACTTGAAAAGAATCATTGCTATAAAACGAAAATTATGTAAAAGGGTAGGTAAAAAGAGTAACATATACAATTCTCATTTATTTGGAGTTGCTGAATAAATTCCTTCTTATTTGCAAATGATACTTGGCAAGTCGCCATTTCACCACTGTTCTTGAAACTTATTGTTTTTTATCTTAAAGAGTCCTGACATCTTAAGTCTAAATGAAAATTTCTGCTAAGATGTTTCAAATGATCATTTGCACATTTTAAAACTTTTTTTCTTTTTTTTTCCTAACAATCACAAGTCTCATTAATTCTCTTTCCCTTAAATGGTCACATAGAAGACTCTGACAGGACAGAGTTTGTTCTGAAATTACCCGTAAATAAATGTATGCGCAGTTCGATTTGTTACAAAGAAAAGACAACAAATAAAATTAAAAAAGAAAAAATTAAGCAAATAATGATAAATTGCATTGATCACATTAATAAATAAATAAAACTGGAAAACTTCCGGGGAAAATAATAAATACTTTCCAAGCACATGCTCGTTTGAACTTATTGGACCAAGTTTATCATAAACCTCTGAGTCAAAAATTAGCAGATTGAAAGGAAAGAAAAATTCTTATCCCAGCCAAGAACGCATTTATCATTTAATTAAGTCAAGAAAATTTCTGTGGAAGTTTATTTAAAAGATTAGGCTTAGGGAATTCATTTCGAACGGCAGTCGAAAGAAAAAAAGGTAAACTCAACTTTGGTTTACTTTGTTTAAAAACATTATTTTAAATTAAGGAAGAGTTGAGCTTTATCTATATTTATGATCTTAATTTTCAGTAGCAACGTTTAATGTGTTTGACGTGTTTAAATTTTAATGTGTTTTTTTTTCAATTGTATTTAGACTTGCAATTACACTAAATAAGTTTGGAATTGTTTGCATGGAATGGTGGAAACCTTTTTTTTTTTGCGTTTTTAGGAATTGAAATGTAGCTGTTCATTATGTGTCTTAAAAATCTTGTATTCACAATTAGAACAAAGTGACATTTATATTTTTAATGAAAATGTATAACATTTACGATGTAATTTTTAATTCGACTTCTAAGTTTAAAAATTAGTTTCTTTCTTTTTAAAATGAACTAATTTTTAAATTATCATTTTATAAGTAAGTCACAAATATTTCCTTTCGTTTATAAATATCAAAGATATGATCGTTATGCTATGCATTTCAGTTTGCTGTTTGTTGTTGAAATGTTTAAAAAATATTTTGTTAAAATAATATTCAAAATAAATTTTCAATTAAATTTGACTTTTCGTTCTTTCGTTACATTTCAGTTAAAATGTTTTCGTAAAATAATGTTGCTGAAATATATATTGAAATTCTAATTTTTGGTAATTAAATACATTATATTTTATTAAAAAACAACAAAAATACAATTAATATAATTATATATGGATCAGAAAACTAAAATAATTCTCTAAACAACCTATGAGTGCTTTAAGGACAGCTTAATCTGTGAATTATATTTTTGTTCTTTCGTTACATTTCTGATTAAATATTTTCGTGAAATGGTATTGTTGAAATATGTATTGAAATTTACTTTTTGTGTAAGTAAATACAATATTGTTTTTTAAAAAAATAATAAAATTACAATTAATATGATAATATATGGATGAAAAAACTAAAGTAAGGCCCTAAATAACCTATGAGTGCTTTAAACATAGTTTAACCTAAGAGTTATCTTGTTTTATTCTTTATATTTTTGATTTTTTTAAAAAATAATATTGCATAAATATGAATTAAAATTCTACTTTTTACGTACGTAAAATAATGTTTTTTAAATAATAAAAACATAAATAATGTAATAATATATGGATCAGACAACTAAAATAATTATGTAAATAACCTAGGAAGGCTTTAATCATAGTTTAATTTATAAGAAAACTATAATTTTTGCATTGATTATACTTATAGTTTTAGTATAAGTATAATCATTAACCAGAAGACATAGAGAATATGTGTTGATTGTGATTTTATGCAGTATATGGTTAGCACTAATGTGAAAATAAACATTTGTTAATGTAAAATTGTAAAGTTCCTCGGTAAATTTTGTAAAGTTACATTACGAAAATATGTGCAATGTATATATATATATAATTTAAATTATTATTGAGAGGTATTAAAATTTGTATGAATTTGTATAAAATTATCCTCCTTGAAACCATTTCTGTCTGAAAAATACGGTGTCTGCATATAAAATGATTAATGTGTGGTTTGTGATCTGAGGGAACTCAGGAAATTCAATATTGAAAAATCTAGAGACTACATCAGATGTATGTAAATAACAGACAACTCTAAGCAGGCAAAACATAGATTATAGGGTTCGAAGGAAAAATTGAGAAATTGTTTACACATATTTACAAAACTGAAGCCCTTAAATCACCCTATACAGAGAGGAAAATTTTTTATTCGTTATGCTCTTCTATACACTGAAGTGACAAAAGTCATGGCATACCTCTTAATATCGTGTCGGCCGTTCTTTCGCCCGGCGAAGTGCAGCAACTCGACGTGGCATGGACTCAACAAGTCGTTGGAAGACTTCTGCAGGAATATAGAGACATGGTGTCTCGATAGACGTCCATAATTGTGAAAGCGTTGATGGTGCAGGATTTTGGGCACGAACAGACCTCTCGATGATGTCCCATAAATGCTCGATGAGATTCATGTCGGGCGATCTAGGTGGCCAGATCATTTGTTGCAATTGTCCAGAATGTTCTTCAAACCAATCGCGAACAGTTGTGGCCCGGCGACATGGCGCATTGTCATCCATAAAAATTCCATCGTTGTTTGGGTACATGAAGTCCATGAATGGCTGCAAGTGATCTCCAAGTAGCTGAACATAAGCATTTCCAGTCAATGTTCGGTCCAGTCGCACCAGAGGACCAAGTCCATGCCATGAAAAAACAGCCCACACCATTACGGAGCCACCACCAGCTTGAACAGTGCCTTGCTGACAGTTTGGGTCCATGGCTTCGTGGGGTCTGCGCCACACTCGAACCCTACCATCAGCTCTTACCAACTGAAATCGTGACTCATCGGACCAGGCCACAGTTTTCCATTCATCTAGAAACCAACCGATATGCTCGCGTGCCCACGAGAGTCGCTGCAAGCGATGTCTTTCTGTCAGTAAAGGCACTCGAGTCGATCTTCTGCTGGAATAGCCCAAGAAAGCCAAATTTCTCCGCACAGTTCTAACAGACAAGTCCCTTGTACGTCCTACATTGATTTCTGCGGTTATTTGACGCAGTGTTGCTTGTCTGTTAGAATTTACGACTCTTTGCAGACGTCGCCGGTCTCGGTCGTTAAGTGCAGGCGGTCGACCACTGCGCTGTCCATGGTGGGATGTTATGCCTGAAATTTCATACTCTCGGCACACTCTTGACACAGTGGATCTGGGAATGTTGAATTCCCTAACGATTTCCGAAATGGCATGACCCATGCGTCTAACTCCAACTAACATTCCGCGTTCAAAGTCTGTTAATTCCCATCGTGCGGTCATCATCACGTCAAAACCTCTTCACATGAATAACTTGAACAGAAATGGAAATTTTGCGAAAGCACTGCGCATTTATACCTGTTCTACGCGATGCTACTGCCATCTGAAAACTTGCATATTGCTATCCCAGGACTTTTGTCACTTCAGTGTATATTGTAACAATAACGTGAAAAAGAAAAATTATGTGAGTCGTCAGAAAGATTTTAAAATGTAACTTTTCATGGAAAAATTTTACACACTTTCGAAATTCTTGTTTGAAACCTAACAATGTTGACTCCTGGAGGTGATGATTCCATTAAACAGCTGTCAACAAATTTAGGGCTTTTATAAATATAGGAAGCTAATGTTATTCCGAGAAAAAAAAAGATTCACGTTCATCCTTAATACACATTCTTTTCTATTGACATATTTACAATAAAGGTTAATATGACATTTAACATCGTTTTGTTTCTCAATAACCTATCCGACGCCAATTTTGCGTCGCTCCCTCTTTCTTCTCCTTTCCGGAGTTCAGCTAGAAAGGAATACCATGACTTTTAAATCAAGCAGACAGTCAGATGCTGCTATATATGGATAATATTTAATAAAATGCAACACAAGTGAGAAAGGATAATATTAAATACCATTTTGAAAAAAAAATATATAAAAATGACTGTAAATGTACAACTTTTTTAAACAAATCCTCAATTTCTTATAATTATTAATTATGTATCAAAACGCTGAATAAGTTATGCGAAAACATAAAATTTAATGCAACACATTTTGTGTTTATATTAAAATATAGTATTTAGATAATTATTTTTTAATTACATAATTAAACAGAAAATATTCAGCTTAATTTTAATTTAACTTAAAAATAGCTATAATTTGTTTGGTATTAAAATCTAAAACATTAAAAAAATATTTTTGTTCAAAAGAAAACAATCTAAAACTGTATTAAGTGAGTTAAAAATTTTTATTTATAAATTTGGAAATTGAATTTACTCAAATTAAAATTAAAATTTCCGAAATTAATGTGTAGATTTTAAATCATACGAATTCTAACAAAAGTTCAGAAAAAGCTAAATTAAAATTATAAAAAAAGATTTTTTATTGTTTAAAAAACAATGATTTATACGTTTATTATATTTATAAAGTGTATATAAAATAATCTGCAAAAAAATTGAAATAAATTAAATTTATTTTTAAAATGTGTTAAAAATTGCAATGCAATGCAAAAATTTCTTTTTATTAATAATTTTAATAAATAGTTAACAGTAATGTTTTAATAGTACATGTTTTTTCATCACATATATAAAAAATTGTTAATAAGTTTTGTTGTTTTCCACTGTTTATACTCTTATTCTGATTTTAATTAAATAATTTAATTAAATTTAATAATAAACATTATTATTACATATATTTCGCTGTGTAAACTGTAATAAAAAGTAGAAATTGGAAAAAGTAAAAAAAATATATTAAAATTTATGATGAGAAAAAATGTCCTTGTAACAAGGAAAATACCTCTTAATTAAACAGCTCATTTCTAATTTGCATATTTTCGGTAAAAATCCAAAAGTTAATTTAAAGTCGCATGTACTTCAATTAATTTAACCTATAAAACAGATTTCTTATCTAAATTTGATCATTAATTGTATGGATAAGTTAATTTTTTATCTGCATTACTTTAAGGACTTTATAAGAAATTACTTAAAAAAACCTTTAATTCGTTCGTTCCCCTTTAAATTTATTATTAATGTGCAATAATTTTGTTTAATTAATTGTTCTGACTAATTTAAATATTTTTTAATTTTTTGTTCTTGGTTTTGTTTAGTTAGCAGTTTTTTTTTAATTTTTATTTATTTATTATTATTTTTTTTGTTAGTAGATTTAACCATGTACATAATAGCAAATTTTAAGGATTAACATTAAAAAGAGACATTGACGAAAAATAGCTTAATGAATAAATTAAAATATAATTTTAAAATATGAAGTTTTTTTTATAATTTTAAAATATGAAGTTTTTTTATAATTTTAAAATATGCAGTTTTTATAATTTTTAAACCATGGAACCTACATTCTTTATAAAATAAATAACTACCAATTAATAAATTCACGAGCGTTAATTTCATTATTAGCAACAACATTTTGATGTTGAAACGTGATAAAAAAATTCATTGATGCACTTGAGTTATTTCAAAGTTTTTCTATTCTAAGCAAAACATGTTTACACTTCTGACTTGAAACTTTTTACCTGTTTACACATTCTTGCGATTAATAAAATTAAACCTTAATTTAATTTTCTATCTTCTAGGTCCATGATTAAAAACAAGAGATTTTTTAATTAAAAATAATTACTTAATTGTACGTATTTAATTAATTTAAATTTAATTGTTTATATAGTTTGCAATGAAGATGCATTTTGCTCACATATTTAATTTAAAATACAAATTCATTGATTGAATTTGCAATTATTTGCTTATATCATTTTTGTGTTTTAAAAGTCGAGTAAAATAACAATAGATTAAAAATGTAGAAAAATAAAAATCATTTGAAAATTAAATCTTTTGAGCAAAAATAATAAATTAATTCTATTCATTTAGTGAATTCAAATTTAATTGCATATATAATTTGCTATATAGATGCATTTTGCTAACATATTTAATTCTAAATACAAATTCATTCATTCAATGTACAAGTAATTGCTTGTATCTTTTTTAACTTTTAATAGTCCAGGGAAATAATAATTTAATAAAGCAAAAAAATAAAAATATTTTGCCAATTACATCTTTAAAGCAAAAATAATTAATTGATTGGAGGTATTTAATTAGTTCAAATTTAATTGTATATGCAATTTGCAATGAAGATACATTTTGCTCACATATTTAATTCAAAATACAAACTTATCGATTCAATGCACAATTATTTGCTTATATCATCTTTAACTTTTAATAATCGAGTGAAATAATATTTTAATAATGCAGAAAAATAAAAATCTTTTGCCAATTACATCTTTAAAGCAAAAATAATTAATTAATTGTAGGTATTTAATTAGTTCAAATTTAATTGTATATGCAATTTGCAATGAAGATACATTTTGCTCACATATTTAATTCAAAATACAAACTTATCGATTCAATGCACAATTATTTGCTTATATCATCTTTAACTTAATAATCGAGTGAAATAATATTTTAATTGCAGAAAAATAAAAATTTTTTATGAACTTCAGAACTTGATTTAACATGCTTTAAAGTCCGATTTGGGTCAAAATAATTTTGTTGTATGATTTGTTGCCATTTTAAAGGTAACTTCATAATGCCTCTCTCATAGAAGTCCTGGTCTCTATTTGCAAAAACTCTAGTAGTCGATTTTCACAATCCTCCCTAGATATTTTTATCATTAAAGAAATTTTGCAATGCAAGAAAAAGATGATAATCGCTTCAATCCGGACTGTATGGCGGATGCATTAAAACTTCCCAACCAAGCTCCCGATTTCTGGCGAGTCACTGTATGTTGGCCCAGCGTTGTCCTTGAAACAACAATCTCCTGTTGGCCAATTCTGGCCCGAAAATCGCATTTGTTGACAGTAGAGATCAGAATTTAGCGTTTGGCCATATTTAAGCAACTCATAATAAATAATCCCCTTAAATGCATAACAGAACCTTTAATTTAGTCCTGGTTTGGCAAATTTCACCGCTTGACCATATCGTTTGCAATGGGTTAGATGTGATCCATTTCTTGCTCCAGTCACCATCCGTTTAAGAAATTCTATCTCAAATTTGGCCAATTTCGCATGGAAAATCCATCATGTTTTTTCTGTTGCTGGTGTGGCACCCAAACATCGTTTTTGAATCCAGCTTTGTGTAAATGGTTTAAATGTTTTATGGTTTTTAATAACTGCTAACATGCCGGTCAAATCGTTTCTCATTTTATCGACATTTTCGACGACCGGCCTACCTGTGCGAGGTGCATCTTTAACATCAAAAATTCTTAATCTACGAAACCAAAATTGCACATAATTGGCTGTTACAGTAAATAAACATCATTCACAATTTTAGCCGCCTGGCTTGCATTTTCGCCTTTGTCAAAGAAAAACAGTAAAATGTACCGAATTTTCTCTTTGTTCAAAACTCCCAACTGAATGGACCAAACAAAAAAACAGAAAAGAATTATTTTAGTACAAGTGCCACCTTTCTAAAGCATAAATCTGAAATTGTTTAATTGATACTTTACGTGATATCGATCACTACAGCCATCTATCGAAAAAATAATGGATTTCTTTTTCCCCAACCTAATATTTTAATAATGCAGAAAAATAAAAATCTTTTGCCAATTACATCTTTAAAGCAAAAATAATTAATTAATTGTAGGTATTTAATTAGTTCAAATTTAATTGTATATGCAATTTGCAATGAAGATACATTTTGCTCACATATTTAATTTAAAATACAAATTCATTGATTCAATGTGCAATTATATATTTTATTATATTTTAAAATTCGAGTAACTTAACAATAATTTAATAATGCAGAAAAATAAAAATTAATTGCAGATTAAATTTTTTAGAGCAAGAATAATAAATTAAATGTAAGTATTTAATTAGTTCAAATCTAGTTGTATATATAGTTTGCAATGAAGATGCATTTTGCTCACATATTTAATTCAAAATACAAATTTATGAATACAATTTATCATTTGCTGGAATCATTGAATGCGTTTTAAAACCTATCGAGTTAAATTACAATATTTTAATAAAGCAGAAAGATCATTTGTCATCACTTAATAGTTTAAACAAAAATAGTTGAATTAAAAAACATCATTAAAAGCCGTATAAATGGATGTTTTTTACTGGAAACAATGTTATGAATTATTGTAATTAATGATGCTTTTCAATTTTCATGATCTTTTAAATAAAGGTTTTACATTTAAATGGAATACAAAACAATTTGAGATTGACAATTTGGTTTTAATCTTATATATTTAATTAGGAATATTTAGTATAATAATTAAGATTATTAATGATTATTAAGTATTAAACACAGCTTAAATAAAAATTAAATAATATAATAAAACTAAACAAGAATTAAAAAGTAAAAAAAGCATATAACTGCAAATTTTATCAATGAATTTTCATTTTAAATTGATTTAAAAAGCTTCTTCTAAATATATTTTTTACAGTTAAATTGATTACAAAACAATTTGAATTGACAATTTGGTTTTAATCTTATGTATTTAATTATTATTATTAAGTATATAAATACAGATTAAATAAACATTAAATAATGTAATAAAACTAAGCATCAGTTAAGAAATATAAAATATAAATATTATTTTAATTCTGTAAAGGAATAAATTTGTAAAAAATAAAGGAGATATTTATTAATAAAGCAGTTTGTACTTTATTAAATGTTATTGTAAATATAGTTTCTTACATTTAAATTGAATAAAAAACAATTTGAGATTGGCCATTTGGTTTTAATGTTATGTATTAAATTAATATTAAAATATATTAGTCATGATTATTAAGTATTAAACAGAGATTAAATAAAAATTAAATAATATAATAAAACTAAACATCAATTAAAAAATAAAAAAAGCATATACTTGCAAATTTTATCAATGAATTTGTATTTTGAATTAATTAAAAATGCTTCTTCCAAATATAGATTTTACTATTAAATTGAATACAATACCATTTGAAATTGGCCATTTGGTTTTAATTTGTTGTGTTTAATTATTAATATTAAGTACAAAAACACAGATTAAATAAAAATAAAATAATATAATAAAACTAAACATCAATTAAAAATTAAAAATGCATATAATTTTCAATTTTATAAATTAATTTGTATTATAAATTTATTAAAAATGTATTAGTAAGTATTAATAGTGTAACGTAGTATTATTTAGTATATAAAAACAGATTAAATTAAAATTTAAGTAATATAATAAAACTAAACATCAATTAAAAATTACAAAATATACATATTTTTAATTCTGTAAAGGAATACATTTGTTTAAAAGCAAGGAGATATTTATTAATAAATGTTATTGTACTTTAAAGAAATAAAAAGATATATTTGAGAGCCATAAAATTGGAATTTTTTTTTAGTTTAAACATTATTCCACATATAAGGATACATATTCACTCATTAAAAGCCCCATAATTATTAATTAAATAATTTATTATAATTGGTTACATTTTTTTTCTCGTTTGCTTTTTAGAATTCAATTATAATTATGGAAAGCAAAAGAAAAACTCAATAAATATTTTCGGTATACACATTATCAGTGTAATTCGAGAAAAGTTAGCAAATACATTAAATTAAGAAAAAAAGAAAAAATTCAATTTCCTTTCTTTTGTCAATTTACACGAAAATTTCTCATTTTTAATGATTCAATAAATGTCAAAGAGAATTACCGCAATTAAAGTGAAAAAAATGAACAAGAAAAACAGCTAAATTTTCGATATTATGATAGAGAATTCATTGATGGCAACGAACAAGACTGTAAAAAAAACTTTCAGAAATATAGCATCACTTAATTACACATTTTGTTTTATTTTAATTTTTTCGTTTACCAAAATTAGCTTTTTAATACATTGTTATTAAATGGTTTAGTTTTCTAGAAAAAGAAAATGATACCTAATTAAAAACCAGAAAATTTAAATTAAATTACAGATTTATAAATTTTATCATAGCACAATTTCATTGTTTATGAAACATAGGAAACAGATGAAAAATTATTTACATTTAATTTTGTATTTCCTTTTGAAATAAAATGTAAAGTGTATATATATTTAAACTAGTTCTAATATGTTTATTAAAAATATTGATCTATAATATTTAGGTATTTAATAATTAATTTGAACTATGGATTTATGCTTAATTATTAATATATATTTTCTAAATTCCACTTAAATTCGAAAAGAATGAAAAATAAAATATTTCTGCAAATAAAATAAAATTAACATTAACTACATAAAGTTAAAGAAATGTCAAATTACTATAAATTAATTTTACATTTATGAAATAAATTACTGTTATGTAAAATTACTAAAATTACTATAAATCATTAAACTTATATGCTTTATAGTCGTTTAAATATTACTATAAATGAATGCCATGTAAAATTACTAAAATTAAATTTAGCTATATAAATATTTAGAATATTTATATTCCTTTCACATATATTCAGATATTAAAACTGTTTTTACATATCTTGCATATATATATATATTGATAAATATATGCATGTTAAAATAATTAAATATACTTCAATTTAATTAAAAAATTGGCACAAATAGGTTTATTTATATTTAAATAGTTTAGGTACAACAGAAATTCACTTTATTAATATATTTCTACTATATATCCAGTTCTTAATAAATTATGAATGTCGTTGCTTTACCTTTTTTCATTAAAATCAAAAAGTGAAATAAAATAAAATATTCTGTAGTCTTTTAATAAGAATATTTTTTTATGAAATTTCTCTTTGAAAAAAACTTAAAACTAATAATTTTGAAAGCGTTTTTCATGTCATATCGTAATTTTATTTGGGTTTTCATCCTTTTAAATTAAATTCACTACATTCTTTTTTTAAAGCACGAATCTGAAAGAATAATTAATACGCTTAGAAAACCTCAAATTTTTCTTTTAACTCAGAAAAAGTTCCAGATTAAAATGTAACGAGTGTAAGGATTAAAAAATAATAATTCATTTAACCCGATATCTCTAAAATGCAAATTAAATGCATAATTTATTGCTGTAATAAACATCTTTAAGACAATTTTATTTTTAAAGAAGATGGTTGATATTTTTTTTAAGTTTGTAATATTTCATCAGATATTTGCAATAGTTGCAAATATTTTAATCAAATTAATGTTCAGAATTACTGTTAAAATTATATTAAAATACTATTAAGAATACTATTAAGCACTAAAAATATTAATTATTACAATTAAAAGTATGTAGCAAAAAACACCATAAGATGTTTTTAAAGATTTCAAAATAAAGATCACGAAGATGTTTTTGTTTTAAATTCTTTTACAACGACATCAGTAATTGTCCATGTTTTTCGTGTATATATATTTTATAAATTACGCTTAAATTTGAAAAGAACGAAAAATAAAATATTCCAGTTAATAAAATAAAAAATAACGTTAACTACATAAAGTTAAAGAAATGTACAATTACTCTGTTATGTAAAATTATTAAAATTAAATTTAGTTATATAAGTATTTAGAGTATTTATGTTTCTTTTGCATATTTTCTGTTATGGAAACCGGCTTTACATATCTTGCATTTATAAATTTTGATAAATATATGCATGCTAAACGAATTAAATGTATTTCAATATAATTTGAATATTGACACATTTTTTTTTTATATTTAAATAGTTTAGGTAGTTAGGTAGTTAAATAGTTTAGTAGAAATTGACTTTAATACATTAATATATTTCTAATACATGCCCAGTTCTTAGTAAGTTATGAATGGCGTTACTTTACCACCTTCATTAAAATTAAAATTTAAAATAAGATAAAATATTCTGTCGTCTTTTAATAAGAATAATTTTATAACATTTCTCTTTGAAAAAAAATTTAAAACCAATAATTCTGAAAGTATATCGTAATTTCATTTAGGATTTTCATCCTTTTAAATTAAATTCCCTACATTCTTTTTTTTTAAAGGACGTATCTGATGGACTAATTGATACGCTTAGAAAACCTCAAATTTTTCTTTTAACTCAGAAAACGTTCCAGATTAAAATGTAACGGGTGTGAAGATTAAAAAATAATAATAATTCATTTAACATGATATCTCTAAAATGTAAATTAAATGTATAATTTATTGCTGTAATAAACAGTTTTAAGATAATTTTTAATTTTTACAGAAGTTGGATCAAATTCTTTAGGTTTCTAATATTTTATCTGTTAATTCGAACAATTACAAATATTTCATTCGAATTACTGTTTAGAATTACTATTAAAATAGTATTAAAAATGCTATTAAGATTAATATTTAATTCTAAAAATATTATTAATTACTATTAAAATGCATGTAGAAAAATCAATTGGAATTATTAAAGATTTCAAAAAAAGAATCAGGCAGATATTTTTGTTTTAAATTATTTTGAAACGAAATCCTTTATTCTCTTTTTTCATATAAATCCAAATTACTTAGTAGAACTAAAATCATTTACCTGTTTCCGAATGTTACAGTTTATTTTCAGAATCATATTTTCGACAGGTAAAATGGCTAAATTATAGAGATTATATTTAATGTGCAATTTTCAGTAATCAATAAATAGAACAAAATATTTAAACATAGCCATTAGTTTTGAAACATTAAACATTATTTTATCTTTCTATAAACATTGTAAATGTTTATTCCCGAAAATAATGGTTTTTCTTTGACCTCTATATTGCCTAACCATTCTATTATTATCCTTGAAATTATAGAGTTAGCTAATTATTTGGCAAAACTGCAAAGCAACATGATTGTCAGTCAAAAAATAAAGTATGCAATCCATAATGGGCGGTCATTTTGACCGGTGCTACATCATAAGTCTGACATAAATAACAATACTTTGAGACTTCAGTATGCAACAACTTCATTTAGCGCTCTTTGACTACAAAGGAAGGTTTTTTTTTAATCCACTTTCTGCAACACGCTGCTAGTCAGTGAAATGCGCTGAGTTGGGTTTGGGTTGTCAGTTACAGAAACGAGGTTCGTAATTACTTTAATGAGGTCAGAAAAGTAATGACATTTATTTCAAAAGCAGTTTTTCTATGTTGAAAAAAACTCTAAAGGGTTGTATTATCATTAGAATTAAAAAATTTTATAACTATAATTAATGGTTTAATATTGATTCAAAATTTTAAATAAATAAATGAAGGTTAAAAAATACGAATGTTATATTGAATAATAAATATAAATTTTGAAATAATTTAGTTTTTTTTTTTTAAAGGTTTATTATATTTTTATTCATAAATTTCACTATATATGAAATTTGTTCTTTTGGCTGTAACTGTATATGAGAGTAAATAAAATTTTAACTTCTTAAATGTATTATTATGTTTACGAGTATTTATGATGTCTTCAATAAACAACAAAATGTATCTTACTTTGACGTTTTTTAGGAAAAAAAAATTGAAAATAGATAATCGATTGAAATAAGTTTTGAATTTGTTATATAATTTCGATCCTTCTATACCTTCGAGCATTATTTTGTCTTGTAGATATTGTAAATGTTTATTCCCAAAAATAATGGGTTTCCTTTGACCCAACCATTCTGTTTTTATCCTTGAAATTATAGAGTTAGCTAATTATTTGGCAAAACTGCAAAGCAACATGATTGTCAGTCAAAAATGGGCGGCCATTTTGACCGGTGCTACATCATAAGTCTGACATAAATAACAATACTTTGAGACTTCAGTATGGAACAACTTCATTTAGCGCTCTTTGACTACAAAGGAAGGTTTTTTTTAATCCATTTTCTGCAACACGCTGTTAGTCGGTGAAATGACGCTGAGTTCTGTTTGGGTTGTTAGTTACAGAAACGGGGTTCGTAATTACTTTAATGAGGTCAGAAAAGTAATGAGATTTATTTCAAAAGTAGTTTTTCTCTGTTGAAGAAAAAAGTATAAAGGGTCGTACTATCTTTAGATATTAGTTTAATTTCATAATTTTTTAAGCAAATTTATAACTCTAATTAAGGATTTATTATTGATTGAAAATAGTACGTAAATAAATGAGGCTTAAAGAAAATATAAATGTGATAATTGAACTGAAATGAAATAACTCTATAAATTGTTAACGAACTGCATAACTAAAATAACTATAGAACCGTTACTGAATAGTTATTATAAGTTTTTGAAGTAATATAAATATTTATATTATTATTAAATATTAAATATTTTTAAATATTCATTATTTTGTGTTCATAAATTTCGTTATATAAGGATTTTTTTTCTTTTGATTTGCGAGTTGTAACTGTATATGAGAATAAATAAAATTTTAACATCTTAAATTTATTATTATTTTTTTATTATTTTACGAGCATTTATAATGCTTTTAATAAACGTCAAAAGATATATTATGTGTTTTTTAGGCGAAAAATAGAAAATAGGTTGAAATAGGTTTCCAAAATGTTACGCAATTTCGATTCCGCTATACCTAAACATTTAAATGTGGCTGTCATTATAAAATAATTATTAAAAAACATTAAAATATTAATTCTATTATAAATAAATATATATATATATATATATATAGATATAGATATAGATATAGATATATATATATATTTTAAATACATGAAGTCCTTTTCTCATTTTTTTGATTACGCAGCAAACAAAGAAATTGAAGGCCCACAGCGAAAAAAGAAATTGAAAACTTTCAATGCTATGTATCATATATAAGACATTTAAACGTATGCTCAAATATTACTTGCTTATAGACGTATATTAAATTTTAAATAAATAATGTGCATAAAATAATATTTTATTATTCTCTAATAAATTTATATATTTCCTGTACAAAAAATTATATTTAAAATTTTATTATTCAACGATAGTTTTTCTGTTTAAAACAACTGATGGAAATTATGAATAATAATTATAGCTACCATGAAAAAAAAAATATCAGAATAATCTGATATTCTTAAAAAATGTTTTTCAACTGATTCTTTATGTTTCTCGATATTTTTTCATAAAAACCGCCACAGTAAATTATATATGACCATTAGAATTTATTAGTCTTCCATATAAATTTACAAAAAAATTTTGAAAGTTAAATATTATTAATTTTAAATATGACAAATGATTAAAATATATGATGTCCTGAATATTTTCATTTGATTCAATGATATTTCATTGAAATCTAATACAAAGGGTATATGAAAAGCTTTCAAACGGAATTATATAAATAATATATAAATAAAATTAATAAAAATATGTACTGATTCATTTAATTTCAGTTCGTCCTTTTATATTTCTAAATTCTGATCGTATCCGATAAATAATTGATAACAATGTGACCTCATGGCCTGTCGGCTAGCGCTCTGGCCTTTGGTACCACAGGCTTCATGTGCGAATCCTAGAGGTGGCATAGATGTCTAATTAGTCTAAAATGTGAAAAAATGCCCGAAGAGTGAGAAACCAAATCAAACCGTTAAATAAAAGATCAAGAAGTAAATGTTTCTTTTAAGAATTCTGTTCTGTTTTTTTAAGTTCTGTTTTGGGAATTTGGAAAACATTTAAATTATAAATTTAAAAAGAATCCTTACTTCTAACTTAAAATTAAAATAATTTAATAAAATGTGTTATACAATTTTTCGAATTGAATTAAAAATGCTATGAAAATTTATTACTATATAATATTATTAAAAAATCTTGAATTAATCCCACTTTACATTCTGTAAGAAATGTTTTGGTTTTGAGGAGAATTTCACCGGTGTTTAGTCAATATGCATTAATTTTGTACTCTCCTTAGAACAACAACAACAACAAAAAAAAAAAGTAAGAGGCACTGATGGATTTGCAATTTCATTTAAACTCAATAAAATATTATATAAGAATTTTATAAAAATAATTGAAAAAAATTATTATTTATATGAAGGAAATAAAAGTTAAACCTTCAATTTAAAACTACTTATAATAGCTTAAAAATTTTGTACTTAACTATTACTAACAATCATTTAAAAAGCTTGTTCTTAATAATTTCTTCGCTTTAAATGATAAACTCAAATATTTTCTTTAATATATTTTATATTTTTAAATACACTGCAAATAATTTTATGTTTTACATTACGAAATACCATTAAATTTATTGCAAGCATTTTAATTAAAAAGAATAAAAAGTTTATAGTTCTTAATTATTAAAATTTTATGTGGAAATAAAATTTTTACTATTTAAACAATATTTCTGGGAATAATTTTTATGTTTTTAATTAAAATGATTTTTTTATTGTTGTTCCAAGTATAATTATTAGTGTTCACATACTAAAAACTTTGCAATCAGTAAAGAAAAAAAAATCTTTTTTTGTAACTTTTTATAACATATTTATTTTAAGGCATAATATGCTAAATTAATAATAAAAATTAATTATATCAAATATTTGATAAATGTTCATTAATTTGTAATTATAACTTTGTTTTTAAAAAGAGTTAGATAAACAGATGGAAAAAACAAATTTCAGCACACAATTTATAAGTTAAGTAAGTTAAATTATAAAAAATCTAAAATATGTCAAATATTTGTGATTAATACTTTTTTAAAAGTTTTTATTTGTTAAACTTCTCTCTCTTTTTTTTTGTTTAAATCTATAAAAGATTTTTTTTTTGCAAAACAAAGTCTGTAATTTTGAATGCATTCAAAGTTAAACAAACCATGTTAAAAACAAATGTACGTTTTTCAATACATTTATACAATTAATGGAAATAACAAAAATGTTGAAACATCTTTTGTCTCAATTTTTGATATGATTAATATTTTTTTTGCATCTTTCTAAAAGGTACATGATAATAGAAACAAAATTAATTTTTGAACATTTTTTATATGAGAATTATTTCTGATTATTCATTAGTTTTTATTTATACTCAAAAAAGAAAATCTTATTAGCAGACAAAACCTTTTTATTATGTTTGCATAATATTTAAATATACATGATTGTATTAATATAGCCATAGTTTAATTTGAAAACAATTTATTGGGTAAACTTAATTTAACAATTTATTAACAATTATTTACAATCTTTAATTAACAATTTATTAGGATTTACAATATTTTAGGGATTATTAATGCATTCATATTCTTTAATACTAGTGCATAAATTAGAAATGATTCTCAATAATACAACTATTTGTAGATTTGTTTACATCACTTTGACCATGATTCCAATACACATAGTATTATTTCTGGCTATGATTGCAATGCACGTAGTATTATTTCTAGCTATGATTCCAATGCATATATTATTATTTCTGGCTATGATTGCAATGCACGTAGTATTATTTCTAGCTATGATTCCAATGCACATATTATTATTTCTGGCTATGATTCCAATGCAAGTAGTATTACTTTTGGCTACGATTCCAATGCCCACAGTATTATTTCTGGCTATAATTTCAATTAACGTGGCATTAATCCTTTAAAGGTCTTCTACACTTCTTCTAAACTTGCTTTTTCTAAGCCCTCTCGGGGTTGAAATTTTTTTCTTGCTTAGATCCTTTTATAAATGTCCTCATAAAAAATAATCACACGATGCAGCATCAGGACTGTTTGGCATCCATTGATAAGGGTTTTATGAATTGATCTTTCTCCTCGTTGAAAATCTTTAATGTACTTTAAGCACTATGTTAAGGTGCCGAGTACTGATGAAAGAAATCTACTGCTATTCGGACACATTATGCCAAAATCATATTTCCAAAAAGGTTTTTAAATTTTTTTAATGTGGTATTTTTAATTGATCGTAAGCCATTTTTGCGGATTATTAATGCTTCCTTCAAATGTCCCGGCTCAAAGAAAACAACAGCGTGACTTTAACTCTAAGAGGTAACTTAAAACTTTTACTTCCATCTCCCCCGGGCGAAAAGAAAAACTCCTTACACATTTTCCTTTTGTTGTTTGATGCAAATGGAACTGGAAGCAAAACTAATTTTTAATTCTTCTTTGAAGAAAGTAAGTCATTTTTTAGCGTGATCAGTTTTATTATAAACAAAAAGCACAAGATATACAGTCTAAGACTATTATTATCGTAAGTTAGTTTTTGTGGATTATTAATGCTTCCTTCAAATGTCCCAGCACGAAGAAAATAACATCGTGTCTTTAACTCCAGGAGGTAACTTAAAACTTTTACCTCCACCTTCTTCCCCGGGCCTGAAAACGAAAAGAAAAACTGCTTATACATTTTCCCTTTTGTTGTTGCCTTCAATTCAACTTTTCTTCCTGCCGTAAGCCGGCTTTTATTTTACGTACTTTATTTTCTTCCAAACGGGAAACTGTCATTACTTCAGGATTTCGTTGTAAACTAAAAGCCCGGAGATATACTCCCGGACCTAAATCACATTTCTCCGACGTCCCTGCGCTACCTTTAAGAAAGCAATAAAACCTTTCAGCTAACTTCAGCCGAGCACTCAAGCTATCAGCTGGGCTTACATTTACAAGTTACTGACAAATGACCCGCCGCTCGACGTACGGATGCAATTGCTTTTCCACCTCGCCTGCCTCCAACTTTTTGAATACTTTTCGAGTATTTAACGACGTCTTTAAGGAACGGGGAGCGAATAAATTGGAGGAAATAGACTGAGGAGGCGATTTAAAACACTACCTGTCTTTGTTTTGCTTTTCAATTGCTCCAGGTCGCTTATTTCGGCTGACTAGATGGATATTAATTTCAAAGGGTTCATTGAAAGGGTAATCTAATCTGTTATATTGCATATTATTTCGCAGAAAATATGGGTTTAGTTAACCTGGTGAATCGCTATTCACGAGGTTAACTCAACCTATATTTTTGTTGTAGTTCTGAAATGAAAGAACAGTCTTCGAAACCTAATAAATGAAGAAAAGTCACATATTTTTTGCGAACGACCAGCGTGCATTAAAAGATTCAAAATTTTGCTCTTGTGGAGAAAGTGAAGAATTGTATTATATTATTTCACATAAAATATAGTTTGAAGTAACCTAGGGAATAGCTCGTTGTGTTTCTGTAAAAGTAAACTGACAAACGAAGAAGAATCTCAAATTTTGTGTCTATGGCCAGCTTACATTAAAAGATTCAATATTTTACTCCTGTGGAGAAAGTGAAGAATTGCATTGTATATTTAACTCAACCTATATTTTCTGTGAAATAATATACAATAATGAAATTATACAATGCAATTCTTCACTGTATATTATTTCACAAAAAATATAGGTTGAGCTAACCTAGCGAATAACATGTTGTGTTTCTGTAAAAGTAAATTAACAAATGAAGAAGAATCTCAAATTTTGTGCCTATGGTTAACAGATTTAAAATTTTACTCCTGTGGAGAAAATTAAGAATTGCATTATAATATTTCATCATTGCATATTATTTCACATAAAAAAAAGGTTGAAAAGTGAAGCAGACGTGATGGCCACGATAAATTCTTAATTTGGCAGCTGTCCTCCTTTCATTGTTCTCGAGAATGGGTGGAGGAGATTGAAAACAACCAAGATGTCAGGAATGGTATCTTAGGGGTTTTCCCATTGTATCATTATTTTTTAGAGCATATTAGGTAACGCTGAATATGTCACATATGTAATCTTTGTCATAACTAACATCTATTGGTTAGCTCAGTATTCAAACACAAGTCGGTACAGAAAACACGGAGATACCAGCTCGGTACCCGCAACACGAATACAACGACACCATATATGCAACAACTCGGTACACACAATCCGAACACGACCACTCGGTAAAAACAATCCACACAAGACAATTCGGTACATACAACCCCAACACAACTCATTACACACAACCCGAACACGACAATTCGGTACATACAACACGAATACAACTCATTACACACAATAATAACCACGTAACCCAAGCGCATCAACTCAGTGCACACAAAAAATTCGTTGTACATAATCATTTGTTTCACACAATATGTATGCAGCAAGTCAATACACACACAAATCGAACACAAAAACTCGGCATACACTACCCGAACACAACAACTCGGCATACACAACCCGAACACAGCAACATCGTATACACATCAAATTCTTGCACGCAACCTGAACATAATCCGAACACATCAATTCAATATACACCCCGAAAGCATAATCATCATATACAACTCCTACGCAATTTCGTCACGATTTCGAAAAATATAACTTTTAATGAAGCAAAATTGTAAAATAAAAATAAATTGAAACATCTAATATACTAATAACATATGTACTTCTTTTTCGATATCTTATTAATAATTAATGTATAACAATGTAAAGGAAGGTTCATATTTCATTATTGAAGACACTCTAATGTAATTACTATGTTTGCTTATCCAGAATGAACATTTAAAAATATTAGGTAAGACAATACGCAAACATCTAATCATCTTCTAAGATAACTAATTTATATGTAAATAAAGAACAAATGCAAAGATAATGGTCTATCTCATTAAATTATTTTTACATTAAAAGTAATTTTTTGAAAGTTTCTCCGTTTTTGTTATAAACTTTAAACCTAAAAAATGATTCGGCTTTTAATAATTATTGAAAAAAGGAATTAACCTAAAAATTTAGTGCATTAAATGTTTTAAATTTACTATATCTACATAACTTAACATATATATTACGAATAAAAAATTGTATAAAAGTTTGGAATAATCTATTAAAATATATTTAGTGTATATATATATTTTATTAAATAATCTTTTTTTAACCTATATGACTTGTTTATATATATGTACAGGGTGATTATAATTAAAGTCCCACATTCAAAATGATGTAAAAAAAGAACCACTCGTCAGAATGAGTTCAAATTTGAACTGAAGATACTTGAGGAAGTATTTTTCTTATGGCACCAAAAAAAGTTCCATAAAAAGTTCCACCGTTTTTTCCCATCCAATTTGGTATGAAAGTGCCATTGTGTATGAGCTTTCCACTAACAGTGTCAATATTATTGAATGGCTTGGAAGTCATTATTGCCGTTAAAAAACCGAAGCAATCGAGCACATTGAACACTACAGTTGGTTTCATGTGTCACTTCGATTCAAAATATCACTGACAGCCGAATTCACTTTATTTATGCGGCTTACAGCGCCATCTATTAATACACTTTGGAACTTTTTTGATGCTGTCACTACGACTATTTTGTATCTTTCGTTCTATGGTTCTATTTTTCTTGTGAGCAGTAGCTTTCTGGTCCGAGAAATATTTATCAATCCATTCAGACATTTATTGAATCTTCATTTACTTATAAAACAATATTTACAAATAATATATAGAGGGTTGATGGTAACAGCTCATCTGGAAGACAACAGCTCAACTGGGAATCCAGAAGGAAAACCGGTTTTTATGACTACAACGTGAAGCTGGTTGGCGCTGCTGAAGTATGCTAATTCCAATATCCTCGCCACTTGGATTCTTTTAAGAGAACATACATAGTATATTACACAATATAAAATTCAATTACCTAATTTAACAGATGTCATACCGTTTCCCCCATCTTCATTTTCTTCAGTTCAAATTTGAACTCATTGTGACGAGTGGTTCTTTTTTTCAGCATTTTGAAAGTGGGACTTTAATTATAATCACCATGAACATATATTTCACAATAGAAACTATTCTTCGTTGTGCAACAACAGTTTTTCTGGATTATTTTTCTGATTTTAAGCCAGAATTCAACTTATTCACATACTAAAATCATATTTCAAATTAGAATCAACCCTTGAATGCATTTTGTGCGGAATATATATTATTCGAAAATTTATCAGTGTCCAAGAACTTGAAAGTTGGCCCCTAATCCTTCGTTAAATAAAGGGGCGAAAATCCATTCACCGAGGATTAGGCGACCACAGGAAGAGTCAGTGCGAAGGGAGATTAAAATTGACGTTTCGTTTGGCTTCGAGCAAAAGAATCAAGGAGTCTGAAAGGGTCGTTTTCTGCCACAGTAATCCGTTTGCAGTTGTCCTCATTTAGTATTACAATCCCTCTCAAGATTTAGTCTGGATTATTCCCATTCAGGAGCCTTTACTGCAGAAGTTAAATGTAGTGATTTTTCTCAATGAAAATAAATTTAATAGCTTTTTGGTAAAACTTTCTTGGTTTAATATTTTTTATAATGATTATGCATTATATTATTCATATTGTGTTATTTTTATGAAGCTTGACTTATTTTTCGCTACAGAATAACAGTTTTTCTGACTTTTTTTACATCATTTTTGAAAGACTAATGGCTTCTTGGTTTAATAACCAAGAGAGTTTTACCAAAAAGCTAATAAATTTCTAAATTCATATTAATTTTATCGTATACTATCATTGGGCATGTGGTAAAAAGTCAGCTTCAAAAGCTTTTGTAATTTGTACTTTCAGAAACTGCATAGTGACTGGTTTGGCTTGTCACTCTACAGTCATTTTGTGCACACTTTGGGCTAATTAGACTGATACCTACAGTTTAACGTGGATTCCGTACCACTAACAAACATCTATACCATTGCCAGAATTCGAACCTGAAGCACCAAAGGCTAGAGCGCTAGCCAAATGTCCACGAGGCCACACGAGTTTTAACGAAGGCTTAACGAAGTTTAGCGTTTGTTATATTTTAGATGTGTATTCTAAATTTATTTATCTAAAGTATTACTATGAAAATAACTGGGTAAGTAAAATTAGCTAGGGTTAATTCTAGATGATACGACTTCTTCTTTTACTTGTTAAATTATTTGGTAGCACATGGAAACTCAATTTTTTAGTTTATTAACTTTGTTTTATGTGTTGGTTCAAAATAATCTTTTTTGAACAGCTTTCGAAAATGTGAAAATCAACTTCAATCTTCAATTAGCACTGTAAAACCAACAACGCTCCCTATCCGATTCCGTTCAAACCATTCTCTAAGTACTCCTGGCACTAACAAAATCAAACCGTGAAATTTTCAGCAAAATCGGTCGAGTAGTTTTTGAGTCTATAATGTGCACAACATACGAACATTGCCTTTTATGTATGCAGATTTATGCGGTCACGTATTCATTTATTGCACTGCTTCAACGACTTAACTATCAGAATTATAGAATTTGATTTGCCAACAGCTAAATTTGAATATGAATTCCAGCTAATAGACAACTGGTTATTGTATTTGCTACATTTTAGTTAAACTTTAGCCATTTGAAATATTAGAATGAAAAGAATATTTTGCCGGGGGTTGTTTTACATATGAAAATAATAACTATAATTTTGCGCTAAAGCTATCCACAATACTTTTATGGATAGATTTAAATGAATTCTCAATAATACAATTCTGAAACATATATTTGTTGAATTTTACAACATAAATATTCAGACAACCATTTAATTGGACCACAGCTTTGTTAGCCTTTTGTAATGAATGCTTTTTGAATCTTTGTTATAATTTCGTGAATATTGGCCACAATGCTCCTAAAATCACAAAACTAGAGAGTATTTTTAATTGTTTGTATTGTAACACGTCAATTTTTTATATTATTATTAAAAAAAGTATTTTGTACTGTAAATTAAGCAATTTAAAGAATGAATAGGTTAAAAAAATTATTTTATATATAAATATCAACAAATTCTTAAAGACATAAATTAATGAAATATTATAGTGACTTTATGAGTAATGCATAAATAATACAATGACTTGAGGAATACTACATGTATAATATAATGACTGGATATGTAAAATTATGTTTTCATTAAAATAATGATGTTTTCGTAAAATTAAATGGAATGTACACTTTTCGTCATTTAAATTCTTCTTTCGTTATTTGTTATCTTTTGTTTGTAAAGTAACAAAAAGGTGACAAAAATAGATAGAATTAAAGAATGAGTAGTTTAATAATTTTAATTTATGTAAAATTATATGCGAATTCTTAGAAATATCCATTAATGAAATAATGTAATGATTTTATGAGTAATCCATATTTAATATAATAAATGCATGTGTAAATATATGTTTTGAATCAAACACTGATATTTTCAAAAAATTAAATATACTGTACACATTTCCTCATTTAAATTCCTAATGATTTTGTTTCTTTGCATACAAAAGATAATTTATAAAAGAAGAAACAAGAGATAAAAACCACAAAGATTTTGTACAAAAAGAATAAAAATAGCAAAGATTTTGAGGAAAACAAAGGATAATTTATATTTCGTAAACGGTATTTGTTAAGATTTAATTGTTTAGCGATGCTATAAGGAAAGATGCATCCATTGTAATAAATGCCCTCAATCGTGTCTTCTATTAAAAGAAATTTTATTAATAAATAGGGTTAAATTTTATCGGTATAGCTTTTAAGCTTTTTGAAATGACTGGTGTTGAATCTTAATGATAAAAAGCACATAATATTATGTATCAGCAGTATTTGAAATTATTGTTTAAGTACCACTCTTTTCTTATGCCTTTTCATGAATTTTGATTATCACTTAATGTTTCGCAATACATATGAACGTGATAAGAAATTCAATTCTAGGGCCTGAATGCCCGAGTATCTAGAACTCGGTGCCACAGGTTTCGGATTCGAGTGCCGTGGGAGCCATGGACATTTGCAGTGGTTCGGAATCCACTTTAAATAGTGGGTCCTGGTCTAATAGGATCGTAGAGCGTGGTCTAGAGGTTTAGTCAGTCTTCAACCCTCGTGGTTCCTCGTTAAAGTGAAGTTGCATATTATCCTTAGACACGGCCCTGTCGCCTGCGATGGGGTCTTCTGAACCTCACTGAACCAATAGGATTATTAACAGCAGCAACGAAATAAAAAAATCGATTCTTTTTTTTTTCTCCATTTGAAATTAAAATTCAGTCTTTACTTATACAATTTACAGCAATAAAATAATTATTATCATTTAAATAAATTCTGAAAATTCCTTTACAATTTTCAAATACAACTGGTGTGAAATAATTTTTTTTTAATTCACAAATAAATTTCAAACATACATCTGTTAATCAAATTTATTTCTAATATTACTATATTTATCAAACAAGTTTTTTTGTCAGTTAGTTAATTTAATAAATCGCAATATTTAACATATCTTATAAATACATACCACATCTTAAAAATGTACAGAATATGTTATCTTTTGTTTCAATCAAAATATTTGCTATCTTTAACCTTTTTGTACAAACTATTTGTTATCTTTATCTTTTTTGAAAAAAATCTTTGTTATCTTTATCATTTTTGTAAAAAATATTTGTTTTTTCAATTCCTACTATTAGCTCACACTCTCCCTATACATATATTGTTCAAATTTTCAATCGTTCATAAAATATTTTTTATTCATCCCCTCAAGTTCAAATACATTTCTTTTAAACTTGTGATGGATGACACTTGATGTTAATACAGTGTTTTCGAATATTAATTCATTCATTAAATTTAATTCATTAATTTTAGGTTTTCTTAGATTTAAGTTGCATATACTCAAGAGCCAAAACATTATGATCACCCCTACATTTTGCAATGAACTCGCCTAGATGGCGTGGAAGGCACGTGACCAGGTGGAAATGGTATTTAACTGGTATTAAGTGGTGGTATTAGTCCATGCCAAGGCGGGTTGAAGCTGTGTTGCGCGCCAAAGGTAGGCCAACTCGTTATTGACAGGTGGTCATAATGTTTTGGCTCTTGAGTGTATACCTACCTATAGATGACGCCAGATAAACTTAAAAAAATGAATGCAAATTATTTAAATTGACTTTAGACTTTCTTTTAGACTTTTTTTAAGACTTTCTGCAATATAGTGAAAAAAATGTATTAATTGACTTAAATTTTTTTATATATATATTACTTGTTATTATCTTTTATTATGTTAAAATATTCTTCTTAACTTATTCTTTGCAGTCGTACCACAACTGAATCTTCGGCTGGGCAGCAAGTTGCGCCACTCCAACATCCTGGAGGGCAACGACGTCTACTTCGAGTGCAACATCAAGGCCTCCCCCTGGGTGCACGAGACGGGGTGGAGGTTCGAGGGTCAGGAGCTGGTCACCAACATCTCAGCGGGGGTCATCGTCAGCAACCAGTCGCTGGTGCTGCAGAAGGTGCAGAGGAGGAACAGGGGAAGGTACAGCTGTACAGGTACCAACAGTGAAGGACAAGGCGAAAGCAACCATGTGTATCTCAGAGTGCAGTGTAAGTAGCCTATGCTATATATTTTTATTTATTTAGAAATACAGGATTTTAAAAGTTAAAGCTTTTTTTTTTTAATTATTTGAAATAATCACACAAACTGTTTGTAGTATTTCGAGACAGGATGTATCAGTTGTTAAGGAATCTGAAGAAGTCATTTCTAAAATCTGCATTAAAGTTTGAAATACCTCTCTGTTTAATTAGTGATGTTTGCTCACAGTTTATGTTTGCAAAAACCTAAGTACATAGAGAAGGTGACAGATTTAAAAATAATAACGGAGCTCATAGTAAATGTGCTATGCTTTTTCGATGCTGGCAATATTACAAGAATCATAAATAGATTTCGGATACAAGTTTCCTATCATGCATACTAATAAATGTATGCACCCACAACTACCATATTCACTTACGAGGTTCAGATTCTTTCCTAATATGATAACATACAACAAGCTAAAATTTATTTTTATAGTAATACAGTTATAAAAGAATAATTTTATGAAAAAAATGTGTAATCTTTTGATAAAAAACGTGATTTATATAAAAAATTGCATTTATTTTTGCAACAATTTCAGGAAAAAGAAAAAAATACCTTATACTTAAATATCATATTTATATGAGCAATTGTTCTCCACAATGAAAATTTATAAATCTGATAGTCTTGATTGTATTTTCAAAAATACATATAAATAAAAGTTTTTATACAAAAGTAGCGTTTAACTTAATCCAGACTCACCGATATGCTTTGAAAAAAAGGAATTAGGTACACCATTTATTTATATATACATCTTCCACTGACAGTCAGATTTTTTGTTGGATGTTTTATGAGTATCATTCCATATTCTCGGAAAATATCAGTTTTCTTTATACATTGGCTGAAAATTTATATCATACGTCAGTGGAACAAAAAGCTCACTGACATTTATATATATAAATATAGTCCCAAGGAAACTTATCATTTTTTTTTATTTATTGTTATATATAAAAAAAATTCTAAAATTGGAAAACCAAATTAAAAAATTAATTATATATTATTCATTTTAAAAGGATATAATTTTTCTTTTAAATATGACTTCATTCTTGTACCATTGTTTCATATTGTACCAATCTTGTACTATTGTTGTACAATGTCTTCAGAATTTTATGTCTTTGTATTTAAATTTCTTAAATCTCAAAGATTTTTGGTTAAAATAATTTCGCTTACAAAAATGTGCATCTGTTGAGTTGACAAAAGACACTATTCTGATAAGTTCCATATTTATGTGCAGCTACAACATACATATTTTCTGTTAGTCTAGACGACTTCCTTATTTATATTTCAAACCTTTCCGTTACTTATCATCTGATATGTAGCTTATTTTTAGCAGTACAAGTAGTTAATAAGAAAATATTTATAATTAAACCAATATATTCTTATCACAAAATATTTATTATGTTTAACAAGTGAAATTTATTTTTAATATTTACAGACGTAAGTTAAACAGTGTGCCTTATCTATGAATAAAAATGTTTAATATTCTCTATACCAAGTTTGAAAATCAAAATACACTAGGATGTTATTTCCTTGTGTACTCCATTTTTCTATGTCATTTATGGATTTAGCAAGAATGTTTCTACAGTATTAATACATTATTATTTTATCTATATAGATCTAATAATAGGAAAATATAAATGTTTGTAATAAAAATTGCTCAAGATATTCTCTTTTTAAAATTTATATTATCTCAATACAATGTAATACTTTGTTTTATCTTAAGATATTAGGGCTGATTATTTACAGAAAATATGTCTGTGCAACACATAATGTAAAAAAAAATGTGTAACATGATTCATGTATGGTGTGTATTACGAAGAGATTGACTTATATGACAGTTATAGTTATAGAAAATGTGTGTGAGAATACTATTATTTGTTCATTAACTTTTGTTGATAGTTTTTGTATTGATTTAGGAGATCAAATTCCTTTGTAGTAAGTAGTACTTAAATAATATTAGATAGTAAATTAGAGTAAACATTTAACTATATACTATACTTCTATGAAAATTTCATTTTTTCTTATACATCGACTGAAAATTTGTATCATACAACAATTAAAAAAAAATCACCGACATATATATATATATATACACAGTCCAGTCACATTACTGTGACCACCTGTCAATAGCCAGAATAATATATATATATATATATATATATATATATATATATTATATTACGTATTATATAATACAATTTTTTTATTTAATTTATATATAATATTATACGTCGACGTCAAAAGTAGGTGGTGGTCACATTAATGTGAGTGGAGTGTAATTACTATCAAGAAAATTTGTCAATGTTCACTTTATTTATTATTATGAATAAAATCTACATTTGAAAAATTA
The DNA here is from genome assembly GCA_021605075.1 of Caerostris darwini. NCBI lineage: Eukaryota > Metazoa > Arthropoda > Arachnida > Araneae > Araneidae > Caerostris > Caerostris darwini. Next base: position 1,094,791 of record BPLQ01010101.1, read on the forward strand.
AATTAAGAGATTAATTGCATATTATAGAGTTTAAAAAGAAAATGTTCTTTAAATATAATATACATAAAAAATAACATATAACATATAATAAATAAATATGACTTATATAAAATTTTTCTTTTAAATATACCTTCATTCTTATACAAATTGTTTTATGTCGTACCATTCTTGTACTCTTGTTGTACAATGTCTTCATAATTTTACGTCCTTCTATTTAAACGTCATAAATCTAAGATTTATTTGGTTAAAATAATTTCGATTACAAAATTGAGTATTTGTTGCGTTGACATAAAACACGATTCTGCTAAGTTCCATATTTATATGTACCTATAACTTAATACATTTTCTGTTAGTCTAGACGACTTTCTTATTTATATTTCAAACCTTTCCGTTACTTATCATCTGATATGTAGCTTATTTTTAGCAGTACAAGTAGTTAATAAGAAAATATTTATAATTAAAACAAAATTTTCTTATCACAAAATATTTATTATGTTTGCAAGTGAATTTTTATTTTTAATATTTACAGACGTAAGTTAAACAGTGTGTCTTATCTATGAATAAAAATGTTTAATGTTCTCTATACCAAAATTTAAAAGCAAAATATACTAGGATGTTATTCCCTTGTGTACTCCATTTTACTATATCATTTATGGATTTAGCAAGTATGTTTCTACAGTATTAATACATTATTATTTTATCTACATAGATCTAATAATAGGAAAAGAGAAATGTTTGCTATAAAAATTGTTCGAGATATTCTCTTTTTAGTGTATCCTATCTAAATACAATTTAATACTTTGTTTTATCTCAACACATTTAGATTGATTAATTACAGGAAGTATGTCTGTACTATAGATACTGTAAAAAAATGTGCAACATAATTCAGGTATGGTGTGTATTAGGAAGAGGTTGATTTATATGACAGTTATAGTTATAGAAAATGTGTGTGAGGAAACTATTATTTTTTCATTAACTTTTATTGATAGGTTTTGTATTGATTTAGGTGATCGAATTCTTTTGTAGGAAGTATTACTTATATAATGTTAGGTAGTAAATTTAAGTAAATATTTAACTATACACCGTACTTCCCATAAACGTTCATTTTTCCTTATACAACGACTGAAAATTTGTATATATATATATATATATATATATATATATAAATACTTCCAAGAAAACTTATAATTTTTTTTTTATTTAAATATTTATCTAAATTTGGAAAATGAAATTTAAAAATTAATTACATTTTATTGAGTTTAAAAACATATACTTTTTCTTTTCAATATGTCTTCATTCTTATACCATTGTACCAGTTTTGTACTATTGTTGTTCAGTATCTTCAGAATTGGATGTCTTTGTATTTAAACACATTAAAACCACGAGATTTCGGTTCTTTTTGGTCCAATAATATTAGCCTATAAAAATGAACATGTGTTGAATTGGCATAAAACACGATTCAGATAAATTCCATATTTATGTATAACTATAACTTATACCTTTCCTGTTAGTCTACATAGATCTAATAATAGGAAAAGAGAAATGTATGCAATAAAAATTGCTCAAGATATTCTCTTTTTAGTGTATCTTATCTAAATACAATGTAATACTATGTTTTATCTTAAGATATTAGGACTGATTTTTTACAGAAAGTATGTATGTGCTATAGATATAGTAAAAAAAAAATTTGTAACATGATTCATGTATGGAGTGTATTACGAAGAAGTTAACTTATATGACAGTTATAGTTATAGAAAATGTGTGTGAGAAGACTATTATTTGTTCAATAACTTTCTTTGATAGCTTTTGTATTGATTTAAGAGATCGAATTCTTTTGTAGGTTGTATCACTTAAATAATTTTAGATAGTAAATTAAAGGTAAATATTTAACTATACACCATACTTCTGGAACGTTATAATTTTTTTTTATACATCGACTAAAAATTTGTAACATGCATCAATGAAACAAACAAAAACACCGACATATATAAATACTTCCAAGAAACTTATCAATGTTTAATTTACATATTTTTATAAATAAAAATTTGTAGAAATTAAAAAAAAATGATTACATTTATTAAATTTAAAGAGATATAATTTTTCTTTTAAATATGGCTTCATTCTTGTACTGTTTTTTTTATAATGAATCATTCTTGTACTACGTTGTGCAACATCTTCAGAAATTTATGTCCTTGTCTTTAAATATCTTAAATCTAAGAGATATTTAGTTGTACTAATTTCGCTTACAATAATGAACATTTGTTGAGTTGACATAAAACACGATTCTGGTAAATTCCATATTTATATGTAGCTATAACTTATACATTTTCTGTTAATCTAGTCGACTTCCTTATTTATATTTCAAACCATTCCATTACTTGTCATCAGATATGGAGCTTATTTTTAGCAAAATAAATAGTTAATAATAGCTTATTTATAATTAAACCTATATATCCTTATCACAGAATATTTATTATGTTCACAAGTGAATTTTTATTTTTAATAGTTACAGACGTAAGTGAAACAATATGCCTTTTCTATGAATAAAAATGTTTAATGTTCTCTATAGCAAAACTGAAAAGCAAAATACACTAAGATTTTATTCCCACGTGCTCGCCATTTTACTGTATATTTTATGGATCAAATAAATATATTTCTACTGTATTAACACTATTATACTATTTATATAGATCTAATAATATGAAAAAAGAAATATTTGCAATAAAAGTTGTTCAATATATTCTCTTTTTAGTGTATCTTATCTAAATACAATGAAATACTTTGTTTTATCTTAAGATATTAGGACTTATTAGTTACAGAAAATATGTATCTGCTGCAGATACTGTAAAAAAATGCATAACATGATTCATGTATGGTGCGTATTGCGAAGAGGTTGATTTATTTGACAGTTATAGTTATAGAAGATGTGTGTGAGAAGACTGTTATTTGTTCACTAACTCTTATTGATAGCTTTTGTAGATAGATTTTGGAGATCGATTTCCTATGTAGGAAGTATTACTTAAATAACGTTAGGTAGTAAATTAAAGTAAACATTTAACTATACACCAGTGTGTAATGTTAATAGTTTCATTTTTATTAGTAGAGCAGTTTAGCCAAGGTTATAGTAATATAGAGCTATTTTGATGCATTTTATTTTCTTCCTATAAACTAATTCTGCTAAGTTTCGAAACATTAGCTATTATTTATAACTAGTTTTATTAAAAATCCTTATATTACTTAAGTAGTTATATTATTTTTTTTCATACCATTCAATGAAATTATAGAGAAATATAGTTAACATTTTTATACCATGCATTAAAGAAGCTCTTGCTATTTTTGCAAATTTCAATACTACTTCAAAAATGCTAGTATGCAGTTAGTTTTTAAAATTAATTAATAATTTTGATTTAATTGATATTAAATAATAAAAAAAGGTTCACATTAATACTGAAAGCTCAAGTAGGGATAAGAAATTAATCCATTCACAAATGTAATTGATAATCAAATGTATTATATCAAAGCAACCAGCCAAATGCAGCCCATTCTTTTCGATAAGTTTTTGAAAATTCTCACACAATAGCATAAGATGTTTTCTCTATGTTTCTATTTATAAATTGCCACATAATTATGATATACTTCCTTCTAACATTCCATCAAAATAAATCAGCATTATACAATTATTGCTGCCAATATCACAGCGAAGAAGATGATGATGGTATTGATGAAGCACTTTAATTTTTGTTAAAGTTGTTTTTTAGTAACAACTTTAACAAAACTAATAGTGCTTCATCAATGTGATATAAACATCGCTTTTTATTTAACCGTTTTGTTATGATGTGTTTACTGTAGAATATTATTGTTGTTCGGATATTTATTTTTTAAATTTGAAAATCATGGCAACGCGATGATTTTTTTTGTGCGGACTTTTAAATGCTATTAGCTATAATTTTAAATGCTATTTGGACTCTCGCTTATATGAAGAAAAAAAGTTGATCGATGGTGTTTGACATAAAATCAGAATTGTAATGTATATGAACAATATCTTGATTATTTATGTATACCTCAAGTAATCCATCGATTGGCGATTAAGAAAGAATATTGCTTTTCATGATTATTTTTAAGGGTAAATGCCCCACATTTGCGCGTCGTATCTGACTATCGATGCGAGACGATTTATATACGTTTTATATACTCCTGGTTTATGAAAGTAGTGAATGCAATGGATTCTGTAGCAAATTTGACTTTAACTTTCACCTTTGGCCAAAAGATTACTACAGCTACAATTTCTTTACCTCTAGACCAAAAAATGAATGATCAATCACAATTTTAGAATTTCTTTTAAATATTTATTATAGTTAAAAATTCTTCAATTTCACTATATTTTTAGTTAATTTAAAATTGAAACTGAAATCTAAAATAAAATCTGAATCCAAAATAAAAATTGAAATACAATTAATTATAATTTATCTTCAAAAAAAAATATTTTCGTGATTATTTTAAGGCTAACTGTTCCACATTTGAGTCTGGTATTTGACTATCCATGCTATATGCTTTATATACTTTGTCGCAACCTCCATCGGCAGTGAATGCAGTGGATGCTCCTAGTAGATCCGAACTTCAGCTTTTACTCTAATTACACACGTTACCTCGTAAAATCGAATGAGCAATCACATTTGCAGATTTTTTTTTATATTTACTATAATTAAAAATTCTTCAATTTTATTATGTATTTGTTAATGTAAAGTGATTGAAATACAAAAGAATTAAATAATTATTCTCCATTTTAAAACTAATACCTGAATTGATTTCCAATGCCTATAAAACCAGTGCATGCTATACAAATTAATATTTATGGTACATAGAAAAATTGAAATATTGAAATATATATCTGATGATTTAAAATTTGTAAATTGTTACTTGTAAGTACTTCTATTTGTATAATTGCTTTACAAATATTAATTATGAAAGCATGGGAGTATTTTTATTGAAAAGAGAACGTTTATTTCTTTATTAATAAAATCTAAAAAAAAAAAAAAAAAAATTAAAATGAATCTTTTTTTATTGAATACAAAGTATTCATTTTTATTTTGAATTATGAAAGTCATAAATATATCTTGAAGTATAGAAATCATTATAAATTTTTGTTCAATTTTTTTTACAGAAACAAATATTTTCCGAAGTAATCTAAACAAAAAAACAATTTTGGTAAATAATTATATGGAAATACATAACATCAAATAAATCGCAAAATGAATTTTAAAAAAATGTAAAATTTAATCGGCAGCTTACGTTAAAATCCAATTCAAACTAAAGACTTAAAGATTTTATGCTAAAAACAGTGCCTAGCATATTAACGAGGAACTTGAAATCTTTTGAAATAAATAAGAACCATTGAAGCTTTATATTCCCAGCAATATTTACATACGAAAAGCTCTTCTTTACAATAGTTGTGAATGCATTAAGGACTTTGAGCTTCAAAATAAACATTCAAAGGGAAGCTGTATTTACATCTTTTAAATTCAGTGAATTTGAATAAAGTGAAGAATAAGTTGTTAGCGTTTTGATCCTAAAAAGAAAATCTTCATATATTTGAATAATGTACTCAAAAATTGCAAAATATTTGAATTCCATTAATAATAACAATGTATTGAGTTATTGAATTATTTTAATAATTTCATATGAATAGCAAATACATTATTTATAATTTTTAAAATAAAATATTGGAAATTGTATAACTAAGGATTGTATTTGAGTTGAATTTTATTTTAATATTTCATATTTAAAAACTTAACCATTAAATATATTATTTCCATTTCAACGCTTTAAATTATATTCTTACATAAATTTAAGTTGGGCAATTATATACTCTTTGTAATAATAAGATTAGAAAAATTAAAAATATAACTTTGTAATAAAATCGTCAATTTGAGTTAACTATTATGAAAATAATTACTTTGAGTTTTGTTCTATAGTTTCATATTCTATTATAAATATTTGAGTTTAATTTTCTCTGTTTTCTTTCCACATAATTTAAAAGCAACTTTTTTTCATTTTATTTACTAATTTTGAATAGTATAAAATGCAACAACAAAGCAAAATGAAACAATTTTAAATAATGGTCTATTCAACCAACACAATCGAAGTAACTCCGTATTTTAAAAATATATATTTATTTAATATTTATGTATTTACGAATATTCGGTCTTTAATAAGTAAACATTAGTAACTTTAATAACAATTGCAATCATAATAGTTAAATTGTTATATTGAAAATTTAAAAAAAAAACTGAAAAGACTTCATTTAATTTAATTTCCCCCCCCTTTTTTTTCCACAAAATTTAAAGGCAACTTTATTTTTTCATTTTTTTTAACTAATTTTATTTACTTTAAAATCTATTGATCTTCTTCAACCAACAAAAATCTTTTGGTATTTTAAAAATATACATTTATTACTATGATTATATGCTATTTAATAATTTAAACATTACAAGGTGGGCCTGAATGGCCGAGCGGCTAGCGCTCTGGTCCTAGGTTTCGAGTTCGAATCCCGGCGGTGCCATGGATGTTTGTAGTGGTTTGTAGTGGTTTGTAATCCACTTTAAACCGTAGGTCCCGGTCCTAATAGGCTTGTAGAGCGTTGCGGGGCATTGTTACTCCGCGTCCGTGGCTTATCTTCAAGTTACATGCGCCCCCTGGGTAATGCAAAGGGAGTACGTCTGTACAGCGCTTGCCTTAAGGCATCCAAGACCAAACTGTCTAAGCGTTTGCAAGCTGCATCAGAACAAAAAAATAACAATACGAGGTGGCACTTTAATAGCAATCAGAATCATAATATTGAATTGTTATCTACATTAAGAATTTGAAAAGCCTAAAAAAAAAAACGAATTCATTTAAGAACTCTGAGTACCTTGGCATCCCCTTTTTGGCGATTTCCTTCCTCTCCACCCTTTTTTAGTTTTCTTCGCCAAGTCCCCTTTCATTTTCTATGGTTTTCAAATTACTTTTTCCTTCCTATCAACACCTGCCTTGGAACACATACTTACTTCGTAGTAGTATTTCTTTTCCGGTCAATTATTGTCCTGCGTCTGCAAATACTGCCATTAAAAATTTAATTTAGACAATTTTGTTATTTTTCAATAGTTTTTAAATTCAAATATTGAAAACTTACGAGACAAAATCTCCGTAACACCTCCAATTTATTACATAAACAAGTAATATATATAAAAAAAATAAAGTCAATTCCTATTTTTTTCACTCTATTCCAGAAAGTCCTTTATAAATAATTTTCATTCATTTTTTTAAGTATATCTGGCGCCATCTATATGAAACTTAAATCTAAAAAAAAAACTAAAATTAATTCAATAAATTTAATTACTGAATTAATATTTGCAAAAATTGTATTAACGTCCAATGTCATCCACTACAAGTTAAAAAAATGTATTTGAACTTGAGTGGATGAATAAAAAGTATTTTATGAACGATTGAAAATTTGAACAATATATATATATAGGGAGAGTGTGAGCTAATAGAAGGAATTGAAATAACGCACTTCATAACAGAAATATAGATCCATTAATTCGTTAAAAAATCTTTTATTAAAATTAAAATAACAAAAAAAGCACAGGGCATAATAACAAACGCACTGGTATAAAACATGAATAAAAATTAGATTATTTATGAATCGGACGGGGCGTCATAAAAAAAACAGGGTTGCAGTAAAAACGAGCAATTGATAGAGTTGAAATGATTATCACCCTTTGGCGATTACCAATTTTGATCGAAACACTGACTTGGCGGTGAGAGTAGCCAAGTTATTTAGAATCCTTCATTGTATATTTAATAATTAAAAAAAGTACTAGCTTGTAATAAGATTTAGATTGTTTAATAAATTTAGTAATAAAATTTGGTTTTTATTTACAAATTATCAAATATTTATTGATTGAAACATATTTTAAGCTTAAAGTAACTATTATTTCAATTATATTTTAAAAAAAGCAAAATAATTAGTATAATAGGTTTCGATGAATATTATAAAAGGTTCCAGTATTTCTTCAAGTTAAGGAAAATTCTTGTTTCTCAATATCAGAAAAATTATCGCAATGATAACCAAATCTAAAAATTAAAGAAGAATATGTATACTTTCAGATATTTTGATTTAATGAATTACAAACAGAAGGTTGTATTCTTAATCAAAAATTCCATAACAGACAAAATTTTCTTATCACTAGTTCTAAGAAAACCATCGTTTTTTCGAACAAAAAAAATTAATGAATCATTTTAAAATCAAATATTTTTTAAAGCCATTTTGAGTTAATGAATCACAAATAGCTTTCTATTATTGCTCAAAAATTCCATAACAGACAAAATTTCGTCATCACTAACTTCCAATAAAACAACCGTTTTTTCGAACAACAAAATTAATGAATCATCTCAAAGTCAAATATTTTTAGCCATTCTGATTTAATGAATCACAAACAGGTATATATTCTTGCTTGAAAATTCCACAACAGACAACATTTGCCCATCACTAGTTCCAAGAAATAAAATAATTTTTTTCGAACAACGAAATTAATGACTTATTTCAAAACCAAATATTTTTAGCCATTTTGATTTAATGAGTCATAAACAGGTTTCTATTCTTGCTCAAAAATTCAAAATACAATATTTTTTCAAAAATCATGACAAAATCATTTCATCATTTCAAAATGAAATATTTTTAGCCATTTTGATTTAATGAATCACAAGCAAGTTTATATTCTTGCTCAAAAATTCCATAACAGACAAAATTTCCCTATCTGTAAGTTCGAAGAAAATGACCGTTTTTTCGAACAACAAAATTAATGAATCATTTCAAAATCAAGTCCTCACTCCAATCCAGATACATGAATTTCAACTAAGTTACACCTTTCAAACGTTAGAGTGTTTATTTCGGGAGTTACCAAAAGAAAAAAAAATGCACTCACCTGATACTGGCACGCGAAACCGTCATTAACAAAACTTATTATTAACTTCTACTCTTTAAAAACTCCTCGGCCATTTTCCTGTTTAACAGCTTGACATGATGACACGACCGGCGGAATTTTGGTCAGCCCTAAACCATCAGTTTTCACGCAGATTTCAGAAGAAACTTGTGATTACGGCCATCGCTATAATTTTCCACGTTTGTTCGAGTTTTTATCTGCCTCGAGTGGCAACGCCCATAACACTTTCGGTCGGAACAGATGCCACCATTTTTATTTTTCGGAGAATAAATTTCCCAGCGTTTTTTAAGATTTGTTGTAATAATTAAATATTCTTGTAAACAAGAAGGTTGCTCTTTTATCTTCCACATAAAAATTATTTTTAAGTAATTAAGAATTCCTTAAAAGAGCTATAACTGAAGGTTCTTCGAACTTTTTATCTGTTCTTTCACTGGAATATTCTTTTAATATAGTACTTAGTACTCATGGCAATCTTTTGTACTATATTAAAAAAAATATATCACATTTTTTAATATATTGAGAAGTGTGCTTGATAACTTTAAAAATACTTGACTTTAAAATAATTTTAAAAAGAACTTTCCAGTAAATATATTAATTTGAAAATTCTTTAATATGCACCATTCTAATTTTATGCTAGGTTCTTTTAAAAATATGAAAATATTTTATACAATTTAGGATGCATATCATGAATTATTTAATTTTGTTGTATGATAAATATTAGAAACATATACTATAACTATAATTATTTGATCCCATAATGTTTACGTCTTTTATGTTTTATTTATTTATTAATTTTTTTTCATTTTTACACATAAAAATGTTAGTTTAGCTTTATGGCATAATAATTTATTGTATATTATTAAACAATTGGATTTGTTTTTGAAACCGATATTTTTTAATTACTTCGCATTTATCACTCTTTTTTTCATCTGCTTTAAAAATTTATATGAAGAATTCATTTCATAAAATTGCAATTATTTTTCTATTTTCAAATTCTAAAAAATGCGAACAAATAAGATATTATTACAAATAAATCCATTTCTTCTATTTTTCATTAGCGGCAACTTTTGACAAAATCCACATTTAAATCCCAATTTGATTTATCTATACTTATAAAAAATCGAGTCATTTAATTTTCTATAATTATGTGAGTTAATAAGCTTTAGAATGAAAAGTGTTTCTATAAAAGACTTTATATATCATTTAATTCTTATAAATTCTTATAAAATTTTTCATTGATTGCTTGATGTTAGAATATTTATTCAATTTGAAAACTTCAAAATGTTTATTTCTCTAAACATTTCAAATTTCACTAAACATGACTTTTGAAAAAGTAATAAATTGAATCAAAAGGTAGGAAAATAATTTACAACGCATATTTAATATGTAGAATTGGATAAAAATGTAGAAGAAATTGATAAGAATTTTACATCAAATAAAATATATACATAAAAAAAGTTAAATATCATTTAATTCTTCTAAATTCTTATCAAATTTTTCATTGATAGCTTTTTGTGAAAATATTTATTTATTTTGAAAACTTAAAAATGTTCTCAAAAATTCAATTTTGATTAAATAGATTTTTGAAAAAAGCAATAAATTGTATCAAAAAGTAGGAAAAAATTTACAACGCAAATTTTAAATATATATACATATTAACTTATATTTTCAAAAAAAAAAATAAATAAATATTATTTATTCTTAACGAATTTTTTCTTGACTGATTTTTGTCAAAATATTTATTTAATTTGTAAACTGAAAAATGTTTATTTATGGCAACATTTCAATTATGATTAAATATGTCTTTTGAAAAATGCAATAAATTGTTATCAAAAGGCATATAAAAAGTTATTAATCTTTCATAAGTAATATTTTGTAAATTGATTTCATCAAAATTTCTGATCATATAATTTTGTCGCTACAAATTTCGTGAACATTGTGCTTTTATTTACTAGAAAAAATATTATATGAGTAATTAAGCATAAATATTTTTCTTTCTTAATCTGAATATAAAAATGCCAATAATGCATAATTAACATAACTAATGAACGTTAATATATGTATTAAATTAAAGAATTATTTTTGGTTTGATTGCATTTAATGGCGGTAACGTAATGAAGTTAATTTTAAATGTAAAAAAGGATAAAATAAATTGTCTACATATTATACTCTTTTGTAACAAAATTGCTCTCTATACTAATGCTCTTTATACTCTTTTGTACAAATTTGTTTAACATTATTAAAATGTATTTCAGAGAAAACATTTTTTATCAGTCATATTTAAATAATGATAGTTATATTTCACTTAATTATTAAAGAGTAAATAATTTTGCAGGGTGACTTTTGAATGTATTTTAAAACTGCTTAATTTTAGCACCATTAATTTGAGAGTTGTTTATGCATGTAACCATAGTAACTAAAATATAATAACAAATTTGTATTTATTTTTATGACACTAAAAAAAAACCAGATAATGTTATACTTTATAAAATTTACTTTATGCATTAATAAAAGTAATTTGTTAGCTGAAGTATAATCAAATTCACTGTAATTATGTATTTAAATTTGATTACTTTTCATTTAAGTTAATCTGCCAGAGAACAATTTACATAATTTAATGCTAAATCATATTGAAATACCAAAAGATGTTAATATGAAAATGAATATTTTATTTTCACAAAATATTTATTTGAAATAAAATAAATGGTTATTATAAAAGATGAAATTTTAAGAATTTCAGAAAATATAAGTTAGTTTAATTTGTCTTTAATAAGAACATTCAAAAAATGCAAACATCACTAAAATCCTCCATTAAAGCAAACATATTTTAAAATAAGATTTCAGTATTTATTTTACAATTGTTGGGAATAAAAATATTAAACATGCCAGAAAATAAAATCATTATTATGGAATCATTCTGCCAATTGTATTGTATGTCGAAAAATTTAAAGTAGGAGGCAGCAAGTCACAATATAACTTTTACTCATAATAAATTCTGTAAATAAAAAATGCAATATTTTACAGTTAAAGCATTGATTACAATCAATAATGTATTAAACAATTTATAGAAATTTTTAGCAAAAAATAATGAATGCAAATGAAGTGTCAAGCTCACACAAATATATCATTTCTCTAGCTCCCTCTCGAACAATTTAACCTTAAGTGATGAATTATTGAAAAATTTAAAGAAATCTTTTCTTTTGATGGTACTTATGCAATTTACTTTAGAAATAATTTGAAATATAGTATAAAAAAATATAAATCGTTATCTTTAATTTCTGAATGTAAATTTAGATTGGTAAATACCAAAGGACGCATCTGTCATCTAAGACGTTTGATTTAAGATATAGGCCATGAATATGAATTTAAAGTTTAAGTATAACTCCTAATTATATTTTATTTTAAACTTGCTTTCATTATTTTAATGTCTCTTCAAGTAAGTATAGTTTAAGTATTAAAATTTTTCAGAAACTTACTAAACTAATCACAAATAAATTTAACTACTCTAATATTTTGTGCAAGAAGAATTTGTCCTTTACATAGTTAACCGGGAGATACCTTAATTGTAGCTGGTCAGGTTACGAAGGCATTTCGTCTAATTTCATCTTGATAAATACATTTCAAATACTTAAAAAGACACTTTTTTTCATCTAAATTCTTATTAATTATTATTTTGTTTTTTCAATTGGAAAGAGGAAAAAAAAAAAAAAAAAAAAAAAACCCTGATAATCATTAGTCATAGATACAAATCAATACACAGTGGTTATTACAATGTATACAACAAAATGTCTCCGAAATCATAGATTCAAAGGGTCTAATATTGTAATTATGATAATTATATCGTCGGTCTATTATGATAGTAGGCTAGATCGTATAGTCTATCATAATTATCATGACAATGGGAAATCATCATATGTTCCACCCCACCAAAAAGCAAACAGTAAGGTTGGTCATCAGTATAATTGGCCATTAATACCAATATAATGAAGGTGTTCTCCAAGGCCGTCATGAGACAACAATATCAAGAACTGGACAACAATCCCAGTTCTGAATTTTCAGGAATGTAATAACCTTTCAGCAATTGTTCAGTTTTATTGTGCAAATCAATTCGATGATTCTAAACAGTAGGTCTTTTGCAGTCGCTCCAGTGTGCAAAAGCGGACAACAGACTGTGTATGGTGCCATGCTGCACTTTCCTGTGGAGATCGCCTGCGAAGTGGAAGCCGATCCTGATGAGGTGACCTTCCGCTGGGAGTTCAACAGCTCTTTCGGTACCATCGAGCTGGTGCCCACCGTGACCAGCGGCCGAAAGAGCGTCGTCCACTACATCCCCAGGTCGGAACAGGATTATGGGACCCTCTCCTGCTGGGGACGCAACCGGGTTGGACTACAGAGGATGCCTTGCCTTTTCGTGGTGATACCTGCAGGTATTATTTACTGCAATAATATTCAATATAAGATATGATAGAAACCTAACACAAAAAGTATATGCTATGAAAAAGAGATACATTACTTGTTCTTTATCAATTCTGGAAACCTGTTGGTATTAGACTATTAGACCGATATTATTATAGCTCATAAGTCCCGATATATATTTCTGGAGGTCTTGTAGCATATATTCGCTACAGGGAAAAAGGAGATACATTCGTAGATCCCAGTAGAGTATTTATGTGTAAATATCGATGTAATTGACCCTTATTTACTTAACGTAATAAAATTTGTTCAAAAACATTTTAATAAGATAATAAAGAATTTAAAGAAAATTTAAATGAAATTGGATAACAGACTGAATATTATTATTTTGAAATACATTGTCATATATTATTCTTTTCCTCAATATGGCACTGATTTAACTTGTATAAAAGCAGTTATTACATAACTCATTTTTTACTACATTTTTAGTTGTATTTCCACTCGTTGAAAAAAGCATTCGGGTGCTCTAAATTTGCTCGCAATTAATACATATATGCTATCAAAAATGAGCAGAAATTTTGTTCTTAATAATAGAAACACTTCTAAAAGATCTTCTTTAAAATATCTTTTTATAAGCGTGAAAAAATTCTCCCAATACTTCCTTGAAAAGCTGGCAATTTAGTCACTCTGTTGCTACTGGTTTTTTAATTGAAAAGGCTCTCTAACAATTAATTTTAATATTAAATCTTAAAATTTTATAAATATAAAATTAATTTTTAAAATAGAATCGGGAGATGGATAATATATATTTATTATGTCATTTTCTATTAAAATATCCCCCTTAAGAAACTTCAAATATAATGTTAGATTTGTTAATTGTATGCACAAAAAACAATTTAAAATTTTGAAATTTTTTTTCCAGAGCCTCCTTCAGCAGTGCACAACTGCAGCGTGGGTCAAGAAACCGAACACTTCTTCAGAGTGTCTTGCTACGAAGGGAAGGACGGTGGTCTCAACCAGTACTTCCACACCGAAGTACGAGGGCCGGACTCCTCCCTTCTGTTCAATCTGTCCTCCCAGACTGCGGATTTCGCTATCAGGGGCCTAAGTCCCGGAACGGTTTACACTCTCACCCTGTACGCGGTGAACGCCAAGGGGCGCAGTACACCGCTAGTCATCAAGGCTTCGACGCTCTCCACCCCCGAAAGTCAAACGAGAAGAGGTAAGGGTTCATGTTCTGATTTTTTTTAAATAGTATTTAATGATTGATTGGATTAGATTGATGAAATAGTAGTTGATTATTGATTTTCCATTGATGACTCAAAAGTTAATAAAATATGATTGATGAAATAACAGTTAATTATTGATATTCAATTGATGAAATAAAAGTTAATAATTAGTTATTGTTTATGAAAAAACAATTAATGATTGGGTAATATTCATACTATAACAGTTAATGGTTGGATAAGGTTCATGTTATAACAGTTAATGATACTTTAAACTAATGAAATAAAGGTTATTGAATAAATTGGATTGATGAAATGGCAGTCAATGCTTGATTTTCATTTGATGAAATGAAAGTTAATAATCAGATAATATTGATGATTAAATAACATTAAGGAAATAAATGATTATGGTAAGATTGATGAATTAACAATTAATGAATGATTTTAAATTGATGAAATAAAAGTTAATAATTAGATATGATTGATGAAATAATAATTGATGATTGGATAAAATTCATGTTATAACAGTCAATGATTGATTTTAAACTAATGAAAAAAAGGTTATTGATTAAATTCGATTAATGAATTAACAGTCAATGATTGATTTTCATTTGATGAAATAAAAGTTCATGATGGGAAAATATTAATGAAATTAGCATAATGATTAGATAAAACAAGTAATATATTAGAAAAAATTTTAAAGTCAATTCCTACTTTATTTTCACTATATTGCAGAAAGTCCTTTATAAATAATTTTCATTCATTTTTTAAAATTTATCTGGGGCCATCTATTGGTAGATATATGCAACTTAAATCTAAAAAAAATTAAAATTATTTCATTAAATTTAATGAATGAATTAATATTTGAAAAAACTGTATTAACGTCAAGTGTCATCCACTACAAATTTAAAAAAAAATTATTTGAACTCGAGTGGATAAATAAAAAGTATTTTATTAACATTGAATATTTGAACAAGATATATATAGGGAGAGTGTGAGCTAATAGTAGGAATTGAAAAATAGCATTAAATGATTGATTTGAGTAGAATAATGAAATAACAGTTAGTTATGCATTTTCAATTGATGAAATTACAATTAATGATTGATTTTCAATTGATGAAATTTCAATTAATGATTGATTTTCTATTGATGAAATTATAATTAATGATTGATTTTCAATTGATGAAATAAAAGTTAATGAATAGGTAAGATTGATGAAATAACAGTTAATGACTGATTTTCTATTGATGAAATAACTGTTAATAATTTGATATAATTTAACAAAGTAACAACTAATAATTAATAAAACTAAAATGATTAAGTTAAACCTGGAAATAATATTTGATGATTGCTGTAAATTAATGAAAAAAAAAAGTTAAAAAATTTTCAAAATGGCCAAGTTAAAATTTTAAACTACGCCATGACTTTAGGGAGTCTGCCGTGATAAGTGCAAAATGAGCTAGCGTGATTATAACATTTTGTTTGGTTGTTATTTGCTGGGAACTTGATTGTTAGATCATTTCATAAACAACAAATTTCTTATTTCTTCATTTAAAAAAAAATTCCAATAAAATTAATGATAATGTTTAATTTAGTACTATTTAAGCATGGAATGAATTTTAAATTAACTTTCGTAAACTTTTTTCGTATTGGTTGCCAGGTGAACACATAGTTAATGATGTAAACAAACAATAATAATGTACATTTGTCCTGATTTATGCTGCTAAATATGATAATCAATGGATTTTATTGGCAGGAATTTTTTTCCCTCCTCAATAAATTTGTTTTCCTATGGTGTCCTCTTCTATTTTAAAATTTTATTCAAATATTATTTGTCCTTGACCATTTTCATCCAGTCTTCTATTTTAACAACGGCAATAACTTTCCTACTGTTTACGTTTGAGAAAAAAATATTTACGTTAAAGTATATTTATTTTGTACATCTGGAATTATAACTTGAGTTCCGAGACTACGACTTTTTTCCTTAATTGACTAATTTTCCCTAATCTTCTAAAATGTAAATAGTATAATAAGTATGTTTAAAAAAAGGAGAAAATTAAATTTTTTTGTTGCGTTTAGTATAATAAACTTCTTCAGTATAATGTCCAATATAATGCATTTTGTTTTTAAGCACGTCATTATGTTCTGAGTAAATAACGTCATTACGTCTCGTGGAAAATAAAAATTTCTTGTATGCAGTTTTGAGAGTATTGTGTTGTTTCTTATTTCATTTGGTAGACAGCAACATCTACATCAGAGGTCGCCAACCCGTGGTCAGCATGCGGCCAGTTTTGAACATTTTTCCGGCCCGTGAAATTTATCACACTTTTACAAACTCTATTTATTTTATAAATGCCAAAGTAATGAAAACCAGTGTATTAGAAAAATACATTTTGTAAGCATTAATATATTCAAAAATTAACTGTCGAAATTGTGAGAAAAATTAAGTATGAGTTCGCAGAATAATTAAATTATATTCTGCGAACTCGTAATGCGCGCATCTTGGAACATATAATATAAAAATATTTATACTGGGTTTGAATCTAATATGAGGATATATAATTTCATATGCGGCCCGCGGAGTTAAGATGCATTTCCAAAGTGACCCGAAATATGATTTGGGTGGTCCACTCCTGATCTAGACCAAGTCCAAGAACCCATATAGTATCATGGAAAGAATGAAAGAAGGCTATCTTTTGTTGTTATAGAGTACCCGTAGGTAGAAGTCTGAATTGTCTCCGTAAAGCTGACTTTTTTACGGGGTAAGGTTGTCAGCCCTTCCTCGTGAGTATTAATGGATCAAGTCACACTGTCCAGTGTAGACTTTACAGACTTAGGCAGAAATACAGACTTTTTTTCTTACTACTTTCAGCAAAAACAGTAAAAATTGAAATTAATTTTATTAACTAAAAACATTTAAAATTACATATTAACTATTTTGGAAAAAAAAAATACTATGTTAAAATATAAATATAATGCAACATTTAAACTGTGACATACTTTCAGTTTTTATCTTCTTTTAGTCGCTATTTTCAAATACTTTTAGAACAAGGATCCCACCAAAAAAGGTTAGGTTTCGCTGCAAAGATGGCAGTATTGGACTGTCTAATACAACAGATTACAGACTTAAGATTTAGACCTAATACCGAAAACAAATAATTTATGTACAAACATTTAAAGAGGACAAACACAAAATTTCTCAGCAAACTCTCGAGAAGCAAATTTATTGAGGATGAAAGAAGGAAAGATATTTGCATATAAATGTTTTTGATCATAAACTTTACATTACATAAAATTGTAGAAATCTATCGCATTCTAATTTGTTAGTCTTTCGTTATTTGTTTAGTTAGTACCTAATGTAAATAAAGCTTACAAATTTTGACATTAATTTAAATACAAATAATTCAATATTTAAATATTATTGTAATATCTCTTTTTTAATTAATATTTTATTTATTTATTATTATTATTTTTTTTTATTTTATTAAATAGATCTCTAATCAACTGTAAAAGCTATGAGCAACTATTGAAGAAAGGAATGCAAAATTTGAGAATTTCCATTCATTCCCGTTATAGAGTCATAGACAGCATCTATTTCCTTAAATTTAATCTTTTATTAAATTTTGAACAATAACTATAATTTTCATTGAAATAAAATATGAATTTGTTCTTACAAATAGAAAAAGGGAATAGAAAAACTCAGTGAATTAAGGTGTTGAAATGCACAAATAAATAACATTCCAAAAACATGTGAATTTATTTAATTACTTTCTGTTCTTTGTGAGAAATTAAAAGCTAATTCCTTCCTTCTCTCCAAGCCTGCCTCTTAACCCTTTGGGTTGCCCTTAAATAAAAGGATAAACTTTTCAATTTTTTTTTTTTTTTTTTTTTTTTTGCTTTCCATTCACTTTCCCGTCACCCTAAAACAAAACTAAAAGCCCAAATTGTTGTCCTCCCATCCAATTAAACAAGGAAAACCACGATATCCCCCTTTTTTACAGGGCCATAATTAACCCATCCTTCTTTTCTATGCACAGAAAGGAGTTTACCTACTCTTCCAAGAAAGGGGTGGGGGTGGTGCACCAAGATATAATGGTTGCATCAATCCTCTGTCCGAAACACCCGCATACTGAAACTTTCTTTTGTGTATACCCCTTTTCTCCGGGTACACGTGAGGGAAGAATCCTTCTTCTTGGTGTACCCTTGTCAAAGGACGGCGGTATCGATCCAATCTTATCGAGAAAATCTTCCACGTCTCGTGTCATCTTACATTTCCGGAATATCGGGCAAAGGAAAAAAAAAGAAGACTGTAACATGGACTTCCTTGTGTAACCGTATGAAGGGATTCTGGCTGAATATAATGCATCTTTCCTTGGTATGTGGGAGACAGCACAGCCGATGATTAAATGGAAAAGGCATGTTGAGATTTTGTAATTTGTGTGGGCTATTGGTGGATTTTTTTTATATAGGGATGTATATATTCAAAATTTATTGACGAATATTTAATGGTAACAATTTAACGATCGTAGTATCATATAAAAGAAAGTTTTTGTTCCCCATTGATGGAGGATTCATAGGGGTACCTCGGTATGCATACGCTTTGGAACACATCCAACTTTATATTTGTTCCATTTGGGTTCAAAAGTTTTTGTTTGCTGTACGATATTTGAAAAGTCTATTGTACTAGTCATGTTTATTTTACTATTCCCTAGTCCTGTAGGATTAGAGAATACAATAAACAACAACAGTCCGTAGAATTAGGGTCTAGGGAATAGTACAACTAGTCCTGTAGGACTAAGGTCTAGGGAATTGTGCAACTAGTCCTGTAGTACTAGGGACTTTATTTAACGATCTTAATCTCATATAAAAGTTGTCTTCCCCATTTCTAGAGCATTTATTGTGGTACCTCGGTATTTGATATACGATATTTATTTGTAAAGTTTATTATCTATGTAAGATTGTAGATATTTAGAATTATTGGACCAAAAGTTAATGATAATAATCCGATGACAACAGTTAAGAATAATACTTTATTTAACAGTCTTAGTCTCATATAAAAGAAAAGTGTTATTTCCCATTGCTGGAGGAATTACAGGGGTACCTCAGTATGTCTTCATTTTGGAACACATCTAACTTGATAATTGTTCTACTTGGGCTCAAAGAAGTTTGTTCGGTATACGATCATTGTTTAGAAAGTTTATTGTCCATGTAAAACGGCAGGCATTCGTATGGAGGGTTTCTGCTGAATATAATGCATCCTTCCCTTTGTATGTGGGAGACAGTGCAGCCGATGATTAAATGGAAGAGGCATGTTGTGATTTTGTAATTTGTGTGGGCTATTGGTGGGCTTTTTTATATAGTGATGTAGATATTCAAAATTATTGGTCGAATATTTAATGGTAATAATTTATTTAACGATCATAGTCTCATATAAAATAGAGGTTTTCTACCCCATTGCTGAAGCTGTTTTCTTCCACTTTTACAAAGCTACCTCGGTATTCATTCGAGGGTTGTGTTGCTCAGGTCCATAGCATATCTTCAAGCTACACGTGGCCATCTGAGTAGTGTTAAAGGAGTAACGTCGGTCCCTTGCCTGGGGCATAACGATGACTGTCTATGCTCTTAAACATGTACTTACTAGATGCATTAAGAAAAAAAAAGTTTTTAAAATTTGCAAAGTTCATTTATTATTATTCATTCTAATATATACATGTATGTATATACACACACATATATTCTATATATTCTAACGTAACTTTTATTATTGATAGACTGATCTAGTAATATGTTGAAGACATTTTCTTTGAAAATGCCATTTCTGTGAATTGTTGTTATTTGTGACAGGAAAGATTTTCAGGGATAACTGCCAGTATTTATATGCCATGAATAGAAAAACGAGGTATTTTTTGTGGAGTGAATCATACTTTCGATTTCTTTTCTTACTTTAAAATCTTAGAAAAATGTTTTAATTCAAACGTGAAATACCTAAAATAACATGACATCCATATCCTTTCAATTCAAGAGAAAAAAATACCGAAAATAAATAAGTGAATAAGATAAAATGTGTTACTTAATTTTCTTTTGTTTAAACAAGATCAACAAAGAGCTTTCCGAGACTATTTTTTCTTTCAAAATTAAATTTAGAACTAAGTAATGTGTTTCATTTAGAGCCGTTACTTCTTATTCAATTTGTCACCCATTTTATTTAGTTAAGATTTGTCCGTGTTTATATTTCCCAGATAAACAACTGCCGCTTTAATCTGATTATAGCAGCTTTTGTGTAGTTTTCTTGTTTAGAAACTAGTCGAGAGTCTAGTTTCTATTTTTAAAGTTAGCTAGGGATTATGTTAAAAGTTTTATTTTTTAAATATATTGTAACGATTTCATTTAAAGACTTATTTTGCCACGCCGTTTAAATGAATTAAAAACATTTAAATCATTAAATAAATAATTATTTTCCTCCAACAAATATGAGTGGTAGTTTAAAAGTTATAATTACAACAATATTTGAACATTGACTATTATTTTAATTGACTTTTGATTTGTAATACAAATTAAACAAATATACTGTAAAGAAACTGCTAATTAAATAAATAAAAAAACTGAATACAATTTAAGTTTATAAATAGTTTAAGCAGCCAATTCAAGATTTAACTAACATATAATAATCTATTACAAATTTAGATTTTTAAATCGTAAAAAAAAAGAAAGAGAAGTTTACGTTTCGAAAAAAAAAAAACATATATAAAAAACTGTTCGAATATAAACGTGTTTCTTTTAATGTCAAGACTGATTATAATCTTCTCGTTTATATATAACAATATTTGAATTTTGTTTGATTAAAAGCATTCCTATATCTAAAAATAGATGACTTCAATGAATTTCTCGTAGAAAGTCCTAAAATATGCGATGCAATATTATTAGTGATTTTCTAGATTGTTTTCTAATGCAGCTGGCAAATACATAGATAGTTATCTTTTCATGCCATAAGCAAGGGTTGCACCGAACTTACTCATTTAGCACTACCCAGGGGTCACGTGTAGCTGGAAGATATGCTATAGACGTAGAATAGCACTATCCCCACATCGCTCTACGATCACATTAAATCCGCACCTACGATTTGAAGTGGATTCCGAACCATTACAAACATCCATGGCACAGCCAGGACTCGAACCCAAAACATGTGGTACCCAGAGCCAGCTACTCGACCATCAGATCCTTTCTCCAGAATGGTATTCTTTTTCTATCAATGATTTATACATACATCTTCATTGTCTTATATTTTCCTGGCATTTTAATTTATTTCAAAAGAATCTCCTGTTTTTCAATTCCTAATCCAGTTCGAATCAATGCAAATCGCACGAAAGGATTTTAAACGATGTCGCATTCGAGAAGTGAAGTTTCTTATCTTTAATATTGAAGCTCCAGTGTAACTCGAAGTACAATAACAAAACTTATCTCAAGAAAAACATGCGGGATTCGTTTGAACAAATTTCACTTCTTAAAAATAACACAGAATCAAAAAGCAACACCGAAAGAAATTCCGTTACATATTATCAAACCCCTATTTATTTACCGTGCCATATATATAGTTTATTCGAGTGTTTCTGAAATACTTTTTTCAAGGCAAGAATATTCTTTAAATTGAAAGTCTAAATCTTTTCCTCTTGAGCAAATACACCGAACATGAAGTTTACTATTAAACCAAGTGAAGATTCCTTCATTCCATATATTTCATCGGAAGTTATTTCTTTGGTATTCATTTTTTTATTATTATTTTTATTGTTATTATTATTTCTTCTACATTCCTGACAACCTTGTTTATTTGTATTCTCAGTGTAAACGTCATATTTCGACTGAGTATCATAGCTAAGACGTATTTTTGGGCCAAAGACTTTAATTTCAAATCCTTTGAAGAGGACTTTTTCTCCAGGAAAAAATAAACTTAAGAATTCCAAAAATTTCCCCTCTAAGAGGTGTCTTAGGGCGATATTTTCTTTCAACAACATTTTTGTTCGAACATTTTTTTTCTTCTTGTGTAAGAACTTTTTTTTTCAAGTTCCAATCGCGAAATATTCCAGCCATTTTTTTTTTCTGCTTCGCCGTTTCTTTCTCTTACGGCTGAAGACACAATCGTGGTTTTGTGTCCGCATCGTCGCACTAGAGGTGTGTACGAATAATTGATTTTTAGAAATCAATAAAATTCGAAAAGAAGCCAATAGGGGGCTTGGAAACAAATTTTTATTGTTTAATAGTTTTCATTTTAATATTACCAACTCGAGATTTTTATTTTTCCTTTCTTCTTCAAACTTGTTTTGTAGAGATTCTTTGGATGTCAAAGATTAGATTAAAATTGTTGGAATTCCTCTGCTATTAATAGAAACATTTCCAATCGTCTTCGACTTCAGTTGCTTTTTATTCAATTAATTGTTTCTTTTTTTTTTTAATTTTAGAACTAACATTTGATCCTTATAGCGAATGATTTGATGAAAGTCTTTCCATTTTATATGTCTGCACAAAAATAAAATTACATTGAGATTTAATTTATTGCTAGATTTTTGTTAAATTTATTTGCTATTGCATGTTTACTGTCTAAATTTAATTAAATTTGAAAGTCCATTTTATTTCTTCAAAAGGCAAAATAAAAATAAATACTGATTTTGCTATCAGTTTCTAATAATAAACCCTAAACATTTGTTTTTTTGAAACTATAAGACAATTGTTTTGTTAAAATAGTCATGCAATTTCACGAAATTATCAAACTCGTTTTAAGAGAAGACTTTGTGCTTTGACTTTGGATTCGTCGTATATAACTGAATAAATCTCTGAAGGAAAAATTGTTATCCTTTGATATACAGGATGATTATAATTAAAATCCCACTTTAAAAATGCTGTAACAAAAGAACCATTCGTCATAATGACAAAGTATGACAGCCAAAATAATAAACTTCATGCTGGTTTTAAGTACTTCCATAAAGTTTATTGCTTGTCAGTTTCTTTTGTTTGCGAAAGTCATTGGAGGTGACATTCGTTTCTTCGAGCAATTCACTAAATTTCAGAAGTGAGTTTAAAGACATACAACAGCAAATACCTTTAACTGCCGTTTTTATGTCTTTCCGAGCTATATTACTGTACGGAAAAGAAAAGTGCGACGTTTCGGCCGGCCTCAGCGCTTGTCAATCAATTCACTGGTCAGTTGTTAACCTCACTACGCCGCCAGATGTTGCACCTTACGACCAGATATATAAAATAAATATTATGGAATCCGTTTTAGTGGTATGTGAAAAAGTTGTGTATTGATTTTTCTCAATGTTTCAAAGAGTATTAAAAATAGGTAGGGTATTTTTATTGGCTTTTAAAATAAAACGTATTTATTAGAATGCCTGCACTCTATTCATAAATTGATAGGAAGACTTAAAATAAAATGTATTAGTGTAGGAACTTGAATAGGAGTAATTCTTTTGAGAATGATATGTTTTAACAATTGGTAAACTGGAGGAAAACGACAAAAAAAAAACGGCCTGATGGCCGAGTGACTAGAGCTCTGGCACTCGTTGCCATAGGTTTGGGGTTCAATTCCCTGAGGTACCAGGGATGTTTGCAATGGTTCGGAATCCACTTTAAGCCGTAGATCCCAGTCTAATATGACTTGGTAATGGTGAGCTTGGTGATTGGGTGTAAGGCTGTCAACCCAACTCAGTAAAATGTCAGTGTCAAGGAGCCAAGTCATCCCAACAGAAGTTGCACATCCCCGCCGCCTTTCTCTAGTCAATTAGACCACACGTGTTCTTGGACTTGTTCTAGATGTTGCTGTCTACCATGTGGGATAAGAAACAACAAATACTAAAAAGCGACTACGTTCCTGTATAGTGGTCTGTAATACACATTCTGAAATTTAAAACTCTTTTTATGTATAATTTTTTTGTGTAAAGTGCGGATTGAAGACAGAAATTTATGGTGTGGATCAATAATTCTGTAGCCGAAATGCTAACTGTCGTAATCATGTGTTTATCCTAGTATCAAAAGATGTGTCATATCTGTAATATAAAATTATTACAGCCTTACACATAACTTACTGCAGTTGTTGCATGATATGATATTTATTAGTACAGATAGGAAAAAACAGAAAAACGAAAATTTAAATTTTCCTCTGAAGTTCAGAATTACTTCTAGTAACGGTTCAATGTTGTTTTTGAAAAATATTTATGTATAATTTTATGTAAATTACTACATTAATAAAATAATTTTTATAATCAAAATAGTAAAAAAAAAAATCAATTTTGGCTGTTTGTTATATTTGATAATTCTTTTATTACGGATATATTTTCTACTGATCGGAATACTGAGTATATGTGCTTTCATGCTATATTGTAATATATTCAGCCAATTTCTCTCAGAAGAATGAGCGTAACATTTACGTTATCATTTCATTCACTAATGATTTTGACCCAACTGTATTTAAAGGTTAAACGTAATGCGTCTCAAAATTAAATAAATATAAAAATATTTCAAATAATTCATATCATATTGAATGACAAACACTATTACTTGGCAGATATTTCGTTTCATTAATTAATATCTAACATATGTTTGAAATGCAGTTCTACAATTAGAGAAATTTTGAATTAAAATTCTACTCAGAGATCTAAAAGTGTGTAGCAATCACTACTATGAAAGCAGGGAACAATTTAATGAGTTTCAAGCATAACTACGCAACTACGAAACTGTGAGAGGGAACTTAGAGGTTTCACAAACGCAAGTCCAAATGCTCATTCTAGAAGGGCATGAAACAATTTTGTGGCACCCATTAGATTTAATGACTGGAAAACTCAATAGCACTTGGAATTCTTCGACCGAATCCAAAGTGGAGTGATTTCACTCCAGATGTGAATAATGTCCTAAAAAATCACCAACATCTCCAAAGAGAGGTGTATAAACAGTTGTTATAAAATTTGTATCAGAATTTTGGTAATCCACTTGTGGAAATCCAAAACTTGCCACCAGCCACTCATTACATACAGAATTGCAATACAAAGTAGGTTAATCAGCAAGTTTGATTTCAAGGTAATAAAGCACTTTCAAAAAGTCACATCGTTAGAAAGGCAACTTGAAGTTTTGCAAACGGAAAATTAAGGCTAAATTTAAATTCTAGTATTATCAATTACAAAGGCATCTTAACCAACAAAATTTAAAACGAGGCTAGTAAATATTAAAAGTAATTTAACTATATAAAAGGATAAGTCTAGATGATTACTAAAGAATAAATGTATACTAAAGAATTACTAAAGAATAAATGTATACTGAAGAATTAGTAAAGAATAAATGTATACTGAAGAATTACTAAAGAATAAATCTATACTGAAGAATTACTAAAGAATAAATGTATACTAAAGAATAAAAATCTACTAAAGAATTAAAAGAGGGGCCTGTTGCCAAGTGGCTAGCGCTTCTGGTTCGAGTTCCGGCTATGCCATGGATGTTTGTGAGTGGTTCGGAATCCGCTTTAAACTGTAGGTTCCTAATTGCAATATTAAAATTCATTGCAATAATAAAATTCATAATATATAACTTTTCACAAAATATTTATGCTTTTTGTGTCACATTGAAACATCAATCTTGTTAACTTGAGTAATTATAGCAGTCTGGACAACATCTTTTAAGATTTTGGATTTCCATTGTATTCAAGAGGAAAATATATTATTTCCATCTTACTCTTTTACTTTGACAATGAACTATTTTCTACAAAATTTTGTGACATATTTATCACTATTCTCTACATAGCTATCGTAGCAAAAATAAAATATTTATTAAGAAGATTAATGCTCATTTGATAATGTAAACTATTTCTTTCACTTTCCATTAGATCAAATATTGAAGTAATTTATATTTGCTCTATTAATCAATTTATTTTATATGAAAGAAGTTAGTCTTCACTCGTAGTCCAATTATAGTACTCACTGGCTAAAGAGAAAATGAATGAGGTTTGTAATACTTTTCTGACGTGTATGACAGTCATTGCTTTGTAGTAAACTTGGTGTAGGTTGTAACAAAGTATCTTTTTAAGAACATTGGATTTTCTGGGGGATATTTTCAGGTTTATATTGAAATAATGGTCATCTATCCTTGAAAGCCTTTCCAGAACGTTTTTACTCTTTGTCTGAAATGAGTTTTTTTTGTGGGGCATCCCAGGAAACACTAAATAGGATACTAACCCAATGAATGAATGGGAATCAATAATCAAAGTAGAAGATTATTATAAAGGAAAGAAAATAATTTTTAAGGAAAAAATTATTAAGGAAATTAAGAATATAATATTTGAAAATGTAATTATTATTAAGAAAATTAGTACAGAAAGAAATTAAGGAAGGAATGTAATATTAAGGAAAATACAGAAAATAATAAATTAGATAAGAAGAAGGGAAGAAAATAATTATTAAAGAAATTAATAAACAAATTAATAAAGACAGAAATTATTAAGGAAGGAAAGTAATATTAAGGAAAGGGAAGAAAATAAAAAAGGAAGGAATAAGGAAAGAAAATAATGTTTGTAAAGCAAATAATTATTATAGAAATTAATAAATAAAGAACTTATTAAGGAAAGGAAATAATTATTAAGGAAATTAATAAAGAAAGAAAAAATATTTGAAAAGAAAATGATTATTAATTGATTTAATAAAGAAAAAATTATTAAGGATGGGCAATAATATTAAAGTAATTAAAGAAAAGAAATAAGGAAGAAAAGAAATAATATTTGTGAAATTAAGGATTTCTTTAAATATCTTAAGAGGAGATTTTATTCCAAACATTTAATCACCGCAAGCTTTTTAATTTTTAAAATATTTTAATTTTTTTTTATTTTAAACAAGTAATTTTTAAATTTTTTTTAAAAATATCAGCAACATATAACAAAAGTAAAAGTGGACGGATTTTCCAGGAATAAAAAAGACTAAACAAATATATTCAAAAGAAAACATAATCCATTCTATCTTTTACACAACAATAAATTTATTTTTTTAACAACCCTTCAATACACATTTTTTGCTTAAAAATAATTTTGTTTGTGTACATAAAAAATATATATAGCACAAAAGTTAGTTTCCGTACTCAATTAGGGGATTTAGACAGCTCAGTTGATGTCTTGAACTGAACCCAATCAAAATAAATCGACGCATTAGCAGAAAAATCGTTTTATACCAACCGACTCATAAGAAACATCGAGCAGTGAATCCTTTGATGTTGAGAAATCACGGCGTGAAATGGTGATAAATCCCTTCTATTAGGAAGAAGACGACCGGCAGAGCACACTGCACTCCAAGAAAAGGATTTATATTGCGGAGGAGATACGGTTCCGGATAGGAGGGATTCGTTTTAGTACATTTCTTGGAGCGATGGATGGACAAATTTGGAACTTTGTTCTGGACTAGTTATACTTAGACGTTGTATCTGTCTTTCTCTGTTTTAGTGGATGTTTTCTGTGTTTTGAATTAAGATCAATACTATTTGGAGGTTTTTTTTTAATAATTAATTCTTACATGATTTTTCAAGAGTTCTACAGTATGTTATTTAATGTTTCTTGTAACTTAAAATTTATGCAATTATACTTTATTACTTATTATTCTTTACTTATAAATAAAATGGGTTTGTAGTGGTTGGGAATCCACTTTAAGCCGTGGGTCCCGGTCTGTTGAGCCCTCGTGTGCACAAGATGGCCGTAGAATGACAAACTAAACCAATCCTTAAATAAAATGGATCTTGAGCTCAATTATGAAATTCAAGTAATTTTTATTTGAAAATTTTAAATACATATCGTGTATTTAGCAAGTTTTCGCACGCATGAATGTATTTTTGAAGCACAAACTAAATCATATTTCGTTGACAAGAAATTTTTAAAGATTGCCATTTTTTTAACCTTTTATGTAAAGCAATAAAGGACCTGATGTCCGAGTGGCTATCACTCTGGCTGTCGGTACCAAAGGTTTCGGCTTCGAGTCCCAGCGGTGTCATGAATGTTTGTAGTGGTTCGTAATGTCTTTTAATCAGTAGGTCCCTCTCTAACATGAACGTAGAGTTGTGTAGTAGTATTACTCTACGCGTCCGTTGCTTATCTTCAAGCTACATACAGCTCCTGGGTAGTGCTAAGTGAGTAATTTCGGTGCAGCATTGCCTTAAGGCATCAAATACAGCTGTCTAAGTGTCCAACTACATTAGAAAAAAAAATATCATCAGCGAATAATCAAAGTAAAATTGCAAGGAGTTTGCACAAAAGAAAGGAATAAACAAATATATAAGTAAAAAAAAATGGAAACATCCTACATTTCTGTCTTTTTCTCACCAATAATTTTGTTTTAACAATTCAATTTTGAATTCAATATTTAATTTATATGTAAAAATTTTTTTGTGTATATACCAAAAATATATGGCACAAAAGTTGATTCTCATACTCAATTAGATGATTTAAACAGCTCAGTTGACGTCTTCAACTGAACCCAATCAAAATGAATCGACGCATTAGCAGAAAAATCGTTTTATACCAACCGACTCATAAGAAACATCGAGCAGTGAATCCTTTGATGTTGAGAAATCACGGCGTGAAATGGTGATAAATCCCTTCTATTAGGAAGAAGACGACCGGCAGAGCACACTGCACTCCAAGAAAAGGATTTATATTGCGGAGGAGATACGGTTCCGGATAGGAGGGATTCGTTTTAGTACATTTCTTGGAGCAATGGATGGACAAAATTGGAACTTTGTTCTGCAGTAGTTATATTTAGACGTTGTATCTGTCTTTCTCTGTTTTAGTGGATGTTTTCTGTGTTTTGAATTAAGATCAATACTATTTGGAGGTTTTTTTTTAATAATTAATTCTTACATGATTTTTCAAGAGTTCTACAGTATGTTATTTAATGTTTCTTGTAACTTAAAATTTATGCAATTATACTTTATTACTTATTATTCTTTACTTATAAATAAAATGGGTTTGTAGTGGTTGGGAATCCACTTTAAGCCGTGGGTCCCGGTCTGTTGAGCCCTCGTGTGCACAAGATGGCCGTAGAATGACAAACTAAACCAATCCTTAAATAAAATGGATCTTGAGCTCAATTATGAAATTCAAGTAATTTTTATATGAAAATTTTAAATACATATCGTGTATTTAGCAAGTATTCACACACATGAATGTATTTTTGAAGCACAAACTAAATCGTATTTCGTTGATAAGAAATTTTTAAATATTGCCATTTTTTTAAACTTTTATGTAAAGCAATAAAGGACCGGATGTCCGAGTGGCTGTCACTCTGGCTGTCGGTACCAAAGGTTTCGGCTTCGAGTCCCAGCGGTGCCATGAATGTTTGTAGAGGTTCGTAATGTCTTTTAATCAGTAGGTCCCTCTCTAACATGATCGTAGAGTTGTGTAGTAGTATTACTCTACGCGTCCGTTGCTTATCTTCAAGTTACATGCACCTCCTGGGTAGTGCTAAGTGAGTAATTTCGGTGCAGCATTGCCTTAAGGCATCAAATACAGCTGTCTAAGTGTCCAACTACATTAGAAAAAAAATAAATATCATCATCGAATAATCAAAGAAAAATTGCAAGGAGTTTGCACAAAAGAAAGGAATAAACAAATATATAAGTAAAAAAAAAATGGAAACATCCTACATTTCTGTCTTTTTCTCACCAATAATTTTGTTTTAACAATTCAATTTTGAATTCAATATTTAATTTATATGTAAAAAGTTTTTTGTGTATATACAAAAAATATATGGCACAAAAGTTGATTCTCATACTTAATTAGATGATTTAGACAGCTCAGTTGACGTCTTGAACTGAACCCAATCAAAATAAATCGACGCATTAGCAGAAAAATCGTTTTATACCAACCGACTCATAAGAAACATCGAGCAGTGAATCCTTTGATGTTGAGAAATCACGGCGTGAAATGGTGATAAATCCCTTCTATTAGGAAGAAGACGACCGGCAGAGCACACTGCACTCCAAGAAAAGGATTTATATTGCGGAGGAGATACGGTTCCGGATAGGAGGGATTCGTTTTAGTACATTTCTTGGAGCAATGGATGGACAAAATTGGAACTTTGTTCTGGACTAGTTATATTTAGACGTTCTATCTGTCTTTCTCTGTTTCAGTGGATGTTTTCTGTGTTTTGAATTAAGATCAGTACTGTTTGGAATGTAGTTTTTTTAATAATTAATCCTTACGTGCTTTTTCAAGAGTAGGCTGTTTAATGTTTCTAGTAGATTAAATTTTGTGCAATTGTACTTATTACTTATTATTATTTTCTCATAAATAAATTGTTTGATAGTCAATAGTTGGGCTTAGAAGCATCAAATTAAGTCGAACAGTCTAGTCTGATTGGTTATTTCGATTACACCAAATGTTATACAGTATTCTTTTAGAATAATAAACAATTTTAATACTGTTACAACCTTGGCAGTTTTCTTTCAAACTTGTAATTACACTGGTTTACATACATTACGCAAATGTAAAGTGAAATCTTGGCTCTAATAGCTAACTATAAACAGGAATTTGGTATATTATTGTAGTAGGTCAGGAGTCCATATGTATATACATCTATCTACTCCAGGCTCATTTGTAACAAAAAAATAATTTACTTATGTATATCTCAGTTTTATCTTTTTGACAAAAAGTAAACACACAATGATCATTTGAACACACGGATTTCATGTAGTATTGTTTTGGTTTAGGAATCAATAGATGTATTTTGTAACAAAAAATTAATTTGTTGATGCATATCTCAGTTTCAACTTTTTGACAAAATGTTACTACATAGCAGTTAATATCCATTAAAAGTAAAACTACTGTATCAAGGATGCTGCTGTATCAAGGATGTTTGTATTGGTTCGGAATCCACTTTAAACAGTAGGTTCCGGTCTGATATGATCGTAGAGTGTTGTGGGGGGTAGTGTTACTCACGTCCGTAGCACACCTCATGGATGGTGCTAAGTGAATAAAGTCCGTGCAGCGCTTGCTTTAAGGCATCCAATATAATTGTCTAAGAGTTTGCGAAGTGCATTATAATCAAAAAATTTGCACAGTGATTTTGTGTAGTAGTTCTGTAGTAGTTCAAGAGCCCATATACACAGTCCAGTCACATTAATGTGACCACCTGTCAAAAGCCAGAATATACACTCTTGTATATTCTGACTTTAGGTGGAGTGTGGAATGTGATATTAGTGGTATTTAAGTAGTATTAAGTGGATTTCTTTATATACACTCCACTGCAATATGCTGCCACCTGCCTTTTGTGATGGGTTATTTCACTTTGACGTCGAAAGTAGATGGTGGTTACATTAATGTGAATGGACTGTGTATGTAAATATCAATGCACTCCAGGCTCAAAGAAAAATAATTTGATTATGTATTTCTCAGTTTCATCTTTTTGACAAATAAAGTTACTACATATCAGTTAATATCCATTAAAAGTAATACTACAGGAGCCTACAATGATTAGCTCAGCCACAAAATGGAACATTAGCACAATTCGCTGTTCATTTCGGTATTAACCTTTTCAATTGAAATAGTCCACTTGAATCTAATTAGTGTAATTACAGTTGTTTTTCCTAATCGCCGGATAAGTACATTCAGCGGTCCGGCGTGTCCTATCGGGCTCAAGACTCGGAGGACCTCGAGGATGTTGAGTGAAAATGCAGCCTGTTTACGCAGGTAATGACAGATTTTAATGGGCAAGCATTCGATTGAAAGGGGATAATGGCGTTAAACAAAGTAATAGGCTGCTTCCGTTGGAATTCGAAATGATTATTGCAGCCTTTTTTAACCACTGGCATTTATAATGATATTGTTATAAAAAACTTATCTATGTTAATAAATTAGATAGGTAATCAATTCATTAGATGTATATTTTGACATCAAATATTTGGATGCATTTAATTACATGTTTAAACTTTAAATAATATCCTCTGAACCTCAACGCATGATAACACTAATTGTTCTTGTATTTGTTAGTGGCTTGAGATGGTCTGAGTTCAGGATGATCAACAAAATATTTGAATTCCTCTTTTTGTTCGGGGGAGGGGGAATGGCCGAGTGGCTAACGCTCTGGAGCTCGATGGCACAAGTTTTAACTTCGAGTCCAGGCGGTGAAATGTATGTTTGCAGTCGTTGGGAATCCACTTTACACCGTAGTTCCCGGTCTTATAGAATCGTAGAGTGTTGTGGGAGTAGCGTTACTCGCTTCCGTAGCATATCTTTAAGATACACACAGCTCATGTGTGGTGCTAGGTGAATGAAGTCGGTGCAGCGCTTGCCTTAAGGCATCCAAGACTGTCGAAGTCCTGCCAGCTGCATTACAAAAAAAATTATTTTAGAATAATGAACAATAATTTTAATATTGTTTCATCCCTGTCAATCTTCTTTCAAAATTGCAATAGCACTTCTTCACACACGTTTTACCCTGGAACTGTGAAGTGTAATCACATCTCTAATAGCTATCAATTGGCAGTGATTTGGTGTAGTGCTGTTGTATTGGTTCAGGAGATGTAAACATCGAAGTATTTTGTAACAAAAATAATATTTTTACGTATATCCCAGTGTCATCTTTTTCACAAAAGGTTACTACGTAGCAGTTAATATCCATTAAAAGTAATACTGCAGGAGCCTACACTGATTAGCTTATCCACAAAATGGAACATCAGCGCAATTCGCTGTTCATTTCGGTGTTAACCTTTTCAATTGAAATAGTCCACTCCAATCTAATTAGTGCAATTACAGTTGTTCCTCCTAATCGCCGGATAAGTACATTCGGCGGTCCGGCATGTCCTGCCGGGGCTCAAGACTCGAGGATCTCGAGGGTTGTTGAGTGAAGATGCAGCTTGTTTGCGCAGGTAATGACAGATTTTAATGGGCAGGCATTAGATTGAAAGGGGATAATGGCGTTAAACAGAGTAATGGGCTACTTCTGTTAGGATTCGAAATGATTATTGCAGGTTTTTTTAACCACTTGCATTTAAAAGGATATTGTTACAAAAAAAATTATTTTTAAAATCAAATAATTGATTTATATTAATAAATTAGACACGTAATTAATTTATTGAATGGATATTTTGACATCAAACATTAGGAAACATTTAATTACATGTTTAAGGTTTAAAGAACATCCTCTTAACCTTAATGAATGATAATATTGATTTGTTTTGTATTTGTCAGTGACCTCAGATAGTCTGTGATGATAATGATAAACAAAGTATTTGAATTTTAAATAAAATATTTGAATTTTTTTTGGGGGGGATGGCCGAATAGCTAAAGTTCAGGTGTTCAATGATACAGGATTCGTCTTCGAGTCCTGGCAATGTCAAGGATGTCTGTAGTGGCTCGGAATCGACTTTAAACTGTAGGACCCTGTCTAATATGGCCGTAAAACGTTTCGGAGGTATTGTTACTCGCGTCCGTAACTTATCTTCAAACTACATACATCTCCTGGTCTGTGCTAAGTGAGTAAAGTCGATGCAGTGCTTGCCGTAAGGCATCCAAGACAATTGTCTAAGGGCTGCCAGCTACATTAAAATAAATTATTTTAGAAGAACGAACAATAATTTTAATACTGTTTCATGCTTGGCAATCGTCTTTCAAAATTGCAATAGTTCATATTCACACACGTTTTTCCCTGGAACTGTAAAGTGAAATCTCATCTCTAATAGCTATCAATTCACAGTGATTTGGTGTAGTGTTGTAGTAGTGGTTCAGGAGCCTGTAGATGTAAACATCGATGCATTTTGTAACGAAAAATAATTTGTTTATGTATATCTCAATGTCATCTTTTTGATAAAAGGTTACTACATAGCAGTTAATATCCATTAAAAGTAATACTACAGGATCCTACAATGATTAGCTTAACCACAAAACGGAATTCATTAGCGCAATTCGCTGTTCATTTCGGTGTTAACCTTTTCAATTGAAATAGTCTCCTTGAATCTAATTAGTGTAATTACAGTTGTTCCTCCTAATCGCCGGATAAGTACGTTCAGCGGTCCGGCGTGTCCTATCGGGGCTCAAGACTCGGAGGACCTCGAAGGTTGGTGAGTGAAGATGCAGCCTGTTTACGCAGGTAATGACAGATTTTAATGGGCAAGCATTAGATTGAAGGGGGCTAATGGCGTTAAACAGAGTAATGGGCTGCTTCTGTTAAAACTCGAAATGATTATAGCAGATTTTTTTAAACCATTTTGCCACTTGAAATCAGAAGGATGTTTTTGCAAAAGACGTATTTTTAAAATGAAATAATTGATCTATGTTAATAAACTAGATAAGTAATCAATTCATTAGATGGATATGTGGACATCAAATATTAGGAAGTATTTAATTACAAGTTTAAACTTTAATATCATCTTTAAACTTTAATATAATATCATCTTAACCTCAACGAATGATGACATTAATTTGCTTTGTATTTGTTGACATGAAATAGCCTGTGATGAGGTAGTTAAATAAAATAATTGAATTTTGAGTATATGAATATTTGAATTTTGAATATATGAGTATTTGGTTTTTGAATATATGAGTATTTTAGTTTTGAATATATGAGTATTTGGTTTTTGAATATATGAATATTTTAGTTTTGAATATATGAATATTTTTATTTTGAATATACTAATATTTTAATTTTGAATATGAATATTTTAATTTTGAATACTTGAATATGTGAAGATATGAATTTTGAATATTTAAATTTTTAATAAAATATTTAAATTTCGAATATTTGAATAAAATATTTGAATTTTAAATATTTGATTTTTTTTTAAAAATATTTAAATTTTGGATAAAATATATGGATTTTGAATTTTTTGTTTATTAAACAATTTAAATATAAATTAACTTCTCGTTAAGAATAAGTCCAAAATGTATAAAAATAGTTAGGTAACATATTGGCATAATTAGTCTTTATGGTAATTATCCCGACAAAAACTTTTGACATCCTTGTGTCAAAATCTTTTGCAGAAAATACCGGTTTCCTAAATATCCTGTTCATTACAAAAAATAGTATTGGGACGCTATGCAATTTTACAAGATTTCATATTAATATTTGACTGACATACGAAATTGAAAGTCAAATTGAATAATTTATATCACACTTTGATAAATGAAGTCATGATAGTACAATACATTTTCAATTTTACAATATATTTATGCTTCACAAATATGCAAAAATATAGGCAAAATGTATTGGGACACCATCTGAAAATTGTGAATAGCCCTTTGTGTATTGCTAATGTTTATGACATTGCATTAGACCTTGGATATTGTTAATGTTTTGAATATTGTGTTATACTATTTCTACATTTTCACTGTTAAGAACATTGTAATTTTCCCTAAATATATTGTTTATGTTCAAATCGCTTGTTCAGAAAATCTAAAAGATGACATTCCCTGAGAATTAGAAAAATATTTTTTATTCATTCGTAATTAAAAAAATTGTTTCTCAGCAAAGTTATCAGCTAAATTGAAAATAGATAAAAAATTATTTGAAAATCTAACTTAAAACGATATGAAATCATAAAAAAAGAATTGCTTAAACATAAATTTAGGAACGGAAACTAAAAAAACGACAACAAACCATTCTGTTTTTTCACAAAATGAGGTATATTGACAATTCGAAAAAAATCACGAATAACAAATATAGACAATATACAAAATACAAAATATATATTTATATTACAAATTACATAATTAAAACGAATTTTTTTACTGTTTGCATTTTCAAATGTCTTTCTCACGAACCATTGTCAATAATGCTCACGACTCGTCGAATTAAATAATGTGCAAAAACTTATCAGCAGTTCTGGTCTTTCTCTTAATATGTGGATAAAAAATGGCCGCCATAAATCATCATTTTTCTCGGACCGAGCCTTCCGCGGGATGTCTGGAGGCCTTCTTTTAATGTCTGTCATCAGACAACTTCTGATGACAGATCTCCTGGGGTTCCCGGAGCAGTGTTCATCAATTATTTCGGCTCCCAGGGGTCAGTTTTTCAGCGGCCTTTGATCGGTTTGCAGCTCACAATACGGGAAGTCAGTTTTCTTGTTTAGAAGTGATTACTGCTCGCTGATGGCTGCCTTTTTGTCCCCTCTGGGGTCCGCAGGCCCGTCGATAAAATGTCCGATAAGAGAACACCTCTGCAGCTTTTTTTCTTCTTTTTCTCTCATCTGTTGGAAACAATAGGAGATAGGTAGAGTAAAAGTTTTATTGGTTATTTAATAAAAAAATAATCATAACTAAGGAATCGATTTTTCCAGTTTTCTTCTCAAAGGTTATATAAGTTGTTAATAATTAAAGTGTATAATGTTGCTTGTAATTTAGTTTAGGCCAGCAATTGACTCCTTGATTCTTCTTTCTATGTACATTAAATAGGTTTTTTTTTTCTAATTCAGCTGGCAAACACTTAGACAGTCGTATTTGATGCCTTAAGGCCAACGCTACTCATTTAGCACTAACCAGGAGAAGCATGTAGCTTGAAGATAGGGACGCTAGTCATAATACGTTCTACGATCCTATTATACCGGGATCTACTGTTTAAAGTGAATTACGAACCACTGCAAACATCCACGTCACCGACGATTCTCAATTATCACTGCCCAGGAATTGCGTGTATCCTGATAATAAGCTATGGACGCGGAGTAACAATACCCCCGCAACGCTCTGCGATCATGTTAGACCGAGACCTACGGTTTAAACAGGATTCCGAACTACTGCAAACTTCCATGGCACCTCCAGGAATGGAAACCGAAACCTGTGGTATAGAGCGCCAGAGAACTAGCCACTCGGTCATTAAGGCACCATAATAAAAAAATATAGAATGATGAATACATGTATGCATTAAAAATTAAGTAATTAAAACGAAAATTCTTTTTCGGTTTGCATTTTTAAATTTCTTTCTCACGAATCATTGTCAATAATGCTCACGACTTGTCGAATTAAATAATGTGCAAAAACTTATCATCAATTCTCGTCTTTTTCTTAATATGTGGGTGAAAAAATGGCCGCCATAAATCATCATTTATTCTCGGGCTTCAGCCTTCCGCTGGATGTCTGGAGGCCTTCTTTTAATGTCTGTCATCAGACAACTTCTGATGATATATCTCCTGGGGTTCCCGGAGCAGTGTTCATCAATTATTTCGGCTCCCAGGGGTCGGTTTTTTAGCGGGCTTTCGATCGGTTTGCAGCTCACAATACGGGAAGTCAGTTTTCTTGTTTAGAAGTGAGTACTGCTCGCTGATGGCTGCCTTTTTGGGCCCTCTGGGGGTCCGCAGGCCCGTCGATAAAATGTCCGACAAGAGAACACCTCTGCAGCTTTTTTTCTGCTTTGTTTGTCGTCTGTGGAAACAATGGAAAAATGGTAGAGTCAAAAGTTTTATTGGTATTTAATGAAAAAAAAAAAAGATAAATAAGCAATCGATTTTGACAGTTTTCTTGTCAAAGGTTATATAAGTTGTTAATGACTGTAGTGTATAGTGTTGCTTGTAACTTTGGTGTTACCAACAATTGATTCATTGATTCTTCTTCTTATGAACATGAAATAGCTTTGGTATTAGTTACGTACTTGATGATTTCAAAAAATACTGATAATAAACAAAACAAATTCGCTTTAAAAAATTATAATACAAAGCGAAATGACAGTAGACGAAAAAAATGAGTAAAAAGAGAGATAGAAAGAATTCATGACAAAATAAAAATACGAATGGGTTCTCAATAGCCGAGTGGCTAGCACTCTGGCGCTGGGTACAACAGGTTTCGTGTTCAAAGGCCCGGCAGTACCATTGATGTTTGTAGTGGTTCGGAATCCACTTCAAACCGTAGGTTCCACACTAACATGATTGTAGAGCGTTGCGGGGGTATTGTTACTCCGAGCCCATAGGTTATCTTCAAATCTCTATGTGTCCCCTGGGTAGTGCTAAATGAGTAACAGTGGCGCAATTTTTGTATATAGCATAAAGATTAGCTGTCTGTATTGCCAGCTACATTAGAAAAATTAACAACAACAGAAAATGAAATCATAAGAAGAGAGCTTAAACTGAAATTTATCAGCGGAAACCTAAAAAGACGACAACAAACAGTTCTGTTTTGCTTACGAAATGAGATATATTGACAGTTAGAAAAATAAAAAAAAATTCTCAAGTAACAAATATAGAATAATTAATAAGTTTATATTACAAATTAAATAATTAAAACGAAGGATTTTTTTTTTCAGTTTGCATTTTTAAATTTCTTTCACATGAACCATTGTCAATAATACTGACCTCTCGTCGAATTAAATAATGTGCAAAAAATTCTCAGCAAGATCTCGTCTTTCTCTTAATATGGGGGTGAAAAAAATGGACGCCATAAATCATCATTTATTCTCGGGCCTCAGCCTTCCGCGGGATGCCTGGAGGCCTTCTTTTAATGCCTGTCATCAGACAACTTTTGATGACAGATCTCCTGGGGTTCCCGGAGCTGTGTTCATCAATTATTTCAGCTCCCAGGGGTCAGTTTTTCAACGGCTTTTGTTCGGTTTGCAGCTCACAATACGGGAAGTCGGTTTTTCTTGTTTAGAAGTGATTACCGTACGCTGATGGCTGCCTTGTCGGCCCTCTGGGTGTTCGGGGCCCGTCGGTAAAATGTCCGACAAGAGAACACCTCTGCAGCCTTTTTTTTGCTTTTTTTGTCGTCTGTGGAAACAATGGAAAACTGGTAGAGTCAAAAGTTTTATTGGTTATTTAATAAAAAATAAAGATAACTAATCAATCGATTTTGCCAGTTTTTTTGTCAAAGGTTATATAAGCCATTATAAATTGAAGTATATAGTGTTGTTTGTAACTTAGTGTAGGTCAACAATTGATTTCTTGATTCTACTTTCTATGAACATGATTTAGCTTACATGTTATTTATATTATTAGCTATGCTAATTTATGCATATATTATGAGTTATATATTTGATAATATCAAAATATACAGTAAATGAATAAAATAAACTCATGTTAAGCAAAATAAAGATTCAAAGTGAAATGACGATAGACAGAAAAAAAGATGTGCAAAAAAAAAAGAGAGATAATGAGTTCATAACATAATAAAAAGAGGAATAAATGACAACATAAACAATAAATAAATCGCAGTTAAATAAGAAGGAATAAAAAATGAAATCATAAGAGTATAAAAAAAGAGTAAATGACAAAATAAAATTATGAACAAATCGCAAAGTAGGAAAAGTAGCAAAATATAGCTCGCTATTTATTGCCATTTTTTGTAGTAGGTTAAAGTAGCTCGTTATTTTATTCAATCAGTTATGACTGAATAAAATAACGAGTAAGTCTCACAAATATGAATAAATCACACAGGAAAGAAAAGCGTAATGTAAAAAAAAAAGAGAAAATGAATTCATGATAGGAACGATTCAAAAACGAATAAAAAAAAGAGTAAATGATAAAATAAGAAATTAATTAATTACCAACGAGAAAATGAGTAAAAAAAAAATATTAAATAAGTACATGACTGAATAAAAAACGAGTAAATGACAAGTTTATAGTACAAATTACATAATTAAAACGAAAACTATTTTTTTCAATTTAGAATTTTAAATTTCTTTCTCACGAACCATTGTCAATAATGCTCACGACTCGTCGAATTAAATAATGTGCAAAAGCTTATCATCAGTTCTCGTCTTTTTCTTAATATGTGGGTGAAAAAATGGCCGCCATAAATCATCATTTATTCTCGGGCTTCAGCCTTCCGCGGGATGTCTTGAGGCTTCTTTTAATGTCTGTCATCAGACAACTTTTGATGACAGATCTCCTGGGGTTCCCAGAGCAGTGTTCATCAATTATTTCGGCTCCCAGGGGTCAGTTTTTCAGCGGGCTTTGATCGGTTAGCAGCTCACAAAACGGGAAGTCAGTTTTCTTGTTTAGAAGTGATTACTGCTCGCTGATGGCTGCCTTTTTGGGCCCTCTGGGGGTCCGCAGGCCCGTCGATAAAATGTCCGATAAGAGAACACCTCTGCAGCTTTTTTTCTTCTTTTTCTCTCATCTGTTGGAAACAATAGGAGATAGGTAGAGTAAAAGTTGTATTGGTTATTTAATAAAAAAATAAAGATAACTAAGCAATCAATTTTGCCAGTTTTCTTGGCAAAGATTATATATAAGTTGTTAATAATTGTAGTATATAGTGCTGTTTATGATTTAGTTTAAAGCCAAAATTGATTCCTTGATCCTTCAACAGGAAATAGCTGTCATGTTAAATATTATTAGCAATGTTATGTTATGTTTATCCTGTTATATATTATGAGTTATATATTTGATAATTTCAAGAAATCATGATAATAAATAAAACACACTCATTTAATACAAAATAATGATCCAAAACACAATGATAGTTGACAGAAAAAAATAATAAAGAATGAGTTCTTGGCGTAATAAAAAGACGAATAAATTATAAAATAAAAAAAAAAAAATAGATAAATCACAGAGAAATAATAAGGAGTAAAAAAATGAATTCATGTGATGATGGAAAATAATAAATTACAGAATTAAATTATGAATAAATCGGAGAGAAGAAAAAGGAGCAAAAAAAAAAAAAAAAAAAAAAATAGTAGTTTTTGAAAAAAAAAAAAAAACGAGTAAA
This sequence comes from Caerostris darwini, assembly GCA_021605075.1. Lineage (NCBI taxonomy): Eukaryota > Metazoa > Arthropoda > Arachnida > Araneae > Araneidae > Caerostris > Caerostris darwini. Next base: position 1,136,049 of record BPLQ01010101.1, read on the forward strand.
AAAAAGAAAAAATTAAAAAAAAAAAAAAATGAATAAATCACAAAGAAGAAAAGGAGTTAGAAGAAAATGAGTTCGTGACTGAGTAGTAAAACGATAAAATGACAAAATAAAAAATGAGCAAATCTCAAAGGAAAAAAAAGAGTAAATAAAAAAGAGTGAGAATGAGTTCATGACATAATAAAAACACGAATATATGATTAAATCATAGAGAAATAATAAGGAGTAAAAAAATGATTTCATGACAGTATAAAAAAAAAGAATGAATGACAGAATTAAATTATGAATAAATCGCGAAGTAGGAAGTAGGAAAATAATAATAATAATAATAATAATAATAATGAGTTCATAACTAAATAAAATAACGAATAAGTGACAGAAAGATGCATAAATCGCAAAGAAAAAAAACCCGTTAAACAAAAAAGAGAGAGTGAATTTATGGCAGTATAAAAAAAACGAGTAAAAAAAGAGCAAATAACAAAATAAAAAATGAATAAATCATAAAGAACAAAAGGAGTAAAACAAATAAGTTCATGACTTTATAAATAAAAATAAATAAAATGCAGAGAAATAATGAGTAAAAAAAAATTAGTTCATGAGAGGATAAAAAAAGAGCAAATGACAGATAAAAAGCAAAGAAGAAAAAGAAGCAAGTAAAAAAATAGCAAGTAAGTAAAAGAAAGACCTATAAAACACAAAGGAAAAAAAGAGAAAATGCGTTCATTGCAGAATTAAAAAACGAGTAAAAAAAAGAGTAAATGTCAAAATAAAAAAATGAATAAATCACAAAGTTGAAAAGGAGTAAAAAAAAATAATAAATAAGTTCATGACTGAATAAAAAAGCGAGTAAATGACAAAATAAAAATAAATAAAACACAAAAGAAAAAAAAGGAGTAAATAAAAAAAAAGAAGAAAATGACAAAATAAAAAAAAATTAAAAAATTAAAAAAAAAAAAAAAATGGATAAATCGCAAAGAAAAAAAATTAATCCAAAAAAAAAAAATGAGTTCGGCAAAATTAAATTGTCTTGAGCGAATATTAATAAATTACATTTTAAAACCTATTATCATTTAAAAAACGAAATTTTCAATTTTAAAAAGTGAAGTTTATAGTGATGTTTTAAATAAATATTTTATGTTCTAAAAAAATCGCTCAGTTAATTTTTAATAAGAAGATCCTAAGGTTCCAAAAGATGACTCTGTAATAAAACTATCCAGGTAATTTTTTGGCGGTTATGAAAAATTGTGTCCCTAATGAATTTAATAAGTTGCTATTTCTGAGCTTAATTAAGGTAACCAAAACAAAATATAAACCTATCCCCTCTAATAAAAATTACATAACATAAACAAATTAAAATTTTAAAATATGCTTGTGTAATTATATTTAAAAAAAATTCATTAATAATTTCAAAACTCGTTAGTTTATAATTCTTTTATTGCACTATTAAATATTAATTTTTACACATAGTATAAAGTACTGAAATAATAATTTTTATACATTGAGTTCATGGACTTAGGCAAAAAAAATGTATCACATATATTATTTATTATTTTATTATATTGTTATAGCAAAAATGTGTTCTAATAAAACAACATTTATAATATTTTTATCTGTACATTTTCCTATCCAATACTTCTTTCAATGCAAGTTTTAAATTACCCAAATTCTTGGCTCTATAATTAATGAATTTTATATTATTTTAAAAATAAAAAGGGACAGGCTTAAATAAAAATTTAAAAAGCAATACCTTCATCCATAAAATTATTTTTATTTTTATTTTATGTTTTATAAATTATAATTAAACTTACTTAACATTCAAAACATAAAAATATACATATATAAGGTATAGTATTAAAAATATGCAGGGAATTTAGTGCTTCTTTATTATTTTTAGTTTCGATAAAAACTATTGGTTTTAAACAAACCAGATATTCTTAATTGCTGCTAATTAAAAATAAAAATAGTTTATTCATTTCTAAAAAAACATTGAGCTTAGTTAAAGAGCAATAAAAAGTAGAAAGACAAAATAATTACTATAATCGAAAATAAAATATTATGGAAAAAGTTCTCTTATTGTAGTGTTGAAAATTTAATTAACGTTATAGAGTATATATATATATATATATATATATATATACATATGAAAAAGAAGATATAATTAAATCACTGCAATATGTGCTCAAGGTTATTGCAATTTCTAACGTATTTCTTAGTTGAAGAATAAAAATTGATCCAACGGCCATACCATGCTGAATATACCGGTTCTCGTTAGATCACCGAAGTCAAGCATCCTTGGGCGCGGTCAGTACTTGGGTGGGTGACCACCTGGGAACACCGCGTGCCGTTGGCACATTTGGGACCTGAATGGCCGAGTGTCTGGCGCTCTGGCGCTCGGTGCCACAGGTTTCGGGTTCGAATCCCGGCGGTGCCATGGATGTTTGTAGTGGTTCGGAATCCACTTTAAGCCGTAGGTCCCGGTCTCCCATGACTGTAAGAGCGTCACGGAGCAAAAGTCAGGCTTCTACCTACGGGTGCTCCATCACAACAGAAGCTGCTCGTGGGCTCGGCCAGCCAAGTGGGACAAGAAACAACAACAAAAAAAACCCATAAAAACTGAACTGTTTAATTCCTAAACTAATTCCCCTTATATATTAAAATAAATTATTTTTCATTTGCTTTGATTTATAAATGTAACAATTCAAACATATTCATCCATTTGTATTAATGTATTATTGTGATTCTGTCATATAAATAAATATTTTTTTACTGAAAAAATACAACAATTATATTAAGTGTTATTTTTCCTGTTTCATCCTAAAAATTATCAGTTTGCCTTAAATAATATTTTCCTTACTTCACTATATATTTTAAACAATGAGTTTAATAAGAGCAGTTAGCTTGAAGACAACGGCTCAAGTTCAAATCCATTGATGCAGTTATTTTAACATTGCAGTTATTGCTTTTAGAAATTTTTTAGTTTTGTTTGTGTCTCTACGGTTATTTTGTGCACACTAGGGCTAATTAGATTTTGACCTGTAGTTCAAAGTGAATTTCGAACTACGAAGTAACATCTATGCCATGTTTCGGGTTTGAGTCCCGGCGTTGTCGTGGATGTTTGTAGTGGTTCAGAATCCACTTTAAGACGTAGGTCCTGGTCTCATATGATCGTAGAACATCACGGAGCCCAGTCTGACTTGTCTCGACCACATCATTTCAGCTCTAGGCACAGTGATGAGGATTGTTGTTGTAGTAGTAGTAAGATATACCACCCCTCAAAGTTCGCTCTATGAGAGTTGAATTACCTTTTATATTATATAAAGCAAGAATATATTTTGATCAATCATTATTAATGTAATAAATACTCAAAATTATTAAAAATAAAAATTATATTATAATTTTTAAAGTTAACGTTTAATGTATCATCAATGCATTTCGTTGTTAATTTACATTCTCATTCATTTTATTTCCGTTTGTCTGTCTTTTCAACAAGCTCTAAAATAAAGATAATTTCAAGATACATATTTCAAGTTTCAATACAAAAGCCTTTAAAATGATATAAAAATAGCCTAAAAAGCCCTAAAGCTAGTATGTAAAACTCTCTGTAGACGTGAAATAAGTAGTTTTAGAAAAACATGGGTCAAATGCGTCATGGGCCACTTATTTAGTTAACTCGAAACATCAATGTCCCAAGTATCACAATTAACTGAAACGCTAACTACAATCCATCTGAAAGAATGTCAATAATTCAATTATACAAATTGGAAAAGGTGTCCTTAAAATTTCCGAGTACCACCATCAAAAATTCGACGATGCGTCGACGAAGTACTCTAGTTAACTCGCTTGATTTACTCCCGGTTAAAACGAAGACTGTGGCCCAAAAGAGCGATCCGCAAAAGGACTGCATCGAGCAATTATTATGGGAAAGCATGAGCCCGAATATTACAGTTGTCCGACGAATTGCATTTAATGACGAGACATTCCAGTATATTGAAACTTAACGTCTCGCTTCGCAACGCATCTGCATATTTAACTCATAATGACATGATCTGGAATGTCTGTGCCGATGCCATGGAGATTCGACTGAATGCTGGGCTGAAATTCATTTGTTTTGTTTAGTTCTGCTATCGGATGAGCCCCTGTCAAGATTGGGAATGCACCAGTTTCGATATTTAATTCGTACTGTTGTTATTAGTCGAAGGTAGGTTAGAGTAGGTTGTATTTATTGTATTTCGGTTTTCTTTATTATTCACTTTATTGCATTTTGCTTTATTTTGTTTATTATTATTGACTTTGTTGTATTTTGTTTTTATTTATTGTTATTGACTTTGTTGTATTTTGTTTTATTTATTATTATTGCCTCTATTGTATTTTGCTATTTTTTTATTTTGTCATTGTTGTATTTTGTTTTTCTTTATTGTTATTGCCTTTATTGTAGTTTGCGTTTCTTTATTTTTCCTATTGTCTTTTGTTATACTATTGATTTTATTGTAAAATATTTTTTCAGAATTTGAAAATTAACCATTATAGGAATCTTCATTCACCTCAACATAAGTAAAGAACATGGCAATAATAAATTTTAAAACTTGACACATATAACAAATTTAAAACAGACATCAGATAAAAGAGTTTTATTGTGTTTTGATTTCCTTTATTATTATTGTCATTATTGTATTTTGATTTTCATTATTATAATTGCCTTTATTGTATTTTATTTTTTATTATAATTTTTTTGATAAGTAAAACTGATAAATTTACAAAATACTATAAACACATTAGTAACTAGTCGATAAAAGTTTATTGACCATCTATATTTTTTTTAAAAAATTCTTGGGTATTAAAACTTAGGGCATGTTATAAACTAAGAAATATGTTATGTTCATCGGTGTAATCGTTCGGTTCATAATGTTCCACTTATGCATACCACAAACAACCCACTGATGGACGATGAGAGGGACATTGCTTTCCATGAATACTTTTAGGGGTAACTGTTCTTCATTTGAGTGTTGTACGAGAAAATATCTTTAAAAAATCACCCCCAGGCTGTCTCATTTTTGAAGCGAGATGCTTAATTTATTGTCACATTATCCATCGAATCCTCTCGTTTTCCAAAGAAATTACTACAATGGACGCCTCCAGTGGATTCGTACATGAGATCTTCTGCAGGATATATATGCAGGTTATTGAATAAACCATCATCCGAACCCGTTACTGTGAACCAATGAACGAATTCGGGCAGCTAAGAATTATTTTGAACATCCCCTACTATGCTATTACAAATACTAATGTTGTATTGATTAAATCTATTTAAGTAGTTATTAAAGTTATTTGACCAGTTATGGACTGATTAATGTGTGAAAAATAATATTCAGTGAAAAATTTCTGAGTAATGGAGGATTTTGAGACAATGACTTTTAATGATTCTATATACAATTTATTTCTCAGTTGAATAATTTGCTAATTCTGATAAAATAGTTTATTATATTAATATTAATATAGTAATTTTTATTTAGATAAAATAATTTTAGTGATGGGGCCTGATGGCCGAGTGAAAAGCCCTCTGGTGCTCTGTGCAGCAGGTTTCAGATGGAGGTGATATGGATATTTGTAGTGGTTCGGAATCCACTTTAAATTGTAGGTGCTGTTCTGATATCAATAAAAGGTGTTGGGCTTAGGCCTGACAACCCTACCCCGTAAAACGAAACCATTTCATGTTTTGCAATATTCAACTTTGTATCGATATCACGTTTGTATGATCTTTTTAGCTGTCCAATCAAAAAGAAAGATTATTTGCATACCCAAATACTAATTAAAAATGTGAAATATATGGTATTTAGTATCAGACAAGTACTAGGCATTAGTATTTGTTTAGCTCAAGCATTTAGTATTTATTTAAAAAAAATTCAGGATTCTTTTCCTTTTATTTGAATTTAAATTTATATATCAACTTTTACGTAAACTGAAATATTGTTACATTCGTAGAAATCTTATTTGATCTGGGGATACAATAAACTGATTGGAAATCGATAATTCGACATATTTAGGCATCATATGGGAAAATTCCAAACATGCTAAAAGATAAAATACCTAATACTCGTCGTCATAATCGCCCTCAAGTCTCTTTATTTCTGAAAGAATGTTCCATAGTGAATGTCCCAAGCTGAATCGAATCTCACCCATCTGTAACACTGGCCCACAGGTTGGGCAAATATGAATCGATGAGACGAATATTTTTTTGTTTAATTGTAGTTAAACAGTACAAGGGAGAATGTTTCATAATTATACTTTAATACGAAATCGAATTTACATTTTATATAAATGGCCTTTCTTGCAGTAATATGTGCACAAAAGATAGTATGAGCACATAGGTTGTATTCTTCTAGTGGTATCAGGGGCATTAACTACCATGAAAAACGATTAAACAGAGTTAGATAAAAAATAAACTTTATTCCCACGCAACAAAAAACTATCTGAAAACTCATAATAATCTGTGATAATAGAGCATATAATCCAAAAATATCCTCGAAGTCCATAAAATTAATATATATATATATATACGTATATAAATACGAACAATATATCTTTTGAGGTTTAGCTTTAAAATAATGTTATTTGCACTAGTGTTGTATTCTTCATATGGTATTTAGAGTATTTGTGCGGGTTTTTTTGCATACGGTATTCAGTCGTACTTGTTGTTTTTTCCGTATATTATTGAAGGGTACTTGGGGTTTTGGGTAAAGTATATTTAAGGGTAATTAAGACTCCTAAATACCTTCTGAAAAAAAATTACACTCTTTCATACGATATTTAAGCGGATTTTTTAAAATCTTTTTATATATAAACTATTCTCAAAATCATTCAACGCGGCCTACGTACGTGCGTCTATATTATCTGGCATTACGAGTAGAAATCTGGAAAATTGTGACATAATAATAGGAGCGGCATTTGAGCAAGCTAAAAAAGTAATTCTAATTTTAAAAAAATTACTATTACTTTTTAATATAAGGAAATACTCATCACAAAACTTCGAATAAGACCAGGTTTCTACATAAGGTGCCCTAAATCACTATCGAAAAGCATTGGTTCACATTAATATTGAACTACTGCAGTTGTATTAGCCTTTATAAAGATTTCGACAGCTTAGTAAGTCCATATTTTTTTTTCTAAACATCGATGGGTCTTATGACCTACACATGTACTGTATATCAAGAACAGTCCGAACTACCACTAAATTAAGTGTTGTATGGAGGAGAACCTGTAGATATCCCAACAGCCAGACTGATTTTTTTATGCTAAATGCTTACTAATACTGCCATAATCACCATTCACACTCCTCGTTGGATGGTGATCCTCCTCAATCACTACTTCTTGCACGCTAGATGCACTTGTTTTTGTTTTGATTTGTTTAACAACTGTGATCCACATGCACCGCTTATGTATACCACGAACAGCCCACCGAAGGGTGATGAGTGAAAGACAGTGCCTTATGTAAAGACAAGTAACTGCCTGGAATTCATGTGTCATATGAGGAAATCCAGGGCCCCTCCTTCCAGACGATCACTTCTGACAATCAATACGAAATGCTTTACACAGATTGTCACAATGATCATCATCGAAAACAACGACTGTAACAATACCGCCAACGGATTCGAACCTCTGCCTTCCATCACACTATTTGTGGAAGTATTGGACAATGTATTCGAGCCGCAAGAAAAATAATATTTCATAATTTATTTCATTACATTATTTATTCAAACAAGTACACAAATATCCGTTATGCTAAAACACATAACCCACGTAGATATATAAAACACTATTCCGCGTTTATTATTTCCATATATTTACAATACTTCTACTAAAAAATTTCTTTGGGTTGTTTCGATATGTCCTATATTTGACAATCCTCGTAACATGTGATTCATTATGAATTAATTAAAGCACTCTGGAGAAATGCATTTTGCGCAGTTTCACCCTCCAGTTGACAGCAGATTCGGAATGGGACGCTTTCATTATCCCGTTTCCCGGAGTACCAAGCGATGCATCATATTATTAACTGCCTGCTACAACTCGTGTCGGGCCGATGATTTATCGCAGCGTGCAGGGCATTCTTGGTGAATCATCTGTCTCCCAAGAATTTGCTTGCACAGCACTTTTCTCAAATCCTCCTGAACGACGTCATTTAATCTCGGCTGTCTTGTTTGCTTCTTGAAGGTCGCCGTTCCCCTTTTCACTGAGAATATTTACATGTGAATGGCAGAAAATGGTACTTTTCTGTAGCATTGGAATTCAGTTTGAATTTTATAAAAAATGAATAACGTTTTGATTGTGAAGGGAGTCATTCTTTCAATGTTTTCAACTTTTGATGAAGACTTACCTGTGAAAATCACCATTTTATATCTGTGATATATTAATTTTGAATTAATATGATTGTTGGTTTTTTTAGTTAAGGTGGAAGCACACATATAGTGATATATTTGATAATACGTAAATTAATCAAAATTTAAATTCCAAATAATCCTTTTACGATTGTAAGGATATATTCTGTATTTTCCTTGAATATATACGGATAATATATCTTACAACTAATATGAATAATATCGGACAATAAATGTATGTAATATCAATATATTGAAAAAAGGGCTGCTTTACATGTCTTCAGGATGTCATAATAAAATCCTAGAATTGATTGTGTTAGCAGCAAATACCGTGAAACTTTATGAGTATGTCGATGGGCACGATTCTTATGACTGCATGGCAAAAAATAGAGTTATACGTATATATATATATGGAATATATATGTATGTATTCTATGTATATGCATATAACTGATAACACGATTCTCATAACCGCATGCCAGAAAATAGAGTTATACGTATAGATATACATAGTATATATATATATATATATATATATATATATATATATATATATATATATATATATATATATATATATATATATATATATACATATATATATATATATATATATATATATATATATATATATATATATATATATATATATATGTTTGTGTGTGTGTATGTATTTTATGTATATATATATCTCTATTACATATATATACTGTGGAGAGTTATAAAGCTACGGATAGGCACGTTTCTGATGACTTCATGCCATGCCCGTAGAGTTATACGTAAACATTTACAAAGAATACATATGCATATGTGTGTGTGTGTGATAACACAGCGGTATAACTTTTAGTCAAATAGCGTCTATTTGTCGATTTGTTAATATTCAAGACTGATGACGTTTGTTTACAAATATATTGTAATCCAAATAGGTTTATCCGACATTATCTGGCAATAATTATTGATTTATCTGGCGATAATGAAAACTGTTTTATTGGTATCATTACGTTTATGGCAATTTCGTAAATTTCGTACTAAATTCTATCAACGAATTTGTTGCTAGATTTGTATCGTTGATTCATTGTTTAATGCATGTTAGCCAACAAATAGGATATTTATTATATTTTGAAGGTGAAAAAAAAGAACATAGATCGGGACACTGCATTCAAGCTAATGTTTTAAATGCTGCTTTAATTCAGGGTTCTAATATTTGTTTTAAAAAAGTTATAATATTTTAACATTATGTTTATAAATTTTTAATATTTTCGTGTATGACGTTTTTTTTAAATCAAAAAAATTTTTTTTTCAGTATTACACATGTAATTTTAAAATATTAAAAAAAAAAAAAATGATGTTTAGCATGTCTTGCATGGGTTTGTGCATTTTTCCCGTCGAAGACATTCCTTAAACCTCAAATTAATTAACTAAAACTAATAAGGAATTTCATATTCCTCTTCACAATTATTGAAGATAAAGTGAATAAAGTTAATGTTTCTAATTTAGAACAATTCATTTATCATATATATAGTAATATTTAAATTTTGTAAATTTATTATTAATCAGTTGAACGTTATGATCACAGGGTTTATGTTCGTGGACCAACTTTAAAATGTAAAAACGTGTACTGGAAAGCTAATAGTCTTTTTTTTTATACGTTAAGACTCATGAGACTGATAAATAAACTTTTATTGAGAACACACAAAATGATAGCAGTTAAACAAACGGAAAATGGGATATCTCCCTCTGTACGTTAGAAAAACAATACGTGACCTTTTTGCTTAAACACAATTCAAGTGAAAAAAGGAAAATAAAAATATACGTAAATATCTTATCACTCCAGTGGTTTTTGTATTCAATACTGTTCTATTATTTTACTGTATTAGTGCATTTCTACCAACTTTTCTTACGTAGGCTAGAGTTCCAGTTGTTTACGCATAAAAAAGTAAAAAATATATATATATATATTTAGTCATATTTATTGTGTAACGAAATATCTAGATTCGTTATTAAAATTCATTTAATTAACATATTATCCATTTAATACATTAAATGAATATTAAATAATTAATTTAATATTTTAAAATAATTAATAGCTTAATTTTGATGAATAATAAAATTTAATAGATGCAATAACATAACTTAACCAATATATTTATAAAAAAAAACTTAAAGAAAACTGAGAATTTTCATTAGGAAATAAAATTAATAATAATAGATGTATTAATCTAAATTTTAATACATGTAATAAAAATTTCATACTATTAAAATTTCTTATATTAAATTTTAATAATTAAATTAACATTTATATTAATATGTAAATAAATAATATTAATATAAATGATAAATATGAAATTAAAACGAATATTAAAATTATATATTGAATATTAATATTGAATAGATTAAATTAATATAAATAAATAAATTAATTAATTAATTTAATAGATTAGGTTATATAAATAATAAAATTTAAAAGTAATGATATAACTTTTTTTATAGAAAAATTGATTGCATTATTTGGTTGGGGAACTGTAAATTATTTTCTATTTATTTTTTTGCCATTTTTCAGTTAGTTTCATATCTGGTAAACAGATATCAATTTACATGTGAGGTTTTATAAAACAATTCTTTCAAGACGTTATCTTTCATTAATTCTTGCTACTCGCGCTATTTCCATATTTGGCAAAGAAAATTAAATGTCATATTTTCTTTACAAAAAACGTTCTTTAAATTTCACAGATGCCTTTCATCTGAAAATAAAATAAAAAAAGACACTAGATTCATTTAATCGAAGATTCCTCAGCAAAAATTGGAACCAAATAATGAAATTCAATTAAAAATTTAATTAAAGAAATAATCACAGAACCATCAAACATCACATTTTCTTCTCCAACACATTGCACTTAAGACACTGGGGTGAAGCAATCGAACTGCACCATGAAGATCATTTCTTCGCAACCATCTTTATCTATCCGTTACTTGAAATCGATTCGTCGCGACTCCAGACGTTGTATGGGAAGCAGCCAATAATCCTCCTCTAATTTGTCTTGATCCACCCGGGATTCTTGGGAGAAACACATAATTATGTCCTTAACTATCACTAATCATTCCCCCCTTATTCATAGATTCCTTAACAGGAATCGAAAGTATCGTTCCTTCATTCCTGGTTATCAATGTTGACATCAAGGTATCCATTTCTGGATTTATTTTAGATATTGTTTTTATGAGTATCATTTCTAATCAGTACTTTCTGGCAAATGTTTTATTGAGATAATGGAAATAATGCTATACTACTGTGACCAAAAAGTAAGACCAGTTAATTTTTTTTTCAAAAACTCAACTTTCAAATTTATTTCATAGCGTTCAAAGTAACCCTCACCGGACACAATGCACTTATGCCAACTTTTTTTTTTTCAAATCGTTAACGCATGCTAAAAAGTCATCGGCAGGGAGGGCGTAACATTTCACGTAGAATCTCTTCAATTAACTAAAAACGGTATCCCCGTAAGGGTCTTTTGAGTTTTGGGAATAGCCAGAAGTCGCACGGTGGGATTACGGGTTTCATTTTTGGCGAATCAATGCAGCTAATTCAGTGTTTTCGGTACCAATCGAGATTTGAGACCCAAAATAAGGAATTGACCGATCCTTTTGAAATTCCAACGCCATCACCAAGATCTCTAATTGTAAATAGACGGTTTGCAAGCACCAAATCTTTAATTTTTTGGACGTGAATTTCGTCGGTTGAGTTTGAGGTTCGACTAGAGCGCTCTTCGTCTTCCACGCATTATCTGCCCTCTCTGAGCTGTTTATACCACTTGTAAAAATTTCTTTCTGATATAGGAATGCTCACGGAAGGCCTTCTGCAACATTCTATACGTTTCCGCAAACAAAATTGAATGCAAGTTCTTTGCTCAATTAATTCAGACATTTCGCTGGACTCAGTTTTAGCATCTCACAAAGCCAAGCGTAACTCAAGCACTAATGAATATTTTGACACCAAATTTCACACAAATGTCAAGGACAGTGACAGCAACTTAAAAGATAATTGAAAATTAGTCTTACTTTTTGGACGCAGTAGTAGAAGTTTTTGTAATATGTCCACATAATGTTAAAGAAGTTGAGCATTTCGAATTTTGTGGTTCAAACCGAGCTCTTTTTAATTGGAAGTTCTTTTTAACTGGAAAAACTCGCTAATAAAATATCCATTTCCGAATTTATTTTAAATATTTTTTGATGACTATCATTTGTAAATGGTACTTTTCGGCAAAAGTTCTATTGAGATAATCGATATAATGCTATTGAAGATTTTGCAATATGTCCACAAAATACTATAGAAGTTGAACACTACTTTGAATTTTTTGTTCAAACCGAACAATTTTTAACTAGAAGTTCTCCAAACAGTTCATTCCAAGACTTTCGAATTTCAATTGCAATTAAATGCCAGCTATTGATACAAATTGGAACTGTTTTTGATGCCGTACCATTTCCTCCTTCTTCGAGTACCTTCAATTCAAATTTGAACTCATTGTGAGAAGTGGTTTTTTTTACAGAATTTTAAATGTGGGACTTTAATTATAATCACCCTCATATTAAATTATAACATTTTTTCCTTTAATATTTATTCAATTGCATACGATTAATCCAAAGTCAAAGCCAAAAGTCTTTCAATCAAAATTCCTGAAAGCAGTTTGAGAATTTAGTAAAATTTTGTGAAGAATTCGTGACTGTTTTAACAAAAATTGTCTTATAGCTACACGAAAAAAAAAGTTTCACGTTTATTATTAGAAACTGATAGTATTTCTTTCTCAATATTTATTTTTATTTTTCCTTTTAAAACAATAAAGTGAATTTCAAAATTTAATTAAGGGTAGACAGTAAACATGCAATAGCAAATAAATTTAACAAAAATACACCAATAAATTAAAACGCAATGTATTTTTTTTTTCGTGTAGACATAGAAAAAGAAGAGTCTTTCATCAAATCATTCGCTATAAGAATCAAATGTTAGTTCTAAAATTAAAAAAAAAAAGAAACAATTAATTGAATAAAAAGCAACTGAAGTCGAAGACGATTGGAAATGTTTCTATTAATAGCAGAGGAATTCCAACAATTTTAATGTAATGGCAAAAAATCTCCACAAAACAAGTTGGAAGAAGAAAAAATAAATCTCGGGTTTGTAAAATTAGAATGAAAACTATTAAACAATAAAAATTTGTTTCAAGTTCCTTATTGGCTTCTCTTTCAATTTGTGTACAGCATTTTGAAAGTGGGACTTTAATTATAATCACCCTGTATATAAATACATTCCTTACATTGCATGAATAATTCATTAAAGTGTATTCAAAAGTATTTAGCTAAGAAGCAAACACGTTATTCATAAAATTCATCCAATATTAATTTTAATTAAGTAATTTGCCATTTACAAAAAAATCATATAAAAAATTAATCTTTAATTTTAGAATTCACAATTTCTTCATGTTTCTCGTGGATAGCACCACCTTCTAAGGGCAGTTAGATATCATGGGGAACTATAATAGCCTTGGATACATGTGGGAGGTATGTAATAAAAGTAAGGGCAGAGATAGCATAAAGGAAGAAGATTAAGTATTAATGATATTGTCTTTTGACATCATATTTAGTACTTGAATTTAGTGTAATCATAAATTTCTTAACAGAAGAAAACACAACTGCCAATAGCGAAGAGACGTAATAAGAATACTGCTGACGAAAGCGGGCTGAGAATCGTGGTGCATTAGGCTCATCCTTCTCATTAGGATCATTTTCAATATTATTCTTTATTTATCTTATTTTACTTATTGATTTGTGGGTGGGCTCATGGCCAAGTGGCTTCACCGGCTTCACAGGCTACAGGTTCAAATCCAGTCTTTGGTATGGATGTTTGTGAGCGTCGGAATCCACTTCAATCTGTAGGTCCCGGTCTGTTTAGCTCTCGTGTGCACAAAATGACAGTAGACTGACAAACCGAATTACTTTTCTGTGGAGTGTGTCTGATGGCAGAGGGCGAGTGCTCTAGTACTTGGTACCGCATGATTCGGGCTCGAGTATCATCGGAGCCATGGTTGTTTGTTGTGGTTCGGAATGCACTTTAAATCGTAGGTCCCTGTGAAATAAGATCGTAGAACATGCGGGAATAGTGTTACTCCGCGTCCGTAACATATCTTCAACCTACGAGTGCCCTCTGAGTAGTATTAAATGAGTAATGTCAGTGTAGCTCTTGCTTATGGCATAAAGAGGACTGTCTAAGTATTTTCCAACTGTATTAGAAAAAAAAATTCTGTGGAGAATGAAAATGATACAAAAATCGATTTCAACAAAGAATTTTATAATTATACTTTTATTATAATAGTTTATATAATTTTAATAAAAATAATAAATATAATGATATAATATAAACAATAATTTATAATTTTAAATATTTTGAATTTTAATAATTTTTTATTGATAATTTTAATGTAAGGCGTAAGGTGCCTTACTTACTTCCTCTATAGATACGGAAAAAAGAAAAGATTCTTTTGTCTGCATCTCTCTATCCCTTAAGTAAAGGTAACTTTTCACGGGATGATGAGAAATTCTTTTTTCCCGCTGAAAGGGGTGCGGCATAAAAACTAAATTTGCGAACCACCGGTAGATGGCAACAAATCCGAGTCCCGGAGAATTAATCCGAGAATCTTTCCGCAT